>CM021765.1:129301407-129528762 GCA_011076525.1 Nettapus auritus | reverse complement strand
GATAACGCGGTGCGGGGCGGTGCGGTCCTGCAGGCACGGTGACAAACGCAGGCTCTGCCACAAACCTGCCCTGTGTCGGAGCAGCCCTGTCCACCCGCTCAGAGCCGGCCGTGCTGCTGCGGCTGGGCTGGACCCAGGTCCTGGCGGCCCTGTGTGAATCCCCACGGGTTTTACACCCTTTGGGGTGTGCACCCTTTGGGAGGGCTGCCTGCAGCCCATAAGAGAGCGTGTTGGGGCTTAAAACTTCTGGAAGCGGGGAAATATCTGCAGCGGGAGCCGCCTGGTGAATGCGCCCTCGCTTTGAAAGCACTCGCTTAAAAATTTCCACCCGGAGCTGCCGAACACAAGTGTCAGTATTCGAGGTGTCTGCAAAATAAGAAACATATGTCTCCGTGTATGCTTTTCTATATTAAACAATGTTTTTATAGTAAGTGAAAGTTGGACAAGGACAGTTTGAACTTCGGCCAGAACTACCTTGCCAGAACTATGCCTGGAATGTTAAGCAGGCCACAGAAACATTTAAGCGCAGTCTGGGTTAAAGACTGGAGTAATTTGAGCAATTCCTGCCGTCTTGCACAATGATGCATAACTGTTTAAATAGCCTAAATATTTACCTACGAGATCAAGATCTTTAGTCTCGTTGTTTGGACATCCTTACGCATGCACATATTTTTTGCTGATGTATTAAATACTTGTTATTACGCTTTAGTGTGTTTTTTTCTGCAGCGATCTATGCGTTTTTTAACGTTCGCTTACTTATAATACTCTGTTTTAAAGGTAACCGATGACATAATAATGTGTCTATGGCTTCTCCACATGCCGTCCTCTCCATTAAATTTCAGGGGGTGTGCAGTTTCGTCTCCTGGAGTACTTTGTGTAGAGACAGCAAAGAAAAAGGCTTAGCAATTCACTGCAGTGTTTAAATTCAGTGGCCATGTAGCGCCATTCAGTTCGAATAGCACTGCTCAGATTAGGACCTCATGTTTGGGAGAAATAATTGAAATGCCACACAATGTTTGAAAATTTCTTCAAATACTTCACACCAGTGTTTAAACCGAGATTTATTTTTCACGGGAGGAGAACAGGCTGTAGAACAGGCAGAGATTGGGACAGTTATATTGGGGCAGGTAGAAGAGATACAATGTTTTCACGAGCGAATGTCAACAGTTTCTACAGAATTCAAGCAGCAGAAGCTAGGTTTATGATTGCAGAGTTGATCTCTGGCTGAGAACAGGCTGCTGTTAATGCAGTGAGATGGCCGCGTTTTGCATAGCGGAAGGTGGCCGGTCCTTTTCATTTTCATTGCAGCTATTCGGATTCCTGGGGGCAGCAGCAAAGTAGGAAGGGATCAGGTTAGTTGTGTTCTGCCAAAGTTTGGGAAGGAGAGGTCAGAGCGGCAAGGAGATGGTACTGAAGCTGTTTCTTTCTGCAAAAAGAACTTTAAAAAGTAAGGTAGAATAATGTGTTTGGTATCATATTTGCCTCAGCATTGTCAGTTCGGCGTAGAGTGACAGATCAGCCCCCTGTTTCCGTGCCTGTGCGTTGGTTTCATTTCTATCCAGGAGGAATTGGACGAAATGATGGGTCCTTAGGCCATGTTGCACATGATCAGGACTCTGAGAATCAGCACCTCCAAGCTTTCCTATGGGCAGTAATCCTATAAGCATCCCCACGGGCTCCTCTTTCTCTGTAGCTGGGACTTAATAGTTTGTTTTTCTTTTCAGCATTCCCTTTGAGATTTCTCAGCCTTTTGTAGTTAGGTTAGTGAATTTAATATGAAGCGGTTATTTGATTTAAGAAAAAAAAAATCCTGTTGAAGCCAAGAAGAGAAGGAAATGCTATTTTGAGAAGTTAAGAAAAGAGAAATGTGCTGTATGAAGGATTTGGGGGTTTGGGAAAGAAGGTGACAGGAGCAAGTCAAGGTAACAGAGTGAAAGGGGATAAAGGACCTAGAAGTGGATGCCGTATGATTTTTTTTTTTTTTTTTTTTTTTTTTTTTTTTAGGGTAGGAAACATTGAATAAAGAAAAGGGAGAACAGTAGGAGACTGATAAAATGAGCAGATTTGAGAAGCTTCTTTGGTATTAAATCAGTGGTTAGATTGACGGAGATTATTGTGTTGATCAGTGTAGATTGCTAGACAGTTGTCTAGCAGATCCTGTAGATCTTAAGGTGGAACCATTCAGTGCATGTTTTCTTCTTGCTGTAGTAGTTCTTAAATAGTAATCTTAATAAATTAAGGCAGCGAATGGCCTTTTTATCTTGTGTTTGCACAGTACTTAGAATATGAAGATGCTGGTCAATACCTGGGGATTGTAAATGTTCTTATAAAAGACTGACCGTGCTTGTGGTTGATATTGATGATCTTTGTGGCACCAAGTCTTATTACGGTTGCTGTTTGTTACAAGGCTGAGTTTTCAAGTGATTAGAGTTTAGCCAAAACTGTTGGCAAAAGCTTTCCTAGCTGGTGAGTTTCGTTAGATTTTTTGCTTGTGGAAACTTCAGCTAAGACACAGTGCTGTTTTCTCAGAACCTCACCAGGGGAGATGATTTGATTTGTTTCCTTCAGCTTCTTAATGTGAGTTGTCATGTTTGTTTGTTTGAAGATTTAAATCATCTTGGTTTGGAATGAGGACTCGCAAGGTGTAGCAGCGTTTTTGCATGAAGAAATAATCCATCTTGGCCAGATTGGGAGGCTTTGAAAAAATCATATGGGTTGGGTGAGGACTTGTATTTCTGGCAGCTGCGTTTGCAGAAGCTTCCTGCAAGCTGGACTGCTGGCACCTTTATTGAAATCAGGTAGCTCTTCTGTCCTGTGTCCTCAGCAGCATCTTAGTTCTCGAAGCTGCTGAACTTGAACCCAGGGAGAAAGAACCCTGGCCTTGTAGAGGAGGTGGGTTGGAACAAGAGGGGTTGGGATTTGACAGGAGGGGGGATGTTTTGGAGAGCTGTGAAGAGCAAAGCGAATCAGGAGCTGGGGGTAGGGAGAAGGCACCTGAAGCCTGGGAAGCAAAAAGTAGGGGAACTGGACTGAAAACCTGTAGGACAGGGAAAAACAGGTGAGAAGAAACCGGTCTGGTGAGGGTTCAGGGTGTGAGGGTGTCAGCTCTCTTCTGGCTGTGCAGGGAACCCCGAGGGAAAAGAAGGAGCACCGGCGTGGGATGAGGAGTCTTCAGAGGCAGAAAAGGTGTATACTGGGAAGCCTGCGGAGTCTAGGGGGAGAAGGAGAGGCGTGGAAGGCAAAGGATGAGAACGAGGTGTGAAACGTCAGGCAGCGTAAGATGTGCTGGATGAGGAGACTGATGAAAAATCTGAATTATGGCAGGTCAAAATAAGCAGGAAAGGGTAGTGTGCTTGAAAGGAGTTGGCTTGAGGAAGCCACTAGGCAGGTATGCGATAGTAGGAATGCATTGCAGAAGAGCTCGAGGAAGTGGGTAATGGGCAGAAAAGTCCAGAAGTGCTGGCTGTTACACCTGAACTATTTCAGTGTTCCTCATTATCATCATTTATTTGCTTTTTAGCAAGTGTCTATATTACCCAGCTCATCTCTTCTTTCTGTGAAGCAGGACAAAGGCTGTTGCTGCTAACTGCTCCGATGATGTGGTCTGTCAGCCACTCTTTACAGCAAAGCAAAGCGTGATGCTGCGTCATGCGATTTGTCTTTCCCCAGCTCGGTTTTTATAAAGGAATAGGAGATCGCGAATGGGAAACTTAAACCAGATTCATGTCAAATACTCAAGGCTAGAAAGCTCCAGGTTTAAATTGCTTAGCTATTGCTACTTTTGGATTAAAAGAGCATTTTTAGTGACAAACTCTTCCATACCTTGCCTCCCTTGATACATGGAGAGGAGCAGCTCTGAGGACAGGGCTGAGAAGTGAAATAGATTAGAAGGGCTACTCAAACTTTTGCTGCAACTGGAAGACATGCCTCTAGTGAGGCAAAGGATCTTCTGGAGCACCCGTGTGTGGTACCCTGGGAAAGGCAGTGGCCTCTTTGTCAAGGCCAGAGAGTATCTGCCAGCATAGTGCATTGTATCTGTCCAGCTGACAGTATTCAGCAGTTCATTAACAATCAGGAGAATCGTGTAAATCACAAATAGCATTTTTCTAGGCTGGGCTTAAACCCCTGCACTGAGCGTTACAGTTTGTGTCATTCAGCATTACAATTCAAATACTTCTCTTGCCGAGCATGGGAAAGATGAAGGCAACAACACAATTAGTACCACGATGGTTTTTGGAAGTTTGCACTAAGTTCTTATGTGTTTTCAGACTTTTTTTGTCCACTTCATTTTTGTTGTATTTGTCACCTGAGTTAGCTCACATTTTTCTTTTGAACTAATGCTATTTGTGGAATGGGAAGAAAACATTAATTAAATTTAAAAAAAGTAATTAAATTAATTAATTGTTGATCATGTTGATATTAACTCTGAAAACATGAAGATGACAGGACAGAGTTAAGTCACGTGTTTTATTTGACTGTGCAATGCAGACTGCTAAAAAATAATAATAATAACCTGTAGGGTACAAACAAGTATTTTTGGAAGTGATGCTCTGAAAATCATTCAAGGCGAGCAGAAGTACCGAAATACTAATTTGGTTGTGATTTTATAAATTGGCTCCTTAGGCTGTCAGAGCTAAACTCAAGAGATGAAGATGGTTGTCCAAAAAAAAAAAAAAAAAAAAAAAGAATGAGTAAACAAGTATGGATCTGGAAATCACACTCTCCCATGAGAGCAAGGGAGCTGAGCTTACTCAGTTGAAGAGGTGTTTGAGAAGTGGTTTGAGTGCTGATTGTAAAAAGAGATTATGATACCAGAGACTTCAGGTCTCTTCTGTTTAATAGATTTATAATAGTGACTGATAGAAGCTGAAACCAGAAATAGGATATATATTTTTAATAATGAGAGATATTAAATGCTGGTATAGTTTTTCTACTCCTTCAGCTCTCCAGATGAAATTATCCAATTCATTTTTTTTTTGCCTAAGTCAGCTATCAGTTGAAGCCTCATTGTCTGTGAGCATCTATTTCTGCTGCCTCCATTGCATGATACATCACTTGACCTATATATAATATATCTAGCTAAATATATCTTGTATGGATTGGCAGAGCAGCCGTGCTTTCATTAGAAGGTGGGGAGTTTCTCCGGGTTGTTCCTCTGAACACGGCAAGGAAGAAATCCAGTTTACCCCCGTCACTTGAGACATCTGGGTCACTGCAGTTGCATCATGTGGTTACCTCAAGTTAGCGGTAAATACACTGGACTTGGTAGAATTTATATGAAAAACAATGCATATAAAGTACTGCTTGAGATCCAGATGTTTTGGATTTTCTGTGCAAATGTCAAGCCTGGATGCAGTCACAGCGTGGATGGGAAAGCCGTGCAGCTGTGTGACTGCTCTGCTGGCATGTGGCTGGGAGTGCAGGCTGCAGCATGTGCGCGGAGAGGGCTGCAGTGCCCTCAGCCCCCGACCCATCGGGACATGCTTGTGCTCCAGTTCTTGTTCAGAATAGTCCAGGAATATTTTTAAAGGTACACTGTAGCTGACATTTGTTTTGAAAGTGTTACATATATATACCATGATACATTTATTTCTTTGCCATTCAGAAGAGAGATACATTCTATTCCATTCATTTTTTTTTTTTTTCCTTCTGTCTGGTAGGTCTTCAAACAGGCAGAAATTTAACTTTTATATGGCACTTGTATGAAGTTGTTTTTGATTCAAAATAAGCATAGGTGCAAGTGTCTCAGAATTAATGTTTGTATGTTTTCAAAGTTTGTTTTCAAACTTAAGTCCTTGCTTTTAATTGTTAGATTCCGATAACAAGTAAATGTTAATGAGCTGGTTCATGGTAAATTAATTTTAAATTATTATTATATTTTTTTCTTGATCTCATCTCTCTGAATTAGATATCTGTATGAAGTAAGCAATACCTGCATGAAGTAAGTGTTCGCATTTCCTGATAAACTACTCTTGTAGTATGGCATAGTCAAAAATGAGTGCTATGCCTACGCTAATTGAGGATAAACATTTTCTGACATTTTTAATGTTTCAGTATCTCAGAAAGTAGAGGTGGGAGGCATCCACTCTTTCTTCCTGAAAATGAAATGTTGTCCTTTTAGTACAGTAGTAGTGAATTACGATTTACTTGATTGGTTTTTACAGGTTAACAGATACATACTTTAAAGATCTGGCTTAGGTAGCATAACACTGCAAGGCCTAATTCACATGTCGTAAGGCATCCAAACAGCTACTGAGCCAAGTTTACCTCATTAACAAAGAGCATTGTTAAGCTTCTTAATGCTTTGTTAAAGGTAAACGTTTTTTTTTTTTTTTTTTTTTTTTTTTTTTTTTTGTTTTTTTGTTTTTTTTCCTGTGCACGTGTAGTTTTTAGTGAATTCTCAATGGCGGCATTTAAGTATTTTCAGCAGTCAGGGAATGCAGACACCTGCCTTGCTGCATTTGGGTGCTTGCTGGAAAGGACTAAATTAGGGCTTGTGACTTCAGTGAGCTGCAGCAATACAATGGCACATGTTACAAGGGCTAATTCTTGGAGGGTTCTGTGCAGAGGTATTGGCTGCCTTGCCTGTAAGTTGGATCTGATACTCTGAGAAACCTTGGTCTGTCAGAAGTTGTTAGTTCTCGAAACTATCAGAAAAGGTACTTTGCTGTTTTTCTGTGTGTAAACCAATGCATACGTGAGTCACTGTAGACATAGTGGTTGTACTTATTGTTGTTAAACAGCACCAAGCATTGTTAGAAGAAAATTAAGTATTTGCATGAATGTCTTTGAAAGGGTTAGAGGTGGAGTGTCCGCTTTTCAAGATCCGTAAACTGCATGTGTGAGAATACAAGATTGAAATGTCATGAGGCTAGGGTCTGAAGTTCTGTTATCTCAAGAAAAAAGAATCCTATTCAGGCTTGGATTCTAGTGATAAGTTTAGTTAGAGAGATAACAACTTCATGTTTTCAGTGAATGTAAATATAGTGACAGCAGTAGGCAAACATAAGAACAGACGAGTTGTAGGCAATAAAAAAATTAAGAACTTATCTATAGCAGACAAAGTCCTGTTAACAAGCACTGTAGAGGTGTCTGTTCAGTGTAATGTTGGTTTATAATTTCACGTTGATTACTGGAAGGTAGAGCTTTGTAAAGTTGCACGTGAGGCCGAACAGAAGTATTCAGCTGGTATTTTGGTGAAACAGTAAAACTAATACTTTTTCTGCCGAGAGTTAAAAATAGAACTTCCTGAATGTCTTATCTGCTACAGATGTGACTGCTCACATTCACCAGCAAAGCCAGGGAGTATTGCAGCTTTTGTGTAATCTTCAACTTGTTTCTGGCCGCAAGAAGCTAGCCAAAGAGGAGAACATCCCCAAGGGACTTGCCCTACCTCTCTGTGGCAGCCCAGGGTGCACGCTCAGCAAGGTTTCACAATAGAGCACCACCGAGTGAGTGGTTCCCTGCTGCCAAAAGCAGCAGTGTCCCCCCTCCAGCTGCATGGTCTTGCACCTCTCACACTGGTACTGGTGGTTATCCAACCTCACACAAAGTCCAGCTGGCAAAAATAAGCTATTCAGCATTTCATTTTTCTCTTTTTGGGAAGGGTGGGTTTTGGCCTGTTCAGCTCCCTCAGCTGACTTACCCTCAGGGCAGATGGATATTTAAATGGCTTATGGCAATTAAGTTTAATTCAATAAGGAACTGGCTTAGGCAAAAGTGATGAGTCAGTTTAAAACCCTCTTGGTGAATCCTCTCCGTGAATGGCAGTCCTGAGTACTGACTTTTAAAATACCCCCACGATAAAACACCACATCTCAAGTTACCTTTTTAAAAGTGAGGATTCACCCTTCAGATGTAGGACATGGATAAAAACCAACAAAAGTGTCTTAAACGGGTTTCACGGTAACTTTTTCTGTTGGGTAGCAGTATGGAAGTGGCTTTTCAGTTGTCAGGGACAGGTATGACCTGCAGAACCGATCTGGGGAGGGAGTCCAGGGTTTCAGCAGCACCTTGGGAGTGCTCAGTTGGAGTTGATGGCAAGTGTTGCCATCGCTGGCAGAGAGCGAAGGAGGCGTCTGGGAGGATTGGGTGTACGATCAGATGGGGAGCTGGGGAGGATGCTGGCAGCGCAGCGCCTCGGAGGAGCGTGAGGGAGTTGGGTATGAGATCGGGTCGATATGAGGAGGATGTTGACAGTGGAGTACCTCCAGGGAGGATCTCAGCTCGGTGGGGAGGCACAGGGTGTACCTGAGGAAGGGTGGAGTGAGAAGAGGCACGTCGAGGGGATAGCAAAGCCAACGAAGCAGCTGTCAGAGGGCCTTGGAAGATGTATTACCAGTATTTTGGGCTACAGCTGATCAAAAGACTGTTTGACAGGGGTGTTACTAAGGGACTGGAAGGAATAAAGGTTGAAATTTCCAGCTTGAAGAGGAGGAGGTGGCTGTAATGCTGGAATTACGTGATGTACAAGGCTTTTGGCTCTCTGCTTATGGAGAAGAGCAGGAACTCTGATGTCATGTTTTTGCCTTGCCTGTTTCATGGCCCAGTCCTGGGCCTGTTTCATGGAGATAAACCCCTTGGTTCTGAATTGTTCAGCGGCAAGGGAATGGGGATCTAGGCTTTGTTCTGCCATGCTACAAGGGCCTTACTTGTTTCTTGATTCTGTTCCAGATAGGAAAATTAATTTGGACTTGGCACATTCAGAGTGTGCTAAAAACATGGAGAGTCTCTGCTAAAAGTTGACAGCTCTGTCAGTTCTCCTGGCACGTTGAATCATTTGAGTCAGCTCCTACCTAGCGAGACTTGCTTGAGATGCGTGTTGTATTTTTCAGATAAGCTGGAGTATTTCTCAGTTCCTGTTTCTTGGCCTGTTTTTTCCTGTTCTGTGGGTGCTTTGCTAGGGTAAGAAGGTCTCTTGCATCCAGTGATGAGTCTGGTCTGTCCCCTTCTGGTCTGTGGGATTGAGGTGAAATTCTGTGCTGGCTAACAGAGCTGATTGCCATCAGGGACTGAATTAGTGACTCTCAAAAATAGACATTACTGTATTATTTTTTGTTGGTGGTGGTTTTGAAGACTTTTCTGTTTCAGTGTATTCTATTGGCAAAGGGACAAAAATAAAGTATAGTGATATCAACACCCTTGAACTGGCAGCAGAGGATCAAAAGCTATCTTCCGTAGCTTTCTGAATTATTTTCAAGATGAAATATGTATAGAGAATGTTGTTGAAACCATTTTGATTTATATTGTACTTAGGCTGAAGCTTTTTCACACATACAGTGATTAGTATTCTTTATGGCAAAATGCAAAGTTTGGTATCAAAGCTGTGAACATGCAATATTTCAAAGCTGATTTATTTAATATTGGATTGCCATTTCGACAGCTAAAACTAAGACTTTTTAACCTTAATAAACAATGCATTCTTAGAAAGAGTGGCTTATCTGTGTTTGGGAAGATGGCTGAAATACTGTATAATTATCCAGTTCTGTAGCATAATCAAATTGTGACACACTTCTTACAGTCCAAAGTTACTTGACTGGAACAACCACCCCATGCATGCTTAAAAAGGGAACTTTCAGAATAAAAACTAAACTGACATTTTTATTTTCTTTTTGGCAATGTAGGGATGATTTGTGGATGGAGAAAGTATTACACAGATTTGGAAATGGCTGTTTAAACATTTGTGTCTTCTGTTTCCCTTAGATTTCATCTTTTGGATAAAACCAAGACTGGCAGTATTAAAGATCTGATATGGTACATAGGTCTCTGTAATCCAAACTTCAAAATAAGTTAACCCAAGAAAAATTTATGAAAGAAGTATCACAGCTGTTGGTTCATACATACATCAGCTGGAGAATTTAAATGGTCTCTAGCAGTGACTGAAGAGAAATACATATTAGGCCTGTTCGTTATCCATTATGAGAGAAAGTGTAACTTTCTCTATCTTCTTTATATAATAAAATTGAAAATGCATTTAAAGTCTTTACCTGTAGGTAACCTGTAAGATTTCAGATTAAGAACCTGTATATTTGTACTGTATATTCAGATGCATATTTCCAACTGTATGCACTGTGTTGAGTTATGACATTAAAAAAAAAAATGCTACTTTGCATTGTTTTGAGTTGTATTACCTTTGCTTTTCTGCCAGCTCATAGTTTATTCAAGGGAAAATCTAGTCCTGCACTTGTGGTTATGGGTGTACGGAGATCTGCGATAAACAGGCACCATGTACTCAAGACTCTGCATGGACATTTGAATTTCACTTCTGTGTTTAATGTAGCTGCTTAGTTGGGCCAATTCAATTACAGAATTATTTGTTTAGAAAAATGTTTACTAGTACCAGCTTGCAGAACAGATGGTTAAAAATGCCCTCCTTTGAAACGATGGTCTAATTTCTCACGTGTCTCAAGATTCCTCTGAGTATTGAATACAGTCCTTCCCCAAATACACCGATGTCTGAGCTTCCTGTTTCTTTATTTAATAATGTTTTGGATGGTAAATTCTTCTTTTAGAAGTTCTTTGATATTTCACCGCAACCTACTTTTTAACTGCAGTTTTGTTGTAATGTTTCTATATTGTCTGTGTGGCAAAAATGTCATTGGAAACCTCCGTGTTTCACAGCAGTTTTCAAAAATACTTTTACCTAAAATGAAAGCCAAAAATGTTTCAATTTAAAAAATAATAATATTTGGACTGGTGAGCTAGATGGAAAATTTATGTTGCTTCTAGGGGAACTAGGGGAGTACATCTCAAGTCACCAAGAGGAAAATTTGATGTGAAAACTTCTTTTAGTTCTGAACCCTTGGAAATTGCAGTTTAATGCACGAATGGGCCAGTATTTTAATGTACTTAGTTACAGCAAGGACTTCGGAAAGAAGTGACACTTCACTTACATTAATCAGAATTAGCTACAACGTGGGCGTCTAAAAATACTGGATTTCCTAAGCTTTTTGCCTTAGTCAAGGGGAGTGTGCTCAGAGACGGGGCACAAGAGGTCCTAGCGCTTGTCCTGATGCTGCCTGTCTCATTGTTTGCATTTAATAGTTCTCCGTGCTTTGGCAGTCTTGCATACTGATTCAGCTGAACTTTTCCTTGATTTCCCATAACGCCACGTAATGCACTGAGTTGAAGAAGATTTAAAAAATCATGATGACCGGCTAGTTTCAGTCAAGTCACTTTGAATTGCAGTGTGGAGTATGATTGCTGTTCTTGAAGTGTGCTGGTTAAGTGCCTTCTGTTCAGGAAGGTGATGTGTATGTAGGGTGGGAATTAACTGCTGGATTATGAAATAAACCCTTACATTTTTGCTTTAAGCAAGTCTTTCCCTTTAGCCTGTTTCTGGTGTAAAATGTTGAGATATCTATGATCACTCTGACTCTTAGGTCCTGATTGATTGATGGTCCTATAAAGATATTGTATTTCCAGTTCCAGGAATTATTTTCCTATTGTAAAGTAAGCTGCTTTGCAAATTCCTCCTCATCTTTTTTACTGGTTTTCTGGATGTGTTTATATGAAGCTTTGGAGAAGTCTTTAAATTTCTTGAGTTAAATAGAAAAGAAGGCTTTCAGAGCAAAAAGTCTTCTAGTCTGTGAGCATGTATCCAAACACAAAGATGTAGGAGTATGTGAATGTTTTGTGCACTGCCATTTAATCATCGGAAAAATTGATCAGCTCCAGGATTTACTATCTGTTAGTATTCATTATTCTCATTTTACAATTCTGAAAGTTGGAGCTGAGAAGCTTTTGTGGGGAGTGATCTGTGGAAGGTTTGCTAAGCCACGATCATTTAAAAAAAAAAAAAAAAAAAGAAGGGGAGGGAAACAGTAGTGTCTTCTACCATTGTCTGTGAATGGCCCTTAAGGACCTCCCAGTTATTTGTACTGAATATTTTCTTACGGATTCAAGGGCATCTTAGGGAATGACCCATTATCTTCATTTTTAGTGCATTTTCAAAAATAGCTTGTGGGGATTTTGGCACAAATTTTGATGTCCCAAGTTTTTGTCTCCTAGGAGTGTCATGTGCTTTAAAAAAAAAAAAAATCTTAATTTTTCCCAGAAGTGCATTTAAAAAAAAAAAAAAGTGAACTTTTCATTGGGCCTTAGATGTAAACCTGTTTTCATGCTAAGCCAAGTTATAGGATGTCTTTCTATGACTTAATAAAAGACGAAGCACCAGATGGTACATATGGGAGAGCTTTTTATTTATTTATTTTAACAAACATTTGTAAAATTTGTGACAGCGTTTTAGAAACCTGACAGGTTAAATAAAACTCCAGCAATTATGGAAAACAGCCCATTTCTGTAAACCTTGTGCTGCAATGTGAAGTGCCTCCTTCGTAGGGCTCGGGACGGGTGCAGATGAACTTTCTGGTACCATGGGAGGCTGTAGTAGCATGTTGGGTAAGTTACTTCTGGGAGTGATCTCGCAGATCTGTCCGTGCCTGTTCGTGGCTTCTGTTTGGTAACAGTGATGATAGAGCGGGTTGTGTGCTCTGGACATCTGCCTGCTAGGAGTGAGCCGAGTCCTCCAGCCTGTTACACAAGATCTGCCGAACGGCTTTAAGCTGATAATACGTTTTCATTGCTATTGTTACTACCGACCAGGTCTCAGTTTGGATCCTTGGCTTAAAGTCTTTATTTCTTTCACCGTTCATGACTTATACGAAGCCTTTTGGCCATTATCTGATTATTTCAGAAACAGCATCTGAATGATAATGTCGATTATATATTTTTTTTCTTTCCCTAACGGCTTACATTTAAGGGGTTCTGAATTCTTAGAAAGTTGTCTTGTTGTTTTGAAATACTACTGCATCATTCTACTATTAAAATTTACTCTAATAAATTTTTGGGATCTGCTTTCTGTAATTATGTACAGTATATGAACATCTGTTTTTTTTGAAGTTTTGCACATATGACTGTTTGCCCACGTTGTTCTTCAGATACTTGGCTTGTTCGTTCTGAAGTCAGTTGATAAAGAAAATCATGTTTATTCTTGACCTTAATCACAACCATAAGTTTCCTTTTCTTTACATTTAGAAGCCATGGAGCAGTTATAAAAGGCTTTTCTGTCCGCTTTAAAAATAAATTACCATGTGTCCAGAACTCTGATTCCATTAGAAACACCCCGAAACCGTGGATAGTGTCCTGGCTGTGGAAACATTTTCCCCACCCTCCAGCCCATGAATGGTGTTCTTCAGAATGCAACTCTGTAGGGATCATATGTTCGTTTTTCTGTCTCTGACCTTTTACATATGTACTCTGAGGCTTGTTTTTCAAAGTGGTTGAAGATTTTGATACTAGTACCCATATCCAGATATTTTTAGGGTATGTCTACTGTGAAGTTTGCCTGAGGCTCTTTCCATGTTTTCTTTTTGTTGTTGTTAGCACTTTAAGTTAAGTGAAATCGTTCCCTTTAACTGTGATTTCTGTCTCAAATTAGGAATGTATCCTTTTCTTCTGTTGATCAGTGAAGATAGTCAGATATCCAGATTTCTGAGAATAAAACCCAAATAGTTGTCAGAGTGCTTTGGTTATAGAATTTCCAAATGTTTTAAGACATTACACTTGGTATAAATTAAAATAGAGAAAAGTCCATTTTTTTTAGAGAGGGAAGTCTGTGCTATGAATAGAATGCTAATGCAGGAGATTTTCCTTGAATCCACATTTTGTCCATTTTATATACTGTCTGTATGCTAGTAGGCATACCTTTAAAATGATTTTTTTTTTTTCCACAGTAAAAATAGCTTGCTGCTTATTGAAAAACAAGGCAGACCTGTGCCTCAAAATCCAAATGAAACTGCTGCTTAGCTGAGGCTCTAAAGAGGGCATTTATATGTTGTGGAATGAATGGCATGCCTGCGCTAACTCCCGCGGGCCGGATATTTCCAAGGTATCAGACAGAGCTGTATATACTGCGGTCTTCCCCCTTCGGTTACCAATGTGCCTCCCTCGGCAGAGGCTGAAGGACCCCTTGCCCCTGTGGAGGCAATGGGGTGGGCAAGGGGGGGGCGGAGGAGGAAGGGAAAATACTGAGCAAGGTAATTATAGGCCTTTCTCATTTTTTTTAATTTTTTTTTATTTTTATTTTTTCCACCCAAACTGTCCTGTGATATTCTGTAGGCTCCTTGTACTTTGTAAGTCTGTGTTGTTTTTTTAATCATTGTTCTTTGAACAGCGTAGTTAGGAATTTCCTGTTCACGTTTTACTACAATGGTTTGTTTAAAATGACAGACCGCAGTCTTTTTCCTGACCTAAAACCAGATTAGGCTTGAATGTTGGAGAAGTCGGACAAATAAAGAGGGTAGACGGTATTTGCTTATGTCATGGAGAGAGGCCTTTTAACCGGGCTCAGTTGTATCAAATACCACAAGTCATGTTTCTTAAATATTTATTAAGACAAATAAACATAGTTATTGTATGAACTGGCATGCCTCCAAATTCCTATCTCTTTGATTCTCATGGGTGGGTCACTTTTAATCAGGAGAAATATTTTTAATCAAGACTTAGATGTCTGCTGGATTGCTGAATCCAGGGTTTACTCAGTTCTCAGCTTTTGCCCTGTTGTATTTATAAAATGCAACAAAACAAACACCAGCAAAGTTCCAGTTATAAAATGTGGCAACAAAACACTCAGGAAATACTGAAATGGGGAATTAACCTGTCTTTTCTTAATACCTCTGGTGCCTGTCTTAAAGAAAGAGTAGCACAATCTTCCTGTGTATCGCCATGTGTTTTCTTTCAACCTTGGGGGAAAAACACAACTCCCAAACCCAGCACTGTTAGGTTTACCAGCAATTGCAACATCCTTATACAATTTATATTTATTTAGGACAGGTTCCTTGTATAACAGCGGTAATGTACGCAAATAGCGCATACCTGTATCGATAGACCCGTACAGGCAATAAGGCTATTGATTTTTATCTGTAAAGAGATCAAATTTCAGCATTTAAAAACAATGCATGACCTACGCTTTGGGTTTTTATTTTATTGAAAAATTACTGTAACGTGAATTGTGTTGTGGCACGGCACAGAAGTTTTAAGCAGTTTTGGAGGGGTGTATTGACCTGCCTAGCTTAGCTACTGGGATGGTTACTGATGTGTTAAACTCCTGAACGTGCACTTGATAGTATGATACACTTGATAGCTCTTAGGTATTTTGAATGCAAGAATATCTGTGCAAATGTGCATGTAAAATTCTAATAAACATGCTAAATTAATTTTCAAGCTGGGAGATGTCAGATTTGTGAAGATGTGGTGTCTATAGCTGATATGACACACGGGCATGTCATTACAAGGGTGTTGCCAGTTAAAATACTCAGCTGTTATGGTATTTCCAGCTTAGCATCTAACTTTGTTCCACCCAGCAAATAGTCACATAAATAGGACTGGCTGTGGATTTTAAAGGAAATATTTAATGTATTTTTAAAGAAAATAACTTTTGGAAGGGAAAATATTTGGGTAGCTTGCACGTGAATGTCTAGGGCGGGGCAGGGAGATGCCTTGCAGGATACTGAACTTGATGTGCTGAAGAAGCTTGCGGTAGATGTGGAAAATGTCACTGTTTATATAAATCAGGTATTTCCACGAGTCCCGGAACTAACAAAGCCTGGTTTCCTGTGGGTTTGTGTCTTACAGCTGATCAACTTCAGTGTCTGGGAAGGTGACGGCTCTGCTGGATGCTTTTTGCCTTGGACTTTGGGGTATTTTTATCCACTTGCTCCTGACTGGATTTTCTAATACCTGACGCAGTGTGAGCATGGGAATCTCACTTTCTGCTGGGTCCCTGCGTGCTCTGAGCTCTATAGAGTATTGGAGTATTTGAATTACCAGGGGGCTTTCAGAAAAATTTGAAACCAATCAATGGAATAAAAGCCAAATAGACACTAAACTAAGAGTGTTATTAATGAAAATTGCATATCCATATTCTTATAGGAGACCAGACTCCAAGACCTTGATTTTATTTTATTTTTTTTACATTTCTGCCTGCTAGCTTTATTAGCCACTTGACTGAAACAGAAGCCAGCTCCTAAAACCAAGTGAAGTTTTTACTATTTGATAAATAAGAACAGTTACAATCAATTAATATAAACACATTTTGAGGTGATGATGTGCCAGATCTTATGGTACAGGCTTGGCTTATAACCATTCTGTGGGATGTGTGTATGTTCACGTGGCTGCATTATTACAAAAAATGGACCGAAGCATTGGACAAATGTAAGCTTCCTGTGTAACTGTTAGGTTACGTGACCTGTGGTATGCTGCCTGGCTTTTAGCTTTGGTTTCCCTTATGTGTGAACAAGCAGTGTGATCTTAAGAAGAGATACAGAGTCTTGCAGAAGGTTTGTTGGTGAGATACCTGCTCTTAGTGAACCTCCTGGAGCTGCCAGCAGCCAGTTTTTGTCCCTAAGGGTCGAAGACGTATTATTGTCTGGAATGCCCTGAAGTGTAGTAGGTGCCAGTAGTTTTACCATCAGCAAAGATTGTTCATTTCATTTTTGACCTTCATTAAGAACGGATTTTTCTACCTGGAAAAGCTGGAGTTCAGAAAGCTTGGGTGTGAATAAACAGTGCCCTAGATCTTCCATGTAAATGCTCTTTGTGTAGCAATATGGGTGAGTAGTTTATTCCACTAGATGAAGTAAGTGAGGTGAATAAGGTGAGTAAGCAATTTCATTATGAGACTTTCTCAGTTGTGTCTAAATGCTATGTTGCAAATCCGGCTCGTGCTTTGAGCTGGTCAGGAGCCAGGTGGCTGTGGTTAATTCATCACTGAACCTGAGCTAACAAGCCCTGCGTAGGGGAGGTTGTGTTAGATGAAGCTCCGTGCCACTCTGAAGTAGCTGGCAGCCTGTACGTATCTGAGCAAGGGCTGAGCTGCTTTGGGTCTGCCCAAAACATCCTGTTTGGACAAACTCTAGAAGTGTCTGCATGTAGCGGAGTAATTAATTTAGTGTGCGAATTTATATTACCTCTACTGTAATGTTAGTCTTATTAGAGATCAGTTACTTTAACCTTCTTCTGTGTGAGTTGGAGACACTAGTCATGCCTTGTAGGGTTGTATTTATGAAGTACACATTAAATGCAGATTATCATAGTATATATCACCACAGATTCATTATAAATGGATTCATAACTTGTTTAACTCTTGATTGGCAGTAGTACAATATTTTGTATATAATAAACTGCTATTAAGGGAAGATCTTGGAAACAAAGCAGTGTTTTCAGGAAGATTTCTAATATTATCGTGTCACAATAGCTACTTGGAAGGATAAATTTAATCTTTGAAGTGGATGGTTAAATTACTCTTTTCAGATACACAGAAAAGTGTGCTTCAGGTTTTCTTCCCAGCCTTCCAAAATGCTGCTTTAGACTTACTGCCCGATCTCCCAGCTCTCTTAGCACAGTGCCTTTTCTGACCTCCTCTTGTAGCTGCTGTGAAATACCAGTCCTGAAATGTTTCTCTCTTTCAGTCACGCCTCTCCAGACCTAGAGAGACTTTGGTTCAGTGGTGCTGGTTTGGGACGTGGGAGATCAGTTGTCCAGACTTCTTACGTAACGTTACTTTTAAACTCCCCAAGGAGTTTTCAGCATGGGTACTAATTATAGTGTTTCTTACCTCATGGTAGTGTTCTGCTTATAAATGAATAATGTCATTGTGTGAATACAAATAAAAAGAGGAATGTAAAGATTCATCTCTTCTGTTTGGCTTTGTTTTCAAACCCTTGTGCTTTTCCCTTGTAAAGCATTCTCTAAAATCAGTGATACTTGGACACCCTCAGTTACAGCCTTGCAAAGGCAGAAGACCAGCTCCTGAATCTTTTATCACTTCACATAATTATGTGCAGTAAAGCTTTGCTGATTATACCAGGAAGAAAGTTAGCAATGAGCAAGGTAGGTTTAAGGGTAGAATTCTGTGTTCTTCTCTCTCCCTCCTTTCTAACTTGTTACCAACAGCAGTTGGCATAATATTTTTAAAGGGGCATTAGAAATTGATGGGGTTTATTGATCTTCCAAAATCCATGTTACAGTTGCCAAGCATGATATCATAGATGTAGGTGCCTTGCATTTTCTGGAGATGTACTTTCTCTCATGTATAAGCTGTATCTTTTAGTTGTGTAGCTTGAGCTAAAGTTTTCTTTTT
Source organism: Nettapus auritus (assembly GCA_011076525.1). Lineage (NCBI taxonomy): Eukaryota > Metazoa > Chordata > Aves > Anseriformes > Anatidae > Nettapus > Nettapus auritus. The sequence goes on along the minus strand of CM021765.1, from coordinate 129,510,623 downwards.
ATTAGGCTGATGAGGGTGAATATTAGGCATTCATCGCAGTGCAGAATAGTTGGCAGTTCAGCAGCTTTGCCAGTTGGAATTTTGTTTGTGGAAAGAAGTAGCCGTAAGGGCATCAGACAGCTTCTGGAGATGAGTAAGATGCGTGTGGCTATTGACAGTATGCAATAGAAAAAACTGTGTTTATAAATGATTAAGTACCCCTCTGGCATCTCCTGCAAGATGCTCCATCGAGAAGGATGATCAGCATGTGCTGCTCCCGTGCCAGCTCCTCGGGTGGGAGCAAGCCGGAGGAACGCGTGGCGTGGGGTTGGCGTGGTGCTGGCGGAGGAGCTGCAGGGACTGGCTGTCCTCCGGTGGGACTGGCTGCTGCCAGCTCTGCCTGGCCTGGGTGGCTGCAGCTGCATGGCTGCGGGAAAGAGAGGAGGAGGTGGTGCTAATAACGAGTATTTTTTGTTGTTTGGGTAGCTCCGTGTTTTGTACAGTCAAAATCGACACGTATAAAATCACACGAATGACAGCAGTGTGAAAAGAACACAGTAATTTTTGCAGCTAATGTGTGTGTGTGGGGAAGTACATGTCTGATCTGGATCGTATGTTTGAGAGTGTTTTTGTAGTTCTCTTGTTTTGGAAATCAGACATCAAAGCAGTGTACATTCAAAACAATGGAAGAATGTGCTGGGCTTAATTGCCCAAAATACGTGGGGATGAACAGATTACTGAGGACAAGATAAATGCATTTTCATGGCCACTTATGAAGAAGAAATAAAAGGAGAATTAATGTTGTAGCTCTGAAGACAACTATTTTTTTTCTCTTCTCAACATTAAAATTCTGATGGATGTTAAAAGTTGCCAGAAGAACTTGTCCATGCTTACTGTCATTACTATCTTAGGACCTGTTAAATTAAATCATATGTTAGACAAGATGCTATTGAAAAGGACACTTGTGTAATTTGTTTTCCTTTTAAAAGCAATTAGTCTATATGCAAAAGCTCTTTAAATATTTTTATTTACTTTTGTACTGTTCTTGGATCATGTAAAATGTTACATTGTGAAATAATTTTGGCTGGGTTGTCAACAAATGGCATCTTATCCTTTTAAGAATTCTGAATTTATATTATGGCAACAACAGTTCCATCCTGTCCTTTGCTTCTGTCAGCACTCGTTTTCTAGGAAGAAGTAAATGTTGAATAGTGCCCTTTTGTGTGTTTTCTGGAATTTTGAGAAGTACAGATTATTCAGTCAGTAGAAATGTGCTTGCATCCATGGATGTCTGCCCTTAGCATCACTTCGGTACCACCTCGGAAAGCAGCAAACTTTACAGATGGCTTTGGTAGCTGGTATGCTGCCTTGCATTTTACTCTCTAGGTTGTATATATAGTCTTTGTTAGTCTCTTCTAGGGAGTTTGAGTTTTGGCTCTGGTGGTTTTTTTCCCCCCAAACAGGATGAGAATCAGTGTTCCAATTCAGTCTTGACTATTTGTTTAAATTTAGTGTATTTATGACTGCTGCATTGTTGAAAGGAGTTAGTTTTATGCAGTTATTTTCCCTAACTTTTGCAGGAATTGGAAACAGTAATGCAGTACATTAGTAACAAGATGCATTGCTCAATATATGGCCAGAGGGAAGGAGGGGGGTCTAGACCAGTCATACCTATAAAACTTAAGGTTCCGTTAAAATGCAGCAGAGCAACAAGGTTTAACTGGGCGTGAAGTGAGTATCCTTGCCTCAGAAGGCTGTTGTGAAAAGAGACAGAGAAAATAATAAGGTAGGCTGAAAAGCAGCACCACTGAAAGGTGATTAAAGTACCTTGTTAATTTTTTACTTGTTGCCCTTTTGATAATGGTGGCAAGAAAAAAAAATCTAAATGAAACTAGTAGTGGTAATTCCGTAAGGGGAAAGAGCAGGGAATAGATTTAATTCAATATGAACCAATTTATGTAATCAATGGTATCTTCTTTGTACTCTAGTCAACTTGATAATTTTGCCCTCAAATTCTAACTAACTTCTCTAGGATGTTAAAAATTTGGGATCAGACTTTCAGCCGTGACTACGAGGAGGGAAGGGGTGGCCTAAAGGAGTACCTTCACTCTTCTGACAGCTTCCATCTTTGGTAATTCCTTTCTGTCATGCTCGGGAAGAATGGAATTAGAAAATCTAAATTGTATGAATAAGAGTCATGTGGATTTAACTTTGGGAAGAGCTGAGAGTGGCAATGGATGTAAACATATGAGTTCACTTATGAGGGGGAGGTAAGACCTGCAAAAGGAAGGTAGACAAGGGTCATAGCAGAGAAGATAGGTTTTCCTGGCAGCAGTGGCAGCCTAGGAAATCTTTTCTCCAAATTAGTTATTTGGCTGTGGTATAAGTACAAGGTGAGGGAGGAAGAGGGAGTACTCCCTTATTTTGTATTTTATTTTATTTTTTTCTCAGCTGTCTTCTTGCTTAATGGGTAGTAGTAAAAGATTTTTAGAAAATGATACATCACAAGAATGTGTGGAGCAGAGTAAGTACATAAGAGTCATTACCACATTTTTCTTGGAATTTCCTGTCATGCTTGTATGCTCCCCTGCTTTCCCCATGCTCTGCTGTTTCCCTTTCAGTTCACTCAGGTTTCTTAATAGCCTTTGAGTGGTAAATTTTTGAAGTCATGGTCTCTGAAACAGACTTGAGTCACAAAGTTTTCAGCACACATTAGGCATCTGCTGTCTGGAACAGCAATCGTGGTTTAGTCTGCTTCATGGCCTTCCTTTTACTGGATCTCCTGAAGTGTTGCTCAACTCAACTAAGCAAGCAGGCTTTAAGTGCCTCTGAAATCTGTGATTTTTCCCTTTCATACTACTTGGAGATTGAATCACCAGTAATTGAGTAATGAGAAATAACCGAAATTGTTGGAAAGAGTGTGCCACCTGTCTCAAATTTTGCTGATCAATTCTGAAATTCAGAAAACAGTGCTATCTAGCATCTTCACTTCAAAGACTTGGTGTCTCACTGCTGGTTAGATTTCTTCCAAAAGTAATTTTGAAGAAAGTAGGTAAATTGGACTTAAAATTCAGATGCTTCCTCTGCTAGTAACCACAAAATGTTGTGAAACAGGGAATTCTTTCTGTAACAAGGCTTCATGTCAACTCTGTGAGGCAGGCAATTTTCTGTATGGCAGGTAATTTTCTGTATGAAACAAAGCATCGTGTCTCTTCTGGTAGCAGTAGGTAGAGCTTAACTTTAAGCAGTCCAAACTGCTTTATGCTCTGTACCAGAAAGGCTTTTTGGAAATGTTAATGCTTTTCTCTTCCTCCCTCTGCTTTTCCTGCAGTTCCTTTAATCTGTATCTCTGATATTTCTATGGCTTTTCTGGTGTTGCATGTGGAACGTTAAAATCTACATCAGAGTTAGACTTGTCCTTATTTGAAAAGAGAGAACCCGGGTGGAGATTTTCATTGTAGTTACTATGAAAAAATAATTTTTGTGAGCATATTGTATAGGATATGTTTTAAAATCCAGTAGCTATCTCCTTTTGCATAGCTTTTGCTTAAAGGTTGTTTGGTCAGTCAGTCATTACACATTTTAGTAGTTCATTTCCTTCATGAATTATTCTCTTAAGTAGCTCCCAGGGTATTGTTGCTTTTTAACCAGTCTTAACAAATAAATGCATTAACTTGGTGTTTTCGAATGATATTATCCATATCAAGCTCCCGTGTTGTGTCTTAATGTTTCATGAGCAATGAAGGAAATGCTCATATTGTGGATTACTGTTACTGGGAATTACAATACCATTGTTTGCCAATGGGTATTTAGAAGTGCTTTTGAGGTCTTGTTTTTTCATTTGTTTTATACTTGACTTTCTTAGAAAAGAACAAAACTTTTTCAATACGCTTTGTCCTTCCCCCAAACGTAAAAAGGTTCTTTATGATATGGACCCGGGCACCTAAATGAACTCTTCCTCATTGAGATGCTTTTATGAGATGTGTATGTAAGTTCTTTTCATGTTTATTACAGTTGTATAGTTGAACACAGACACCTTATAAAATGCCAGAATTAAGGTTTGCTATTAAATTGTTGTAAGACAGTCTTAATTTATGTGGTTGCGTTCTGTTGTGTTGGCTTTTTTTTCCCCTAAAGAGTCTTGCCACAGTACATTAAAAAACTTGATTAATGGTTTGTTACCAATAGTAGGAGGTCTTGCTTGCCTCCCTTCTCCTCTGCATTGTCTTAAACTAGTAGTGAATCATAGAATCACAAAATACCCCGAGTTGGAAGGGACCCACAAAGATCATCAAGTCCAACTCTTGGCTCCAGACAGGACCACCCAAAATTCAGACCATGTGTCTGACAGCGTTGTCCAAATGCCTCTTGAACTCCGGCAGCCTCGGTTCTGTGACCGCTTCCCTGAGGAGCCTGTCCCGGTGCCCGACCACCCTCTCAGTGCAGAACCTTTCCCTAACACCCAGCCTGACCCTCCCCTGTCCCAGCTCCATGCCATTCCCTCGGGTCCTGTCGCTGTCCCCAGAGAGCAGAGCTCAGCGCCTGCCCCTCTGCTCCCCTCGTGAGGGAGCCGCAGGCCGCCATGAGGCCTCCCCTCAGCCTCCTCTGCTCTGGGCTGGACACAACAAGAGGCCTCAGCTGCTCCTCGTGTGTCTTCTCCTCCAGACCCTTCACCATCATAGTACTATGAAGTGATGGCGTTGTGCGGAGGTGGTGGAAGTCTGTGAAGAGGGCAGGGATCTCTCCAGTTCAGTGGTACCAAGCTGGTAATGCAGCTTTTGTGCAAACTGCAGTTGGAGTTTACAGAGTAATTGGAAGTGGGAGACAAGAGTGGAGTGGACAGAGGAGAGGATCAAGCTGTGATCTGCCCTGGGTTTTCAGAGCAGAGGGCTGTATTGGACAGCATCTGACATTGGCTAAGCCTGTCCTTCCCTGTCCCATTGGTGAGGCCATGCTTTCTTTTCCCCTGTGATGTTCAGGTCCAAAAGGGGTTGGATTGGGAGTGGAGGAAGAAACTGTCTTCCTAGTCTGCCCCTGGGCACAGGGAGAGGAGCAAGGGTTTGCTGGAATTTATTTATTTATTTTTTTCTATAGCAGCTCTGTGCAGCTGGAGCAAGCTCAGTGATATCTCAGCACACAGGGGTTGGGTGGGTTTGTAGCCAGCAGAGGTCTGGAGATGCCAGTGCATGTTCTGTGCAGTTTAAATTCTGTGGAGTTTAAACAGGGCTTTTGCATTTCATGAAGTTACACTGAGCATGTGCAAGAATACATTCCCACCCTTCCACTCCTTTGTGCCTTCGCCAAACTTGAACATTTTTCCACAGGGATGGCAGGAGACCTGAAAAATGCAGATCCCAGTATTAGTAGTGGAGAGATTGTCTGTGAAGCTGCTGTGGGAATGGTAGCATGGGGGTGGGGAGGGACAGCGTTTTTTCCTCTGTTTTATTCTTTCCAATGGCTAAGCTGTTTTAATTGAAACTTCTCACAAGAGATGAGAATGAGACACACCCCCAGGAGAGAGAACTTCAGCCAGAACAATGTCAGTCTAGCAAAATTAGAAGCAATCAAAAAATTTCCTAAACAGGCGATGTCTTACAAAGCATACCAGGCTTCCTAGTCAATGGATGGCAGTGCTATAAGGTAATGGGTAGGTGACACAATTTTATGTCAGACTGGTATCAGGATTCCTCCTAAGTTTTTTTGCTGGTGGTCTTCAATACTTTGAGATAAGCAGTTCAGATACTTACTCTGCAATGCGCATCTTTTTTGATATAAACAAACAGTTCCCTTACCAATATGGAAAATATGCTGTAGGTCAACCACGAGATGTTGGGCTAGATGCATTACCAGCTGAAGTTTTGTGGCATGTATTATGCAGGTCAATTAGTTGATGACAGCGGTTCTTTCTGACCTTAAAATATGGACCTGGTCAGCTGGGATCGTGCTGTAATGGCAGAAGTCAGAGGCTTCCCGTGGCTTCTGACTTCCTTGAAGGTAAGGGCCGTGACGGAAGAGACCTGAAATTGGCTTTCTGTGGCTCTTACTCTCTCCTTCATAATTACGGAACTCTTCTTGAATGGGGAATTGGAAGCTTTGTCCTGGAAATGTCCGCGTTGTCTAACTGCAAAGTAATGCTTAAATGCAGAAGTATAAGCAAGTACAGAAGATTACCCACAAAATATATATAGCCCTGTCCGCAATGCAAGGGGCCTTTGGGTGAGAAGTATCCAAAGGTATACTTTCTAACACCTACACCTTCTAGAGGGACTTGTCATTTACAAACAGTAACAGTAATACAATCCACACAAGTCAGTTTCCTGAGTTGCTGTAAATGGAAGCATGTTTTTAACACTCCTTCTTTTCCAACACAAATGTAGGAAGCTGGCAAAGTAGCTAATTTCAGTGCTCTAGAAAAGTTTAAAGGGAAATAATTTACGGAAACGGAAGCCTCTATTTTTAACTTTCTCAGTCATCGGAGGTGGGGAGGAAGAAGAGGAGGCCATCTACTGTTGAAGTCTCATTAGTATGTTATCATATAAGCTTAATCAAAATTTCCACCGCTTTTTAAGCAAGGAGCTACTTGTTAAGTGTGTATAATCAGTTATGTGCAAATTTAAGATCAGTGTAGATATGAGACCATGTGCTGTCTGCTATAATTGTGCTTTATCTCATGTGGATCTTTTTCTTTTCCAATTTTTTTGTTGTGCTAAAAGTCTATATTCTAAAAGTACATGCTGTTTTTCTATTTGATTTAGTTTATTGTACTGAAAAATATTTTTTTCTAGTAAATTAAATATTTTTTAATTTGGGATTTTAGCAGGTTGTCCCCCTCCCCCTTTTTTTTCCTTTATTACCTTACTGTTCTTCATAAACACTGCATTATTTGTCTGGAATTCTCTATTTTCACAAAATATTTTTTATTCCTGCATTTTAGCAAACATGCAACAGTGAAGTTATGAGTAATTCCTCATATTACTTGGAAGTACTTTATTGGTCTAGCTCGAAACTTAAATACAATACATTGCATAACTGCTGGCAACCATGGAAGTAATAACATCAAACTTCATAACTTCAACCTCTTGAAAAGTTTCATATGAACATAAATCTGTGTAATTGTCTTTTTCTTGAGGATATATTACTAAGTCACTGAATTGATTGGGGAATATATTGCATTAGTTTGCATAGTCAGCATTAAGGAGGAGTGTAGAGGCAAATATATTTGGGGATTCATAATTTGACTGGGATAACTAAATACTGGGAAAACATGGGCTAAGTTTTTCTAAAAGCATGAAAAATGCAGGTTGCGAGGGTGGCCAGCCTGGAGTGTGGTAACAGTTGTAAACAGGTCTTAAAGTGTTAAGAATTTAAGTGTGTAGAGATACTCCCTCAGCATGGTGTCTGTATGAATGTTATGTGTTTGTAGCTTATGTATTTGCATTTGTGACTACAAGTTGAGAATATTGAGAATAAAAGGCTTAGAAAGTATATAAACTGACATGTCATAAGGTACAAATAATTTGACAGCTACATATGTAAAGTAAAGGCAAAGAGTGAGCTGTGAGAAGAAAATGTAGCAAAGCTGCAAATCACTGCAGATCCATTGCTCTTTTCTAGGCTGTTACTGGGCTTTAAAGAAGTAGCTTTTAAATTCTTTTTAGCACGGGCATTATCGTTCCAATGGTATAAAAGACCAAAGATGTTAGGGAAATGTTTGTTGGATCTCCTGATACATTTAGAAAATAGAAAAACCTACTAAGGGAAAAATTGCTTAAAATGTGGACTAATTTCTGACCACATACAGTGTCTTAAAGGTAACCACTAAATTTTTTAAAATAAAGGTTAAAATATGGTTTGCTGGATCTTTTAAGTAGGTGAACTGAGAATTCTTGTATCTGTGCTAACATACAGAGTATTCGCTAATGACTTGTCCATCGCCACCTCTAGGCAGCTGAAGCACGCACCCATATCTGCTTGACTAAGGGTCTCTAACTTCTGGAGGAGTGAAGAAACCTTCAATAATGAGGTGACTGCTGTGGATCACTGCTTGCAAGAAATGGAGTCTGAAACCAAAAGCATCAAAGATCCTGTCAACATATTTTCTCTCCAGTTGCTTAGAGCTAAATTGAACTTGGTAACTTCAGAAAAGTTACTGAAACGGTGTTCTTGGATTGTCCCTGTGTCATGTTGGTTGCACTCTCTCCCACTTGCTTTATTAATGGAATTGAGGCTGAAGAAGCAGTCTGGAAAGCCTGCCTTGTGGATCTGCTGCATAATTAGGGCAGGATCTGCTGGAGTGCCATGTGATGTCTTTGATGGCCCATGGCTGCCCGCTGAGGGTGTCTACCCTGGGGACCTTTCTACAGGCGGAGGTGGTGCATGACAGTGCAGTACCATGTTAGAAGATATTGTGCAGAAATGGTGTGAGAGTCTGTAAAACTTGAAGGAATGTGGTAATCAAAGGAGTTTGAGAAATGCTGTATGTGGCACTTTAAGAAAACATATAGGACGGTCTTTTTTGAGTGGGCTGGAGGAGGAGCAAAGGTGTTCTCAAAGTTCAAATGAGAAACTCCCGTCTTGAATTTCTAATATTAGCTGGCAGTGTAGAATTTTCAGGGCGTCAGGCATTTGTTTACTGTCTTACCTCACAATTTGTTTTCAATAGGATGTATGTGAAGTCATGGTGTGCATAGCCTTTTGGCACTTATCTACACATCACTTTGTTCAGAGACTTGAAAAGAATGGTCTCTTGAATATATATTTTTCCAACCATTGTTTTATACCCAGTCCAGTTTCATTTACTTTTTCCTCCCATTGTTATTTGCTTTCTGCTTTATTCTCCAGAAACTGTTTGGTAACTTTAAAAATGTGTTTTGTCTTTTATAAGTATAATTTAAGCGATACTTATTGGTGGAATTGGTTTTATGAAATTAATTTCAGTATACAATTTAATTGAATATACTCAAAGTATAGTAAGTTTCAGCAAGATTGGGGCTTAAAACATTTTAAAACATCAAATTACTTAATTTTTTTCATAGGAGTGCTGAGCTTCTTTGTGCGCATAGACATGACAGATGTCTGGTTTTAATACCATTAAACTTAAATTTACCTCTAGGGGAACACTAGTAGTTAAGCATAGTTTGGCTGCAATATATTCTTCTCTCAGACTACAGAAGTATAAAATGCCTTTAGCATCGTGTTTGTTGGCTTGTTTTCTAGCATGATGGGTTTTCTCAGTGTATGGAAAAGGTTTTCTTTGGTTAATAAGCAGTTGTAGACCACATCAGGATGTAACTGTACGTATACGTCTAGATTCTGCTGCTGACCACTGTGTATCTGCAACTACTCGCCTGCTAGTCAGAGCAAAGATTTCTGTTTAACCTAAGATACACAGTTTTCCTGACTATGACTTGTCTAAAGTGATTGTAAGCTATAATCAATTCATAGAAGCATTTTATAGCACTGTCTTTATTGAAGAATGTTTGAATTAAGCCTCGTCTATGTCACTTGACACCTTAACGGTATGTGGACAAATTAGTAAATACATATTGCATCTTATATGTTTATTTCTAGTCTGGCTAGTTGGTAAAGAAAGATAAATATAAGGATTTGGGGGGGTGGGGGAGGGTGCTTCAGCAGGGCATGGCAAACTGTAGCACGTGTACAGAAACTTGAATTACCAGTGGCTGTTAGAATGTTTTAGAAAAATCTGATGTCAAAATTCTGAAGAACAGTTTAGTTTAGTAAGGTTAGATTTAAGGGTAACGAGCTAGTCAGCAAATGCTGGCATAATCTTTTGGAGGTAGGATGTGTGGAGTTAGTGAGAGAACATAGCAGATGGGAAGGCAGCTGTGAAGACCTTCCCTGTTTGCTTCTGGATTACTCTAGAGATAGCCAAGATACCTTAATAAAAATAGAAATCAAGGAGACAATGTAACACTGAGGATGTGGTAATCTTTTTATTTTTCAGTTTAAATTTCAATCAGTACTGCAAGAATCTGCAGGAAGTATCGCACTGCGTGGCAGCATATAAGACCATTTTATATATATTTTTATTGAAACATCAGGCTTCTTTTGATGCCTCCTTTTCTTTTAACACTGAACTCCACGGGCTTAAATTTGGAGTTTTATGCCCCATTCTTGTTTCTCCTTGCCTGTTGGGGACCTTTCTTTTCCTGCCCTTTTCATTATCTTCCTCATTTGAACTCCTCCTATTATTCTTGTTCAAGTGCAAAGGGCTTGCTACTGAGAGCTTGCTGGTAAGGTCTGGCAGATGCACCTTTTCATCTTTGCTCAGGTGCCTTCCGTTAGGAAGGTACAGGTGTTCGCTCTTCATCTGGTATTTGCACACAGAAGTTGTGAGTAATAGGCAGAAAGAAGGCAGCGATTTTGTGAGCACATGCATATGCTTTCACACAAACACATACAGTCCTCTGTATAAGGGGGTAGCAATTCATCACCTCTTCCCGTGGCTCTTCTAGGATGATTCACTTAACCTGTGGACAGGATTGTGCCCAAATGAGCTTGTCAGAAATTGGAGTTCTCAAACTGGAAGAGTCATGGCAAAGCTAAGCACACAACTACCAGGCAGCAAGCTAGACTGAACTGATGCTAGGAGTAGGCTTTGATGTGTACTGAGGTTGTAAAAATTCAGACAGCTGCATGACTTGCTCTTCTCCAGCAGAAGGTTGCAGGATTGTGGCTGGCAGGATGGAAGAGAGAGAGAGAGATCTGCAAGGCTGGCCTGTACTAATATGGACCTGAATTACCAATAGCATGTAGTTGGAAAATACTGTTATTCACAGAAATAGGAGAAAAAGATATAAACATCGATGCAGTATCAATTAAACTAGAACCTGGCTTTACTTGCCTGTTCTAAAGCTGTGCTGTGTCAGGTCAGGTGCAGTGTTATGTTAGGCTTTCAAATTGTATACAAATGAAAAATTGGATACGTACCATTTCAGAAGCTAGTTGCAAAGAAGCTAAACTTGTATCGCTGTTGGAACACTTCTAAAATAACTAGTTTCTGAAGAGCACTCACTAACAGAGCCATGACTACTGCTCTGCTGTATTTTTACTTTTATCTACTTGCATATCTGAGTATAACCTGTAGTTTAACCCATTGTGTGGATGAAATTTTACTAAATTTTTACAGGAATAATATTGATTAAATAATACTTTGTGTTTAACAATTAATGTAAATGAATCATATAAATACAACTCAAACACATTTTCACACAAGCACATCTCAAGATCCCCATTGTCCTAGTTATTCTTACACAGCTGTAAGAATTCAGCTTTGTTCTCTGATGCCAAAGTTCCTGATTAAATTTCCCAATTTCCCTTATCTTTCAATCTTGACTTTTGATTGCTATTTCATTTTTAAAGGTTTCTCCTGACATATGTCCATGAGAAGATCTTATAAATATTTAGAGATCTTTATTAACCATGCCAGCTTTATTAGGATTGGCAAAGGAAAAGCTGTAAGTATCTTGCATACAATTGTTTCTGGCTAAGAACATACTGGATGCAAAGGTCCATTTTGACATCAGTTGGTAGTACTGTAGTCTCCTAATTTTCTCCCATAACTGCTGCGTGCTGTCTGGTGGTCTCTTATGGTGTATTACCGGGCTCCGTATGTACTTCTGTTTTCTGGTCTGAGATGTCAAGACACCTGCTGCTAATCTTACGTTCTGGATGGCTGCTTTGTACAGTTGCCCATAACTTCAGGCTTTGTGCGTACACAAATGAAACATGTTTTAAAGTGCTCGTGGACAGTCTTACTTAACCCACCTGTCCCCATTTTTTATTGTTTATCCTCTGTAAAGACAGCAGATACTAGAAACAAAAGAAGTTTTCTTAAGAACGCTGACTTTTAATCCAGCTATGATTTTTGGAGGAGGAATTTTACTTGTCTTGATGAAATGCTGGCGTATTTTCAGCAAGAATTTACGATAATATTTGTGTCCTGAATTTGGATATGGATCATTGCTGCTGCTGCTAAGAAATGGATAGCTGCTTGGAAAAAATGGCTGTGTGGCATATTTCAGTAGTTCCTGAACAGACAGATAAATTAGACTGCAACTGCAGTATAGATGCAGCTAGAACTCACATACTCTCTTGTGTTTCAACATACTAACCCAGTCTTTCTTTGATGCTTTGTTTTTTGTAAGTATGATAAAAGATAAAAATAAAAGTATATTATTTCTCTGCTGCTTGTTAGTAAATGTTTATTGTTTCTGTAAGAATGAACAGAAAATAGATGAGGTACGTTTCTTGTAAATGTCTGAAGTAGATAATGTAAGGTTCTATTATTTTTTTTGAAGCTAACAGATTGTGTAGCTTCCCTCCTGTTAGTACAGGTAACTGCATTTGCATCATAAAATCTACCTATTCAGGGTTTTTATGGCTACCTACTATATTTTGAATTTTATGTAGCATAGAGCATGTTATGTGTGATGAACAGTTTTCATCTAAAATTTGTAAAATACGTTGCCTGACAAAAAAGTGCTAATGAGATTAAAAAAATAAAAAAGTGTGGGGAGTGCCTACCATGAAAAAGGTGAATTCTTGTTGGTTTTGAGTCAATTGGTTCAGTGGAGTGCGTAACACAGGACACAATAATATGAAGAAATGATTTCAGAAACAAAGTATCCCTTTCAGGTTTAAGGTGCCAAAACAGAGTACGAGGGCAGTCTGGTCATTGCATTGCACTTTTATAGCATTATTTCATTTTTTTTCCTTTATTCCTGATTTTTTTTTTCTTCAGTACAGGGTCAGAAAAGAGGTAGATAGCTGGCTATCTACTTTTTCTTCCTGAACTTTTAAAATATGTGATATGAAATCAACCAGTGATGATACGAGTGTGAGGTCCTGGTCACAAAACCTGATCTTTGTAGTGAAACCTCTTGCTTTGTACTTAATTTCATTTGTGAGATCTGTGGCAGTAAGATCCTTTTCCTGCAGATCTCCCTTGGGAGGTGCCTGGGCATGATTTTATGCCACTTCTTGATCCTGCGGTGCTGTTCCATGTAAGCTCAGGTGGCTATAAAATGAGGGCATGGATAGAATGAGGAATAGGGTCGCCAGTGAAGTTACCATCTATGCTGCCGTGCTGTACAGACATTAGAGCTGCTTTCTGCAGCGCTGTGCTTTATAGGCTGGGATTAGAAGAACTTGCTGCCATTTTGTTTGCCATTGCTTGTAAGCAGTGGCAAACCATGGCTTGGGAGGCAATTGACAAGTAGCTCAAATGTTTGCTGGAGTGAAGTGCTCGTCAGCTGTCTCAGCGTAGGTCGTCCAGGTTTGAAATAAAGTGCATTAAGGGCAGTTAACTTTTTGTATAGAAACAAGTGTTATCTAATAATAAAAACACAATTTTCTTCATGCATAAAGATGTTGATTCATTACTGTAGATGATTAATGCTATTTGTTGCCTTGTTTTGTATCTTGGTGTATAATTTTTTGGCTTATGTTACTGTAAAAATCATTGAATCACGTACACTGACTTGACACTATTATCAGTCTTCATGTCCTTATTGTTTGTAAAAAGAATGTAAATTACTGCAAAATGCAGTGTGGTCCTCAAAGGAATAAATTTCAAGTGTCCTTTAGAAGAATTGGAGCTGCTGTTTCCTTGCTCTAGGGTGTTTTATTTTGAGGGGAAGTACGTCCCAGTGATGACTTCAGATACAAGTTACCTTCTTCAAGTCTTTGTCCTGAGCACAGAATTGCATTTGTGCAATTTTCCATTTGGCTGTCTGTACTCTGGATTTATCTTCATGAAGGACCGTATAGATGTTCTTAAAAGTTACTTTATTCGGAGTGTGAGATTGAATTAAGTGCTAAAATGAAGATACGGCATTTGTGTTATGAAAAAAAAAAGTTGCAAGGGGGTTTTATCTTCAAAATATACATAACACATATACATACAATATACGTAACGTTTGGCGAACTTCATTGTGCTTTTGACTAAGCAGTCAGTATGGACTTTGCTCAACCTTGCTTATTTTAAATATTTGGAGAGGTGACTTGAACTAAAACACTTCAGGAGAGCTGAGGCCGTTAGTTGTGATGGGCAGTGAAGAGAACAGGGTGTCTTCTGGAGCACCATAGGATGGGCCCCAGGGTTCATTGATGGCACCTGCTAGTGTAACTTGGTAAATGGCTCCGGTTTTGAGCTGTCGAGAGAACCCCTTGCCTCGTCACCAGTGGGAAATGCATGTTAGGGGTACATGCCCCTAATGCTGGGGGGTCTCTGCAGAGGGCCCTGGGGGCTGGGGGCTGTGGGTAGCTATGGGTGGCCACAGGGCTTCCTTCTCCAGAGAAGTCCTCAGGCCTGGGGCGTCCCGCAGGCTGGGCTTGACCTGCCAGGATGAGGTGCCTTCAGGACTAGAGTGTAATTGCTAAAAACTAAACAGCAGCCACCACCCCTGCCCTCCTCCCCATCACCTGGTAACAGCTTTTCTTGTGAACATCTGTGGAAAACCGACAACATAAACACCATCTTCAGTTCCTTTTCAGCTTCTTGCTTGCCTTTTTTTTTTTTTTTTTTTTTTCTCTCCTCTGTGGGACTGGGGGTGATACAAGCTACAGTACAAGGCAAGAGGATTAGTTGAAATTTATAGCAAGGGCTGTAATTTAAATGAATATTTGAAAGGAGGTAAGAAAATAATGTCTGGCAGAAAGCCCTTAAGCATGTGCATGATTTCTCATTTTGCCTTCTCTCTTTCTTGTCTTGTGACTCTTCAGTACTATACTTGATGTAATACTTTATTTTGGATAAAGTATCACTAGGTGTGTCAGAATGGTTAATTCTTTTCTAGTTATACTGTCATTTTAAAATTGCATGTCATTTATCAGATCTGTCATATGAATTAATACAGTTTTGTAGCCTGTAACATGGGTTTGTCAGGCAAGAACACTTATCCCATCAGGCTGTTATTCAAACTGAGATTGGCCTTAAGAGACTGTTCCTCCTAGTTGTTTGTTGAGAAGTATCAAATTTTATTACATGTTTTCTGGCTTTGTTCTTGGACCTGTCCAAAATTGGGAACACAACCAAAAGCACCGTTGATGCTTGCTGCTCATCCCTTCTTTCCCCCATCTCCTGTGCAAATAAATGGTGGTTTTGATTCAGAACTTGTTGGTTCATTTTCATAACCCGTGAGTTGTAGCCCTTGGGGTTAGTACTTCCCTTCAGTCCTGGCCCACTTCAGAAGAGAAGGTGACCCTGCATGTCATTTAGGCATCTGGGTATTGACTGAGAGATGGCAGCTAGTTTGCTGTGGAGTACTTGCGTTGGAAATGCTTTTTTTTTTTTTTTTTTTCTTTTGATTTCCTGGTCAAGATTTTGCAAAAACAGGCTGTCTTACTTTGGTTTCTCCCAGGGGAGGTTTTGTTCGATTAGGCTTAGCGATTTCAACTAGCCAGGGCCTTCTGATGTGGCATAAGAGACATGGGAGGCCTGAGGATCTCATTGAGTATGTTCTGAGGCTTTGTGTTTGTAGATATCTAGTTCCATTTTTGGAATCCCCATCAACAAAATTGCTGCCCCATGCTAGCAGTCAAACTGCCTTGTGGAGAGCATGCCTTTTCTTTGAACCCAGGAGTGTGCTGTTATTATTTAAAGGTTGAGTTTCTCTGTGGTGTTTTGGGGAGCTGAAATTAATATTCTGTTAATAAAGTATGTTAAAGCTAAGAACAGTTTTGCAGTAATTTATCTAAAATGGTATTTAGTCATTGCCTATTGCCTTCTTTCCCACCCACTCCCAGCCACGAACTGATGGATATGGGGTATTTCTCTAGCTGTTTTATATTCAGAAAGCTGTAGGATTGCATTATGGAAGCCTTCTGGATATGTTTAATGGTTAAAGGCATGGGATAAATTGGCAAGGAAGAGGAAAAATGCCTCTTAGTCAGAAACTGTTTAACTCAACTGATCAGTTTTATTTTATAGGTTGATTTCTGTATTCTGCTTAGCTTGAAAATTAGTACAGAAAATATTAATGTAAAATTTGGGTTTTCAGAAATGTCTTTTACTCCATTCAAGTTCCAGACTTTCACTACTTCTTAAAGAAAACATTTAATTTGGGTTGAGTTAGAGGTGACAGATCCACAGAGCAAGACCATGCTCAAAGATTGTTCTGTCAGCTTAGTTGGCAGGATTTTGGTGATAGGAGCTTTCTTCTGTGCTTTAGTATCTGCTTTTGAAGGGTTTCAGAGATGCAAAATAATGTGTGCCTGATAACTGAAGAGCATCATTATTTTTGGAAAGGAGAAACATTTCAAGATAATGAAGAATTAGCTAAACAATTTATCTGAATTTATGACTGGCTTTTTGATATATGCAAAATTGGCCCCCATGGACAACGGTCATTTACACCTGGGCTGTACATTCAGCATCCGTACCCAGTTAACGTGGAAAGTGGTGCCAGAGGAACTCTGTTTTGGTTGGAAGTTCAGGACCAGCTTATTCATGTTGACCAGATGTCCTGGGGGACAGGAGATGATCACTTGTGACAGAAGAAATGCCTTATTTTGTTTATCTGCTACTGTGAATGGGTGGCAGAATAGTTCAGGGCAGCCTCACTTAGTTTGTTCTTTAATTAAAGATGGCAGCATTTCTTTTCTGTTGTCGTCTGTCTTTATAATACTTGTACCTTGTGCAGAAGCTGAGAAGATGACCTGTCCTATTTAAGCTAATTGACAAAGGAAAAAAAAAAGAAAGAGGGGAAAGCAGTATTTCCAAAGATACAAAGTTTCAGTAGTCTGCTGCTGCATTTTGTGGCTGGTCTCCTATACCCGTATCTGCATCTATTACATTTTTTTCTTTGCTATTTTGGAACTCCCTGATTTCTCTAGCTATAAAAAAATAACAATCTTGTCCTCAGAGTTGTGCTGGTCAAACAAGAAAGGTGTCTTTTTCAGTTGCCTTAGTTAAACCAATGCAAAATGCAGGGACAACCTTTCAGTTCTTACTTTAAACTTTGCATGATTTGACCGATTTGATTGAAGAATATTCAAGCTACATATGTAGCTTGTCGTGAATGTGACTAAATTGTGAATCCTTGTTATGTTATGCTCCGTTTGAAGGAAATTCAAACTGGAACAACTTTGACTATAGTTCAAAATAAGCAACATTGAGTTAATAGCCTTTGTGTCTGAAAGATGGGTTTTTATATGTCCTCTTTCTTACCAGGTTTCCTTCAATAGCACTAATTAAACTATTCACACAGGCTTTATAGCGTTGGAATGAAAACTGGTTAGACCAGGTGGATTGACGTTCTTTGGCTGCCCTTCTCCAGAAAGTGAGCATCATACTTGTCGTGGAAGTTGGGGTAGTGGTGGGACCATGGAGAGTGATGAATTAAACTTCTTGTAGCGTGAAGGGTTGGAGTATCCCATGCAGGTTTTATTTAGGAATAAAGGGCGAGGGTGTGTTTGTATAACAGGCAAGCATGTCTCATAACTTGTTCCAAAGAAAATCTTGTCTGTAGCGTGGTAATTGAGGAACTGGTGTCTAGACTACTTTGATAAATTGTAAACATGATGTCTTCTGAACAAAACCATGAAAGTTTATGAAAACATGCTGCATGTTATATCTTTTATATTAGACTGAACTCCAGGGAGATCAGAAGTATTTTGGCAATATTTGTCCTGCCTGCTAGATCAACTACTGAAAGAATGCGTATGGCAACCCATAGTAACATCTTCTTTCTTGAATACAGCAGCTTTGGATTTACGTGATTACATGATGTAAACTATGTGTTTGTCAGGAATGGAAAGTCTTTTAAACAGTGTTGCATGGATTTATATGCCTCTTCGTTTTCTTCAGCTGTTTATACATGTTGGAGAATCCATCAAGCTCTTTATTATTTGTTCTAAATATCTTGATCTTTGGACAGAGCTGATCAAAACTTTATAGTTACAAGGTAATGAGGATATTTATACATATACACACACTTTTATCCTACTACCATTAGTTTTGAACATTTTAATCTGAAGAATACTGAAATAGTTTTAGAAGACAGGACAGATAAATGTAGCTTTTGTTTGCTATGTGATGTTCTATGTATTTTGTTAGTGACTGAGTGGTGCACTTACTGGACCATTGAAACAGCTCAAATACATCCATGGTATTATTTCCATCATTTGAAGTTTTTACGTCTGAATTTGGTTGGTTTTATTTCAGTGTGGGGAAGTGGAGAAGGACTTGTGTTTCAAAGAAGGACATGTTTGAGTTCAGACAAAGCTGTTGTTTTATTCAGGCTTCATCAAATTAAGTGAAAATACCAATCCCGATGATCCAGTGTATTTATAAATACAGTCCAAATTCTGATGTCAAGAAACTTTAGTTGGATATAATATATGAACAGAACTTCCATTTTACACCAAAAACTATTATGGGCTACTCATATTATGCTGCACTTAAGTCAGTCCCTAAACAAATGCATGTATTGAATGCAAAGCTGTCCTCATTCTAGGTATTAAAAATGCCTAAACATATAAATACTGAAGTTGTTGGAACCATATCCCATGTGTAATTGAAATTATTATATTAATGTCTTTTCTGTAAAGGAATTTTATTGTAGCTTTTAGAAGGAAACATTATCTTTGTGTTTAAGTGATGATTAAAATGTTTCCCAAAGTGTGCTTTGGGAAGTAGACATGATTCAATTGAATGTTGGGGATTTTTATTTGCATCACTTGTTTTTCCTATTTTCATTTTCCTTTATGTTCTAGAACGGCATTGCTACATAGTCTTTCTTTAGAATTAATAACCACCTGTAAATACCAAAATTGTTGTGGTTTTCGATTACCCATAGGTCTGTCAGGAGTTTGCTCAGGAAGGGGTGTGTCACATTTTAAGCTTTTAGATAGTAGGTGCCGTTACCTGTTAGTTACTGTTTCTGCTCTGGTGCAGTTCAGAACTGTTTTTAGACATTTTGTTTATATCCCCTTTATGTTTTGGGGGAGAGGAAGTAATTTAGATGGGTCAGGACCAAAGGAATATCATTAATAGCTGGAAATGTATAATTGAAAATAAATCAATAGCACTATATAACATTTATTTTTTAATGACAAATGATTTTACTGCTTTGTGACCTTAAAGATGTTAAAGCCTATAAAGCCTCTAATATTTTTTAGTAGTAATGAACTCCAGCTTTCACATTTGTGTTCTTTGCAATATGGGAGAAAAACTGGCAAGACTGCATGCCATCATAATTGAATTGTTAAACATAGAAACTTGAAGGTAGAAGCTTGTCTTTCCTGTTTGGGAAGTATCTGTCAGCATATTTAAAAACTGTATGTTTGTAATTATTAGCCCATTCCTAAGCAGTATAACTATTTTGTGATCAGATCATGGTGGTATCTACAAATCATATAATAACTGCACCTTTTGTATTTACATGTGTTTATTTTTGTTTTTACAGGATTACAAAGCCATTGACATTTGCTGACTGTGTTGGTGATGAGCTTCCTTTAGGATGGGAAACTGTTTACGATCAACAGATTGGAGTTTATTATATGGACCACATAAATCGTGAGTAGATGTGTGGTTATTTTTAGGAGCACTAGCAAGCTGATGTTAACTGATGGCACTAACTTTGTTTCCGATACCATTTATGCAACTCATGTTACAGTGAGGGAATGCATGCAAGTAATTTCTTGTACTATCTCTTTTGTCATCTTTCAAATGGGGCACAACCCTTCTTCCCTTTGTAAAGAATTTTATAATCGATGATTGAGATATAGTGTATAAAGTTACTTTGTTTTGCTTTGTCAAACTGTGGACTGTTGGTGGTAATTTTGTTGCTTTTTATATTTATCAAGATTTTCATGTTATACTCTTGCATTTCCTAGCTTTCCAGTGATCCATAGTTTACTCTTCTGTCTTAAAAAAAAAAAAAAAAAAAAAAAATGTTCTGAGAGACAAGTGCTGATTTTTTTTTTTTAATTAGAAAGACTATGAAATACAGTAATTTCATTTGCTCTTAAGCAGTGTAAATTTTATGCTTTAATATAGTACAAAGTACTGCCAAGAAGGACAACAGATAATCCTTTGAGAAACTAAGGGAATGATTTCCATGATTTTCTCTTCTGGACTACTGCTGAGCTTTCTATCACCATTGAACTGGCACATCTGCCAGTTCTACTTTTAAAGTAGTATGTCTTAACTTCACAGCTTTGTACTGCTGCTACAGTTGCTACTCTACTCTTTTGCTATCATTGAGCATCTTATCACCAATGAGCGAACGCTTTCAGTAGTGTGGGAATTGATAGTTGACGAGGGGGGAGAAAAGAAGAAAGTAGCTATATGAGCTATCACAGTAACGGTAAATAGTATAGTCTGCAAAAGCAACCTCAATACTATCTACTTGAAATTTAATCTATTAAAAATAGAAATGTAGAAGTAGTTTTTGGTTTCCTGCCATCACTGGAATTACTTGTATATTGTGGTTTAACAATTATTTTAAAAACAACAACAAAAAACAACACAACACAAAAACACCAGAATAACACATGTTCCCATTATACTGTTAGACCCTCATATGCACTTATTTGTTGTGAAGTTAACAGCTATCACAAATTAAATAATGCACTTTGAAGAGCTGTTAGTGCACTGATCATAAGGATAGATAACCTAGGCAATTGAAAGGCAACAAATACAAGTAGCTAGGTAATTCTTACAGAAAGTTCAATTTAAAAGAAATAGTAGCTTAATAGTTGCTATTTAAATTGTCATGGTAACTTTAGTTAATGCTGAAGTTAAACAAAAAAATGAGGTTTACATTGGAGTCCATTTGCACCAACATGTTTGCATCAAGACACGTATTTAAAACCAAACAACAACAGTGAAAAACATGAGGATATTGGCAACTGTTTTTTTCCTTAATCTTTGTAAAAGGCATTAGAAGCCACTGTGAATAATGACTAGAACATGAACTCCTGTTGCAACGCTGTGACTAAAAGAGCTAATAAAACATCCTACCAATAGGCACCTTTTATAGGAATAACAATCACCATTGCATGCAAAGGAAAACACTTCCTTTTGTTTTTCAGACTTTGTTATTAGCTATTTTGCCACAGACATCAAGTTTGAACTTAGAGTAAGGATATTAATCATTGTAGGCATGTCAGATCTGGCTTGCATTTTTTTCTGTGCAATTCAGAGCAAAAGCTGTCGAAGAGAGTCTTTGCAGAGCAAAATTAAATTGCCAAATGATCGATGGGAAGGCAAAGAAAGAGAAAATTAATATAAATGAGTCTGGGAACATAAAGCTAAGCGTATTAGGAATTAAATAAAAGTAGTTTATGAACAGAGAGATAGAGACTTCACAGGGCCAGTGCTGAGCTGAGTGAAAGGAATCATTCTGCAATTAACAAGGTTGCAAAATTTGTCTCTTTCATGATAACTAATTACTTGCAGCCCACAGATATTATCCTAAGTGGTAATTCAGCCATCACAGCAAAATGGGTTTGTCACCCTTAGGCTAGTACAGTGCTTGCATATACAAGCAAGATTTATATTCAGAGGGAAGACAGAGTTGATATTCTAGCTGGATAATCGTTATTCAGAAATTACTGGGATACTCGGTCCAATTTTGAACTGTGGACATCAAAGGTACCAATCAGGATGGCATTAACTTCCTTTGTAGGAGTGAGAACTAATGACTGGGCCATCACATGCATCACGGGATGGTGTCAAGCAAGTGGCAGAGGTGGTAGAGGAATGGAAGAAATGTCTTTTCCGAAATGAGTCCCTTGCATAGTGTTCTGAATTATGTCTAAAATACTTGAAATAGCAACTTTCAAGTGAAAGCAAAGTTGATTCTTCAGACTTTCTCAGGCTGCCTTAGTGAATGATCAGGCTTAAACGCTTTATACGGCACTGGAGCTGTGTTAATTGACAAAGCAGTTACCAGTGCTTCGGTTTCAAGAGATCCCGTGAGAAAATGCAAGGAATGATTCAAAGAGATTCTTTTTAAAGTTATAATTACTAGGGAACTGTCATGCTTTGTGCATCCTCTCAGCATTTTGCCCTTGCCCCTTTTAAAGAAAAACAGCGTCTGATTTTTCCAAGCCTCTTGCTGTATTTGTTTACCCAGAAAGTAATAAAAAGACTTCCAGGCAATAACTTTCCATTTATATTGAAAAACTCCAGGAACAGAGGAATCTTCTGTAAATCTCAGTGGTACTTCCAATCGTGATCTCCATCTTGTTCTGTAAATTCAGTACTTTGTTGACACCCTTACTAAGCTACTCTTGGCTCTTGCCCAACCATTGCTTAAAAAACTGTGGTGGCTGCCAGCCGCAGAATTCCTTTCCCTCCTCCTCAGAGTCTTGGGAGCCTTTGAAGTCTCCTTTAACCAGTTGGGCATTCCCCAGTGGGGGAATAATATATTCTTTGCGTTTGTCTGGGGCTGTTCTTGAATTACTATAGTTGTTTTGTTGTTTTTTATTTTTAATTGTGTACAAAGAAACAAAGGAAGTGAATTTTATCATCCAACTTAGCTTTAGTTTCAGTTGTTACATGGCAAACTTGTGTAGAAATCCAGGGCAAAGTGAAGCCTCTGTACACTTAAAACAGAAGAGAACATCACTTCTGTACCAGAGAAGTTTTCTGTCCCAGAAAAAAGCTGCTAGCTTTTGAGGAGGCTTCTGAAATAATTTGAAAAGTGATGCAGCGTCCTGTAGTACAGAACCTCAGAAACATAACGTTTCAGCCTTGGCTGATTGTTGAGATTAGAACTATTAATTTTCTGTTCCAAAAGAGCTGCTTACTGTGATACAGCTTTTCTGTGTCACAAATGTTTATTAATTTCTGCATAGTTTCCATAGAGGTTTAGCAGTTTTAGGAGTATTACATTTGCACAAACTTGAGGAACAGTGATGGATGCGATCGTGTTGCCAATTCTCGTGCCCTCTCTAAAGGATGGGCTGCACTGTGAACTCAGCAGTTTTCTTCTGCTTGCCCTGCATGCAGAGACTGGGCACGTAAACATTTATGGAGACTGGAACAAGTCACAGCACATCCTGCCCTGGGCTGCAGAGGTAGTTTAGGGACATTGGAGTTGGGATGCCTTGGAGACTGGAGGTGCTGCTGGGAACTGAGGGTCACTGCAATGTGGGGAATACATTGGAGAAATCACACAGCTGTAGGCACGATCTTCATACTGTTGCAATGTGAGGAGTTGTGGGGAGAGAAGTGACAGCTGTTGAGAGAAAAGGTTATTGGGAACATAATACAGAAATTCGTTGGAAGTACTCTTCATAAACTAGCTTCATGTTTTTTTTTAATCTACTTTTCAAATAGCTCTCAAACGGTAGAGCTGGTAGCATGACCATGACACCCTTAGCGATCTTAATTTGTTGAGGTCAATCTTTTATAAGTTCTTATTTCATCACAAGCACCAACATTCTGCATTATGTATGCAAGATTAATATTAAACATAACTGGCTTTCATCTCTCGTGAGAAACAAAGTCTAGAAAAAATGACTAGGTGCTTGTCTCCCGATTGTGCTGCAGGTTCTGCCACTGGTTTGAATACTGGCAGTGCATCTGCAGCAACTTCTTGCCAGTAGGGCTTCAGTCATCAGGAGTTAACGCTTAAACATGAGACTTCACATTGACATCCTTGTGTAAAACATGTTTGCTAGCTTGAACATCACCACAAAGACAAAAGCAAGAAAACTAATAACATTTTTAGAATTTTGTTGTATGTGTATTACAATTGTTTCTGCAGCTCTGAAGAGATTGCTGTCAGGTAGTAGCTATGAAAATAAGCATATATGGGGACAAATTTTGTACTGGAATCCTATTTTGAATTTGTGTCTAAATACAATTTGTGTTGTAAACTCTGGAAAGTGTGAAAGTGCTGTTTCTTAAGAGAGAAAAAAAACACACAACAAAACAAACCACGAATGTAAATGTTTTTCTGGATTTAGGATTAAAATACAAATTTTTCTGTTGAATAACTTTGTTCTTGACCAGGCAGGTGTAGTCACTAACTCTTTCAGGATGCTGAACCTGTGAAGTTATTTGTAATAATGTAAAGTTGTCCCAGCTGTCTTTAGAGTTAGAGGTTAAGCATTAAGATAACTTCTGCTTCCCAACGTGGTTCTAAGTTTTGAGGTAGTCCTTAGATTTTTCAAGTTGGCTACAAAGGAAGGTTACAGTAAAAATACTGTTTTCTTTGGGTACGTTCTCTTTTGTAAAAAAAAGAATCAAATTTAAACACCTTTTACATTTCAAAGGGCTTTTCTTATTCTTCCACACTGCATCCTTCCTTCTTCTTGTCCAGGCTGGAGTGATTTTGAGCACTGTAGTGTTAGGTACATTGGTTGTTTAGCAACAGTGTCCAGATTTTTGAGCATGTCACTCATAAGCTGTGACGTAGACTTGTAGAACAGACCTTAACAAAATAATTTGTACTTTGTGGGATAGTGTCTTAAAAGTTTTTTATGCTTTTCTCCTTAGAGCTCACGCAAATTGAGGACCCAAGAGAGCAATGGAGAAGGGAGCAAGAACGCATGCTAAAGGAATATTTAATTGTTGCCCAGGAGGCACTTAATGCCAAGAAAGAGATTTACCAAATAAAGCAGCAGCGTTTTGAACTAGCCCAAGAAGAATATCAACAATTACACAAAATGTGTGAGGACGACAACCGTTCTTATGCTAGCTGTGAGTTTACTAGTCTTTTCTCGATTTATTGTGAATACATAATGCAATATGTGGGGTAAGAATGTGTGCAGACTGTTTTCACCACCATGTTCTGTTCTGAATGAAAACTCTGAAAGCAAAAACGAGGCACAGTTCTTTGACTATGCTATTCAAGGACTTCAGTTTCCTGTTAGTCCTGTTGAAATATGCCTTTTTAACATCAAGCAGGGACATACCCCAGCCAGCATCTCTAGCCATCTCGGAGCCAGCCATACTGAAAGCTTCATGAAAGGCAACAAAAGAATGAATGTTGCTGCGCCAGCCACCTACTTGAACTCCTAAATTCATAGTTATTCTTCTGTGGAGACTGGGGAGACAATCAGGTTAGGGGAAGTCTTCTGCAGATCTGTGGTCAGTTTATCAACTTTGTAAAGAGCTAGGAACAAAACTTTACGGTCAAGAGTACCTCTGATGTGATGAGTTAGAACATCTTCGTGCACTAGGAGAGTTGTCTGATCCAAGTAGAAAATGGCATTTCTGTAGTGCACCTGGCTCTTGGATGCCAGGCTCTGACTCTAATGCTGACAGTAGGTGGCAGAACCTTGATGTCTTGCTCTTCTTGTTCTTCAGATGTCTGAGGTAGCTTGTGGTAGATGGAGCACTTTTTCTAAAATCTGAAGTTGCACTGCTGTCATCGCTGATGGCTAGTGCACCAGAAAATGCATCTGAGAGAAGTCAAAACAGTCTAGTTCAAGTGAGAAGTATATTAGATAGATACACCCACCAGCCATGTGGAAACCTGCCAGAATTTCACTGCACGGGTGGCTTTTCAGTGGTTGTGTGTACAGCCATTGTTCAACTGCAGCATTTGCTGGTAAATGCCAAATCCTTGATAAATACAGGAACCTCTGCTTACCCCTTTCTGAAAAAGTTTAAGAAATCTGACCATGAGGGTTTAAAGCAGGCATCTGGATACAAGCGTTTAGATTTTGATACAATGTTATTTATTAATCCCAGGTAATTCATTTGTACACATTAAAACCGAGTAAAAGATGTTTTTTAGGCCTGATGTGTCCCAGATGGTCTTGACCAGTCTTTACCAAGAGGTCTTTTACTGTTGAACTGAATTATCTCATCAGTTTATTTAGTTTTAAATATACATATTTCTATCATTTAGTTCCTGACATGACAGGTATGGCTGGTCGTATTTCTCCCTTTTATATGGAAATTTCTTAAGAATTATTAGAAAATATTCTTTTATTTTTAAGACATTTTTCATTAAAAAAGAAAATATCATTCAAAGAATTTATTATTAGAAGACTTGGAGTGGGATAAAGATTATTATACCTGTATTTCAGATTATTAAATCTAAATTTATTGCAATACTGTTCTAGAAGCTTGGGTTTTTTGTTTTTTTAAAAATTCACAATAGTTCAGTGGGATATTTTGTTGAATTATTTTGGGTGAGTATACAGGAAGAAAATGCTGTTGAAGAAGGTAATATACTAGAAAAAAATGATCATTTTTTCATATTTTTAAACCTCTTAGGGAAAACAATTTGAAACAACAAGATTGACTGAAAATGACTAAACTGGAATTAATCTGTAGCATGGGTGCAAATGTGTTAATTGACTTTTATGCTTCTCAGTCTTCTGGTAGTTTTTTATGTGTATCTGTGGAATTGATAACAAGATACTGTAAGAATCATTTAAGTAAAACCTTTCACTTTTTTTTTTTTTAAAGTGAGAAGATATTTTAATTTTCTACAGATGCATTAATTTATTTTATATTGCTTTGAGGTCACATGTATCTGTTTGGGGAAAATGGGTGGATTGATGATTCAGCGCATCATGATTTTTTTTGACCGCAGTCATTATTTATTTATTTATTTATTTATTTTAATCCCTTTGGGGATTATTCATGCTGTCTACTTCAGATTCCCCAAGGCTTCTACATTTGTTTTTCTTAAGTCAGCCACTCCCCTGCACTCTGGGATGCTTGCTTCTCCATTTATTGTGCAGAAATCTTTGACTCCTAATTAGATAGACAAAAGGTGGGCACTCATTGTGAACGTACCTGCCTTCAGCATCACTTGTTTCAATCTGTTGCGTTAAAAAAGTAAAAGTACACAAATTGTTCTCCTTCTCTTTGCTTGTGGATGCTGCTATTGCCTCAGTACAGTGTGCTCATGAGTGGGAGGCAGTGTGAGCTCAGCGGTCAGGGGTTGGCAGGGAGGTGCCCATGCAGCAGTTTTGTGACTCAGTTGCGATCAGCACTGTTAAAAAAAATTTAAAAATAATCCATAGAAAATCCTGGATTTAAAGAATTAGTCCAGGCATGACTACTCATTTTGGCAGGTTTCTGCACGCTTGACATGACCTTGGCGTTGCAGTATTCTTTTGAGAGTGGAAGGGCTCAGTGAAATGCAGACATGGATACGGGTTTCAAAGCAGCAGCCTTCAGCTCTACAAAAGG
Organism: Nettapus auritus; assembly: GCA_011076525.1. NCBI lineage: Eukaryota > Metazoa > Chordata > Aves > Anseriformes > Anatidae > Nettapus > Nettapus auritus. Next base: position 129,483,505 of record CM021765.1, on the reverse strand, counting down.
ATGGTAGGTCTAACAGCACAACCCGATCCACTCACATACCGGGCATTTTTCAGTGGGACTGTGCAGCTATGAATGGCTCACTCAGTAAATCACGATTGGTCTTGCCCAGCCTGTTCTCCTTTACTTCATCTGTCTAAGATTTAGCTGGTAATGTCACGGCTTGAAATTGTTGCCTGGCTCTATAGATACGTCGCTGTATGAAGAGCTCACCTGCTAGAGGTGGAGCTGTGTCTGTTCCCCACACTGTTGGTTTAGGAGGCAATGTCTCTCTTTCACTGATGGCATTTTGTTCTGACAGTAGTTTTCTGACTTTAGTCCATGTCGTAATGTTGTGACAACGTACCAAGAAAACAGTTAGCAATTGTTAATGTTACACAAATCGTTTGCATTGGTAAATGCTGCCATCTTTTAGTGGAAATTACTGGCTTTTAAGCAACATACCATGCTGATATAAACTATTTATTTATTTTCTGTTCAGGACAAAAAAATCAGGCAGGACAAAGATAATTCTTCCATTGCACTTTAGCAGAGAGGATTACTTTAAAAACCAGTGACTTGTAGCACAAGGAATGAATGCAGTGGTTTAGTAAACACTGCTACATCTTAACAACTATGTTAAGAAAAAATACATAAAATGCTGTTTTCCATCTGTTTAGCATTCTCTGGATTTTCAACTAATACCAAGTATGACCCATATCAGATTAAAGCAGAAATAGCCAGCCGTCGTGACAGAGTGAGTAGCCTTTTTTAATTTTGTAAAAATATGAATTAGGCATGGGGAAGGGAGGGGGGACTACCTGCTTTGGCTTTCACTTAACATTTACACTGGGTGTTGCATGCATTTTTGGAAAAAAGTAAAAAAAAATAAATGCTTTTCTACTGTGACTTATTGTGCCATTAAAATGAGTCTGTATTTATTGCATTTCAGTGACTTGTAAAGTTATGCTTTTTCCATGTTAAAAGCGTCAAGATTTTGTCATGGATGTCAGAGACAAACTCAGCCAGGCTTTCAGAAATGACTTTCTCTGTGCAAACTGCTGCAAATAGTAAATGCTCTGCAGCCAAATTCTTCTTTGATTGAGTGCAGTTCAAACCCACTGTCTTCATATTTTCCCATTTACCCATTTTCAGTGGGGTTCCATGGATGTCACTGAAGATGATTTAGCTATTTGCTTGGAAGTCTGTTAACAATTCAGTCGACATGCTGGCCAAATAGAAATGTTTTAGCTAATTTTTGACCAGAGCTCTATGGGGACAGGGTGGGGAAGAAGTGCAAACCTTTTTGTAGTGATAGGTGGTTCTGTGATTAAAAAGTTTTACTTTTAATTAAAATAAATAAAAATGACTAGAACCATACTTTTGGTACTGTGTTGTCTGAAGAAAGAATAGTTGACTTCTCAAATTTTTCCCACACTGCAAACAGTTGAACTCTGTGTGTCTGTTTAAAGGAAATTGATACAGCAGTCAACTGTTAAGAAAAAAAAAAAAAAAAAAAGGCAGTTATAACATTAAGCTTTAGGACATGTTTTCTAAATTGTACATTACTCTTCATTAATTGGTAAAATGGAATTTAGTGTGCCAGGCGCACAGCTTAAAAAAATCAATAAAAAAAAACTTATCTTTGCAGGATAGTGTTCCATTTTTGTTGTAGTGACCACTTTCCACATGAGCGCCTCTGAAAATAAATCCTGTTCACCACCCTTCAAAGGCATTTATTCTATCTGTATATGTTTACTACATGCGGACTAGTGTTTACTTGTTTTACATAGTCTACATGTCAGCATATTCTAAACAAAAAAATAAGCCTTATTTGTTTAAATAATATTTAAAGAAAACAAACAAGGTTTTCACTTATGACTACTTCTCTCTGTTTTTGCATCTTAAAATAAAATGATATCCCAAGTGCGTAGGACAATCTGTTCCACTGAATGCCTGCATTTGTTTTCACGATTGCTTCACGTAATAGAATAAGTAGAATAAAATGTGTAGTGTAAAGTATTTGTGGATAGTTCTTGAGACAGTGCTTCTCTTTTACTTTTCATTTATGCACACTAGCTGGAAGGGGCAGAAAGCAGGACAATATGAAAATAACCATAGGAAATCAGGCTGCCATTTTTGGAAGAGAGACCAATTCTGCTGCCAGAGATTTTTTTTTAAAAAAAAAAAACACATAGAATTTTATTTATTTATTTATTTATTTATTTATTTATTTATTTATTTACTGAAGAGTTAAGAGGTATCCCTTTTCTGCAAGGGAAGAAGAAAAATTGGGACTGAAACTTGTTAGCTGTTGGCATAATCTATTGGAAGTAGAAGACCCAAAGAACAGATGAGGAAATTGATACTCTGAACGTTGTGACCGCTGTTTGATTGGGTTGTATTATATTTCAGAAGGTCTGTTACTTTCGTGCAAATTTTAAAGAAAACACCCTTTAGATTATCACTTGCATTAAAAAAAAATAAAAAAATAAAAAAAAATCATTGGACACAGTTACTTTTTATAATGTAAGTTTCTGTTACATACTGTTGCTTTAAATTATTTTGATATATTCAGCTTTCTAGGCTAAAACGAGAATTGGCACAGATGAAGCAGGAGCTGCAATATAAGGAAAAAGGAGTGGAAACTCTGCAAGAGTAAGTTAAGGGTTTGTGGGAGGATGGTATTTTTTCCTTTCCTTTATTCATCTTGGAATGACTTGCTTAGAAAGCTATTGCCAAAAAAAAAAAAAAATTTGAACCCTTCTAATTGCTTTGCTTCAGAGTTTCTGCTATGATAGTGTTGCAGGTTGCAAACAGTGTGAAATGATGGAAGGATTGGACAAAACTAGTTTGAAAGGTGATTTCATAGATCCACGTGCAAAACAATTCTATAGGCACTGTCTTATAACTCTGCTGGAAAATTTTGTTCAGGTGAATCACATTTATAAAATGTTCTCTCGACGTATCCAAAGATATCTCTGTTTGGAGCACAGTGAGATACACTGTGGAGTTGTCTTTCTGCGAGGAGTAGCTTTATGGCTGGGAAGACTATTTCTCCTGGGAGGAAGGCTGAACGCCTCTTCTTCCTTTTACCTTGATGCTCAGACCTTCCGGTTCTGCATGCTGGTGTGTGCATGTGCAGTAGATCTGATGCTCTGTGAGACCTGGGGTTTTGTTGCATGTGGGCAGAATAACTGCATGTAGATGTGACCCCTTGTCTCCTCCCTGGCAGGAGAGGTAGCTCAGGGCAATTTGCCACTGCTCCTGGGACCATTACACAGCCTGCGCTCTGTTTCCCTCACACTTACTAGTGGCAAAGGTTGAGAACTGTTGTGGTAACCCTCTCCCTGCCACTCTTCCTGCAGGCCATCAGATGGGAACCAAGTGACTTCCATCTGTGTGCTGCTTAGTCACCTACACACGTAGCACATATGCGGGAAGCCCAGTGTGATAGGGAGAGAGGTTGCCATGCCATAGAAAAGATGGCAGGTAAACATATGTTGCAGTGACTTCCAGATCTGTTCAACAAGCTCAGAGTCTAGGCTGTATGTTGAACAACTCTTGGGTTTGCTTTGGACGTGTATATTTAGAAATCTTGACCATTTCTGCCGTTTCAGCATGCATGTGAATGAACTGCCTAATGCAGGCACTTCTTGAAAATGTTGGAACCGTTGCATGTCTAATGCATTTTGCAGCAGAAGTACACTATCTGTGGAAAACAGTTTGAAGCTGTGGATTTATTGTGTTGGTACTACAAAGCATGGGCACGCACTTTCGCTTCAGGAATCCTGGCAAAGCTCCGGAGATCCCGGAGCAATTAGGTTCTTGATTTTCCAGCTTAGACTGAATTAACCAAACGTGGTATTTTGTTAATAAAACTATATAAAGGGAAGTACTTAGATTTTAAATTTAAAGGAGAGGGAGTAGACTATGCATTTCATGTGTTCTAATCTTACAAGGTTCTTTTGTTCTATAATGCATTTTAAAAGCTTCAGAGAAAAAAACATTTGACCAAAATCCTTCATTGGCAGATATAATGTAATCATTCTCTGGCATAAATATAGTTTATTGACTACAAAAAGCATTTACACTTAGTATGGTCAATGTTTCAGGATAGTAGCATAATTAAGCAGTAACAGAACAAAAAAATCATCTTACGGTTCTTAATTGTATTTTCTTTATTTCAGTAAGAATTGCCTTGCCTGTTCTACTTTATTTTCCTCCACGTGGTTGCTGTATTTTTTTTTTTTTTTAAGGGCATAGGTTCAGTTTTTTATAAAAGGACAAACCACTTGATGAGGGAGACGAAAGTATTTGAAGGCCAATTTAAATTGAAGATTGTTTTAATTAATATAATTTATTTAAGATTGTCCAGCAAAATAGTGCAACTTTTTGAAAAGTGCAGTCTGCAAATGATTATGAATGCAAATGTTCCTTCTATTTTAGCCCAAGCTAAGTTGCCTGTATTCCAGGACAGGGGTACAGGAGAGACTGTCAAGAGAGGAATTGTTTTAAAGCAAGCTCTCTTCATCTGATCGGTCAGTGGTAACTCTAATCAGCTGGTTTAAATGTTCAAGAATGATAACTTGGTGCTTCAGCGCTGCTCATTGCTGCAGTCACTCTCTGAGGGTGTACAGGGTGGCAGTCATCGTTTGCTGCAGCCGGTGATAGCATTTGGCCAGGTGTTAGCCCATACTGCAGTGAATTTCTGTTCGTGTTTGTGCCCTGCTAAATTCTGCTCTCTGCAGTGATTTCTGGACTTTTTTTTAAACGTAATTTATCAGTTGCCTTTCTGGTAAGGTACGTGCTTTCTTTTGAATATTTTGCTTCTGCTAGGAAGTGAGCCAATTTGGAGAGTACTCATGCTGTCTAACAGCTGAAGAGAGAAGCTCTTCTGGCCTCCTTGTGTAGGCAGCGGAGAGGCAGACTGTGTCTGTGGTTGGTCCGTGCCAAAAATCTGCCTGTGCTCTGGGTTGTCCCTGGGCCTTCACTCCCCCAGCTCTCTTACTTGTCTGGGGAAAAGAGTCACTCCAGTCAAGTACTGAATCTGAAGTATTTGCTGCTTGCATATCCACAAAACAAGTGCATTGTCTGAAAAGAAACTCACTGTTCCTCCTCTAAATTAAAAGATTTTTATTTTTTTTTTAATATTTTTCCATTTCAGGCATTTCCCTCTTTTGTTACCTTTTCTAAATTTTTGGTCTGCCTAATTTTTGTTCCTTCTTGTGCTAGGTCAAATCTTCAAGTAACTGCCAAACTGAGACTGGCATGCATCCTGTTCAGCTGTTTTAAAAGCCATGTTCTTCACTTTATTTTAAGTACATGCCAAGAACAATACTGGGAGTTGTCACACTTCAGGCTTTACATCTGGCCAAATGCTTGCCTTGAACCTCTGGACAGAATAGCGTGGGAGCAGGTACCAGAACCTGCATGGCCCCATGTTCAGCTGCTGCTGGGCCCAGCTCTTGGAGAAGAGACCCATTTTTCAGTGGGGGTGGTTAGGGTGCTCGGTGTTTCCACTGCTTTGCGGTGCTCTCAGATACTGATGCCCGTGGTTAAATGCAAATCTTTTGCATTGAAATTTTCCATGTATAGTATCTGCCTTGGACTAGGTTGTCATGTTTTCTTTTTAATTTTAGTAAAATGGCCTAGCCATCTCAGAGAAGTTTAAAAAAATAGTAGAGGAAAAAAAGGAACTTTGTGGGGGTGAGAGGGGAATTGCGGGTTTTTAATAGCTCTGCAGCTCCAATACAGTCAGAATTTCAAATTTTGTAGAGTGCAGCATTTTGATAGGTTTGTGTTTTCACCAGTTTCATCCAAATTTGGCAGTGTTGTCATAAGCCTTTGAATGTTATAGTCTGGCTTTGCCCACTGCAGGCTTTCTGGAGCTCAGCATTTCAAGCCTGCCAGGATCCCACCCTGCATGACAGCCTTCCCTGCTCTTTGGTCCCCAGGGGTGTCTTTTGCCCTGAGGCACAGCTGGTCCTGTTGAAACCCAGGGCTAGGGGGTTAAAAATGAGCCTTACCTCGAACAAATCCCTTCACCTGACCTGGCAGGGATTAGGAATGAGGAGCAGCTCCTTCTCTCCAGTGTTTTCAGTGACCCTGTTTTGTGTCGGCAGGAATTTTGGAGGAAGAAGGAGTTTAGCAGGAAAGGAAATGAAAATCCGGCCAGTTGGCCGTGAGAGCAGAGGGAACACTCCGAGAAGTGAGGAGAGTTGGGGAATTAGGGCTGACTAAACAGTTTATAGCTGCAGACTAGTTTAGAGGATATGAGACCTGACAAAAGCTTTAAAATTAGGTTTTAACTCAACTACAGACCTGTGCTTTGGGGGGGAGTCTTAAGTATTTGAAAGACATGGTGGAAAACAGAGGAACACAGAGACTGACACAGGACCAAAGCTATTGCGAGTGTGTTAATAGCCTACGTATCCTGGAAACATCTTCCTCAGAAAATGTATATTTCAGTCATGGGTTGAGTACTACTTGAATGTTTTTCCTGTTCCTATAAAGGGCTGATCTGTTTTTACATCACACTGTTCTCCATTAATAAATGGAAGATTCCTGTCAACCTGGTGGCTTTCAAAACTAGAGATTTATGAAAGGAATTAAAAACTAACAGCCAGTTTGGATTGACAGCAATACTGATTTAGGTTCAGATATTTCTGGCAGTAGAATATTTTCTGATTCTTTACTTAAACAAATATCAGTTCATAAGTTGGGCTCCAAAGTGACGTCCAGGAACATGAATTTGTGGCTAACTGGACAAAAATCTGGTTGAAATTAAATAATTTCCTTTTCCTGTAATACCACCTTGTACCTGGCAAACAGTATAATGAACGGTTGTGTAGGAGGCATTTTCTGGTCTAATATTTGGGTGGAATCTATGTTCTTAAAATTAATCTAACCGTCAGATAAAACCACGTTATCATTTTCATGAAACTTTTAGTGAATTGGATTAGTTGTTTTATCTAATCTTTTCAGGATTTTAACTGGAAATGGGTGAAGAGTCAAGTAACCATCTGAAAAGCAAAACAAAACTTGAATCCAAACTAAGTTCTTTCTGGTTTTTGAAATAAATCATAAAGACTTACAGATTTTTGTATGCAACATGAGGAGAATTGTACTTAAGTGGAAAGCTGAGGTTCAGACTTACTTTGCATCTTGACAAAGTCAGGAGTTGTCAGAAGAAAACAAACAAACCCAAACTGTAGAAACCCAGTCTGTACTTCCTCCTGAAAGTTGTGAGCTGCACAATAAAACCACAGGAGTTTCATTCAAGCCTTTCGGTTTTTCTTATTACAATGTTAATATTTTAATTTTAACACAAATGTCTGTGAGTAGAATTTTAGTGATTTTTGTTTTCCTGGAAAAAAATACTGAGCAAGGAGGGTAACAAAATTTTTGTATAGGTTAAGCTATGAATGCTCTTGCACTCGTGGTATCATTTTGGTGTTCTATGAAATCTGAAGGAAAAACTATGGGGAGTCCACATGGCATTTCATAGAATCATAGAATGTCCCGAGTTGGAAGGGACCCATAAGGATCATCAAGTCCAACTCCTGGCACCGCACAGGTCTACCCAAAAGTTTAGACCATGTGACTAAGTGCACAGTCCAAACGCTTCTTAAATTCTGACAGGCTTGGTGCTGTGACTACTTCCCTGGGGAGCCTGTTCCAGTGTGTGACCACCCTCTCAGTTTGAAATCTTCTGGGATGGTCCCTGTGTACCTTCCTGTACCCCAGTGCAGGAAGATGATGTTATCTAGGGAAGATACTCAAAGATGCAAGTGATGGCAGGAGAGTATTTACAACACAGAATTTAAAATTTCTTTCAAAAAACACCAAAAAACCCCACCAAAATACAGTAGCCAACAAACAGAATGTCTTCATTAGAAACTTCTAAAACAAGATCAGACAATGTCCTGGAAGAGATGTTGCAATGTGTAGTGACGCATCAGAAATGTGATGGCTAGGCTGCTAATGACTTATTGCTTTATAGGTTAGTTTTAGGTTGATTTTACTTTTGTTGCATAAAGTAACCCACAGACGTTGCTTTGTGAGTAAACTCTGTAGTAGAAGACATTAAAGAGGGATAATTTGTTGGTTCGGCAGAACAGGGGTTCTGCATTGTTTCACCTTTTGAATATACTGGATTCTGAATGTTGTTCTGGTTCCCTGTAGAGTGTCATTTTATTCCTGAAAATAAAGTGGTACATGAATAAACAAGAAGTCTTAGAACATTTATGATCTTTCTTATTATGTGAAAATTCTTGAACCTATATTCGTCTTTTCAACAGGATCGATCGTAAGATGTCAAGTGCTCATACAAATTATAGACTGGATGAAGCACAGGCTATAATGAGCGAGCTTCGAACCATAAAGAAAGCTATATGCACAGGTGAAAAAGAGAGGCAGGACCTTATGCAGGTAAAAAAAAAAATATATATATTCTACTGAATTAATAACTGCTAAAATGTACAACCTATCTTCATTTTCTTGTTTGTGATTGCATTGGGGTTACCAGGTTTAAATAAGCAAGGGGGGGATAATCCAATTTTTCTGTTTGATAATTGCTTATAACACATTTCATAAGAAGTAGTCATTGTCTATACCGTGAACATGAGACTTCAAGTGACAATTTCATATTTTTTGTCTTAGATAAACTGCTATCCTTGCATTTGGATCAATGTTTTTATTTAATATAGCTTCCCATTGCTGCTAACTATATCAAACACACCCATGGAATAGTTATCCTGTATTTAAAAAAAAAATAAAAATAAATAAAAAATGTTTTTTGTTGTGTTTAGTGTCCCCTTGTGTTCTGCATAATGAATGAAGACTGAGAATTCATGTGCTAAAGTGTTTATCGGCTCTTTTATCATGTTTTTCCTTTTATAAGCATCTCACAAAATTGGATCTGTGTTACTATACTACAGTTTGACAGTTCTCCCTTTTTTGCCCCAGTCTCTCCTCCTATACAAGTAGGACATCAAGACACAGATTAATTTCAAGTGTCCTCACAAAATCTGCAAAGCATGTGATCAAATATAATGTATATGTACACCATCCTGCAAGCTTTAAATCATTTTTTAAAATCCAAGGATAAGGATTAAGGGGAGATGCATGCCTAGATAGTGATACAGATTTTGAATGGATTCTGCATCCTGCTCTGAGCTCTCACCTGCTGTGTTTGCATTATCAGTGTGACAGGAGCTTGACTTAAGAGCCATGATCCTTTGCTACTGCAGGAACTTTGGTGTATACTTGTTGAAATATGCTCTGGGTACAGAAGGATGGCAAGAACCATTCTCTTCACCTAGTCTTGAAACTGCTTTATGGAAAAAATACATTTTCATTACCTAAGTCTTTGGGACTGCACTGAATTATTATTGCCATTCAGTTTTTTTTTTTTTTTTTTTTTTTCATATTTCTCTGCAGTAGTGTTTTGCTGGTAATTTTTTGTTGTTAAATTCTGTGGGTAACTTGTAATCTGCATATAATGAATTTCCATAGTTATACAATTATTTAGTCTCCAAAGCATTACCCAAAGGTCAGCTGATGGACCACAAATCCTTGTTCAAGTAGACAGAACGCTTAAGTCGCTATTAAAAGTTTCTGTCTTGGCAGCTTTTAACATATTCAATATTTTGTGTTGGCCAGGTTTTAAAGTGATTCTCAAGTCTTCCACATGCCTAGCTAGCAAGGAATGATTAGAAGGGCAGTTCTTCATGGATGCTGTGACGCATGTTTTAGGAAATTAACTGATAATTTAAAGACTTCTGTGTGAGATCCTGGATCAACTTAACTACCTTGTTTTGGTTCTCCCAGTAGTGTTTTTTTTTTTTTTTTTTTTTCCTCCTATAGATTTTCAGTCCTCGGTGGCACTATATCCAGCAGTAAACACTGAGATGCCTTAAATCATAGCTTTTAGACAAACTTTAAGTGCCGTCGCAGTGTCTTTAAATATAGTATTGAAAGGTGTGGAGGTCCTAGGACCAAGCTTAGCGTCATAGACTGGGCAATGCTGGCAACACCAAAATGTAGAGGTCACACAAGACATAATCAAAAACGAAGAGTGTTGTGATCTTTCTTTGTGAGCCTATATGACAGGTAGGAACTAGTAGTGTAAGAAATACCATTTTTTTTTTTTACCACAGCAAATGCCAATCTGTTGTGATAGCAGACAGTAATAGGCAAATAATCCAGGACAGTCTATAAGATAATTTTAAAACACACCTACCAGTGTTGCATGCTCTATTGCAATTGTAACAAGACATCAAATGTTGGTCTACAAGATCAACAGTTGTCAAAGTTGTCTATATCTACCAACTTACTATGCTCTGCCTAAAATCCCCAGCTTTCTTCCTGATATTTTTTCTTAGTCTTGACAAAAGAAAAAAATGTTATTTCATTGATATTTCATTGTTACCAAATTTCATGGTGCTTTGCCTTATTTATTATTATTTGAAGATAATTGTTATGGATTTGTTTAGCTTAGTTAAACAAGTGGAAGTCTATTTTAAATATCTCTGTAATGAGTTGAGTATTTGTTCTTTTCTTTGCCCTATAGATATTTAAATTGGTTTGTCCTTAAAAGTGCTGCCTTTAAAAGCTATTGTTGGTTAAGACAAGCTTTCTTATGGAAAACTTTCTGTTTTGAAAGCTGTTTATAGAGGATTTGGAAGTATTGTGTAAACAGATGGGAATTTATTTTAGAGAAAGGAAATAGAAAATTTCATACTACTTCTTAATTTAAATCTGGCCAGTGTAAGCAACAGAACTAAACATAGCAGAAGTGACTCAGTCTTGTGTAGGTGCTTGGAAAATTGTAGCTGTCGTAGAAATATGATAATTTGATTGAGTTGTGTGGGAGAGAAGGCTGACAGGGGAAGGAGAAGGTGGTCAGATTTAAACTGGGTGCTGTGGTTACAAATAACGTCAAATATGCAGTCTCGCAGCTCCAAAAAAGTGGACAAACTTTTTATATAAGATGGAGTAAGCCAGGTACATCCTTAAGTTCCCAAATATGTGTGTATGTATATTGTCCCTCTCCCCAGTGCCTTTTGTGCTTCAGTTTCTGTTCCAGTATGTGCATATCCTTTAAAAATATTCTCTCCTTGGAAACATTAGGGTTTGCTTTTTTTTATTATTTTTATTATTTTTTCCTTCTTTACCATTTAAATAGGCTAAATAGTATAGATAGGAACTGCACTGAAATTTTGTGGCAGAAGCTCCCAAATTAGGTAGCAACAGATTAATGATGAAATGACAGTGGCCATTTCTCTCTTTTTGGATAGACTTTGGTGTGTCTGCAACTTCGCATCCATATGCTAGGCTGGTCTGGCAGTTTCTCCAGGATTGCCATAAGCAGTCCTTAAACCCTGGATGAAAGAGATGTTCTCCCATATAGCTGGGGATGATCTAGCAGTTGATGTAAATTGTTTCTATCCTAAAAGACTGCTAATTCAAGGTGTAATTCTTTGTGTTATGATTGCTGGAGGGTGTGCTTTCACTCATCCAACTAGAAGGACTCAAAGGACTTCTATGCTTACCCTAGAACAGTCACCTATGCATGTAGGTTAGATGTAAGTGATTGCCACCTGCCTCATTTTTAAGTAGTATCCAGGGTTCAGCAAATGCCCAGGTAGGAAATCTAGCTAGCATCCAGGCAGTTTTTCACTACCTGCCAGGGAGAGGTTGGTAGGGATCAGAGCACAGCAATAGTGCATGAAGTAGCTGAAACGCGGGCAAAAATTTAGATTTAAGTTCTGGAATCAGGACCTTTGGTGCTGGTAACATGATAAATATGTCTGTAACATAATGCAAGTTAGCCAAAGGTGCCAGAGGGGACATGGTTTGTTTGGGAGAAACTTCAGGCTTTCTGAATCCCCAGTGTTCATGAGGTTGGCTTTGATTTACTGAGAAAAGGATATGTTAGACGTTTGATGTTTGTGTAGCTACAATTTGTAATGATTATTTCCATCTTATAAATCTGTTAGGGATCCATCTTGATCCTCTTATACAACAGGAGGTTGCCAGGAATGGGTGATTGCCAGTAAATTTTAAAGAGGAACTTTGGATGGGTTGCCAATTTTCAGTTGTCTTAAAATGGCAGAAACTCTGATTTTCTTCTTTCTGCTTTGTAGAGCAGTTCATCTTGCAGCAAGTCTTCCGAGATAAAGGGACACTGGCTAGGGATTTCTCAGCAGCAGAGCTCAAAACTGAATTTTGATTTCTCAGGATGGAGAACAAACTGATTTATTTGTCCTTCATGCTAAGGTAGCACAGTTCAGTTGGGAGGTAGCAGAAGAATTGGCTCCTTTTGGGAACCGAAGACAAGCTGATTTTCTGGAGGCAAGTAGCTGTCCCACCACCAGCATGTCTGATACCTGCACTCCCCTCAGTCCTAGCCAGTGCTGAGCACAAACTCCCAGCCCTGCTCAGACTTTGTAGCACTGGTCGATGGAGACTGAAGAAGGAGCGATACACGCTGCCTGATGCATATCACATACCTACTGCTCTCCTTGTTGTTCCCCAGTAGGAAGAAGGCACATGTGAGTTCAGGGGTCATCAGGGAGGAGTGTAGTCCCCTCATTCTTGTGCCTAGGGAGCCCATCCCTTCCTTCTTCCTCTACCAGGATGGGTATTTTCCTTCTTTATCCTCTCTATGGGAGGCAGGCATGAGGGAAAGTCTAGTATATAAAGAGAAGAAGGGATGTAATGTGAATGGGGAATGGAAGCCATCAGAAAATGCTGCTTCTGCTGTCTAGTTTAAGGCATGATGCAGTTTCTAAAGATGCTTCCTGGGCTCTGAAATCAGATGCCTTTGTCTTCAAGGTGGTCTTGCAGCTCCTGTGAGCAGCAGCCAGTTGCTGCTACACAGGCTAATCTTCCTGACTCCATCAGTTGAATTTGTTGTAGGAAAAGGAAGCGTTGCTGTGTTATCCAGGGTATCCTTTTTAAACAGCTCTTTGAAGACTGAGAACCATCCTGGTAATTGGATATGCACCGTAACTGGGGCTTGTTGCAAATCATCAGTTGTCAGAGACACTGGGAATCCAGAGAGCCAGTATGTTGCATTGCAGTGCCTCTGCTTAGTCTCTGATTCTGTAGTTTGGACAATGGTGTAAGCAGTTTTCATTTTTTTTCCTGGGCATTTTTACAGTCAGACAGCTTTATCATCTATGAACAGATACAGTTTTTCAAAATGTTGAGGAATTTTTTATATCATTTGTTTCCTTCCCCTATAGTGGGGGGAAGGGCAGAGTAGATTTATGTTTATGGATTTTTTTAATGTTCTTTTGATGCAAAATGTATAGGTTCTTAGTCATAAATGACAGCCTGAATGGTGGTTTTGTTATTAACAGTTATTGGTAACTTTTGAAAAATAGGGAATGCGCAATCAGAAAATAAGTGGCCTTAACAAGTTTATCTTTTTATTAAGGGAATTTTAAGAGCCTGTCAACAAAGCTCTGATAGCCAAACAAGCTCTTGTTATTTTGTGTGATTGTCTTATTCCCCTTTTGCCTTAAAGACTGTTTGAGATCTCTGCTTTACCCTCACAGTTTGTGTCATTGTCTAGACATTTTAGAGATGTCGCTTGCTTAACCCAAAGTGTAAAATATCTCTAGCTATGTGAACCTTGAGTAAGGGAGCACCGGGGTGAAATCAGCTGTCGTAAAAACACAATCAGTACAAGGTATTCATCAAGTTGGATGTGATGGCAGTAGTGGCTAAGGAATGTAACCTGGGCAGAAGATGGCAAAAGGGCAGGTGACTCCCATTTGTTTTTCCTATCAACAAACCTGGAAGCTGACAGTTGCTATATTCAAAGAACTGTAAGGCATGCAAAAGTTAAAACCTTCATAGACCTAAAGTAAATTGTAAACATCAGATTTTTAGTAATTATCTATGTGTATCTTTTAAAAGCAGGTATTTATTTCAAAGTAAACGTGCTTCAGATTAGCTGACATTATGATAAAATTTAGTTCTTGAAAAATAGCCCTTTCTAGGCAATCTACCTATTATATTCTCTAAACAGAATTCATTTTTCTTTTTCAATCAATAAAAGAATTATCAAAATCAGTTATTCTTTTGTTTGTTTATTTGTTTTATCTCCTCTCTTGTAGAGCCTGGCCAAGCTAACCGATGGATTCAGGAATAGCTGTTGTATTACAGACTCCCTGCAGGATCTCCAGCACAATTCTAGTTCGCTCAGTGATTCCTGTTTACCTCAACAACACTGCGATGCTTGTTCTCAGACTGACATCACTGGAGAGGTATGTATTCCTACGTGAGACATTTGCTTTAGAAAATAAGCTGCTTTTGTACTGTAGTGATACTTTGTTACTTCCTGCTTTAATCCAAGATGTGCTAGCTGTGGCAGAACAAAAAATCCAAGGAAATACTGGTGGTGAAGGATTTGCATTTGCTAGTTGTTTTCAGAGCAGGTGAATGGTGGGCTGTGTCATTCTGCTGATTGAGCATTGGGATAGGGCGTAGGCTGACGACAGGTACAGTCAGGTCCTGGACACAGCCAGCCTGGCAGAGCTCTTTGGTGACTGTAGGCTCATCTCTGAGTAACAGCTCTCGCAGAGGCAACCACAGACCTCTTCTGGTCGTGTCACTAGCTCTTGGCCTTACCAACATTTGTAATGACACAGCAAGAAAGAAAATGCTTTAGCTGGCTTGAAGTTGCAGTAGAGACCTGATTGCACAATAGAGTGAGGTATTAGTTTTCTGGTAGTAGAGGTGGAAGTATTTATCTTCTTCTTTAATATTGTTTTTATTACAATTGTCATTGTTCATAGGTATCAAAGACATAGGGTAGGCCTCTGTTTCTTTTGTTTTTCCGAGACAAGGGAAGAATTTGTTTGAGCCCCGAAGTATTTTTCTTAAACTAAAAAACACTGATCTACTTCATCATACTTAGTATTCCTTTATATATAATATCTATATTTGTATAATCTCCATATATGTGCTATATACATATATACGTGCTTATAAATTACGTGGCTATATATTGCCTTTGTATAGGATATTTGAGAGAATCTGATTAGCAGTCTTCAGAAATAGTTCTGTGTGAATGAAAAAGTATATTCCAAATACTAAAATTTTGGCCTGCCCTATCACCATGGTAGCCTAGCTCCTTCTCAAGCAATAAAATGTCTACTTCTGTGTATGAGATTGACAACAAAGCAAGAAGACAACCTGTTTGTATTTTCATAGTAGCATTGTTTGGATGTTACTACACATTCAGTTAGAATTTTTTATTCAACTGTGTAACTTTTAATTACAGGCTTTTATCACCCTGTTTTTGTTTTATTATCTTCTTTTACTGATGACTTGTTGCCAAGTTGGATGTCTCCAGAGAACCTCTACACAAGAGGAAATCTGTATATTTAGAAATTACTCCTTAAAGCATCAAAAAACTTATTTAATACTGGGCTTGCTTTAAGAGTGCTAGGTAGATGGTGCATTTGGTATATCATTTTTCAGACTGGTGGTGGATGTGATTAATTCCAAAATGAATTACCTAAAGGAAAATAGCAGCATTTTCCCATTCACGATACACATAGTGTCATCGAAGATGAGCCAAGTGTAGTCTGAAAATTGTGTTTGTCAGGTATGGTGTTTTTTTGTAAGGCAAATAAAATTACATAATGAAGTTAATTATTTTCCTGAATTATTAGTAGTGGAGTGTGAGTAATGAAGAGGTGGATTTTTACATGTGTGATGATAAAGAGAGCAAAAGCAGCAGATATCTAACACAAAATCTAGATGTGCAACAAAGCACTTAAATAGGAATTCAGCTTTTAACTATTAGACTGTACACAGACTTCTGGAGAGGGCAGCTACTGATGCCCAAAGATGAAGAGAAGTTGCTGTAGAAACTAGGCTATATACAGTAGGAATTGTAAACACTTTTTCTACGACTCACTGATTCAAGAATCAGGTAATGTTTTTGTAATAGTGTTTAAATCACACTAATGATCTAAGTGCTGGGTAACACGTCGCAGTACAGGGACTGTAGTCTGAATTATTTCTTATTAAACTATCCATAAAGTAGCTACATTAAGTAACAAATATTTAAAGCATACTCTTCATAAAATTTTAGGATTGAAAAGTTGAAAAGCTTAGTGATACTGTTAGCTAATCTTTCATTTCCTGTATCATAATTTATTAAAAGAGCTCATTTATCTTTTATGTTTTTAGCAATAAACCAGTTTTATATTAAAAAGCATAAAATGGACAAAACGTTGACAATTTTTAGTTGCCAGCAGGACAAAAATTTATCCCTTTATTTTGAGAGTGTTTTAAAAATCTTATGTCTCCCTCTCTTTTCTCCCCAATCCTTCCTCTTCAACTCTGCAACAGTTTGGGTTCGATGATAAAACAAGACTTGTAGACAAAGTAAGACTGAACTGGCAATATGAAGAGGCCAAGAAAAGGTAATTAAAGACAAATTTGATGTTTTTACTCGTGTCAAAGTTTTCAAATTAGAACTAGAACCAGCCTCCTAGATGAAATGTCTTTAGGAAGATTAATATGCTTACTGTTGAGTAGTTCAGAGATAATAAAAGCTTAGGTAAACATGAGACTTTATCATAAGTTTATTGTATTTGTTTGCACAGATAAAAACTAAATGTCAGCCCTATACTACACTTGTATAAACACAAAATTGCAGTAGTTGAATTTAGCTGTTTTACTTCCTTTTTTTTTCCTTCTCAAACCTCAATATAAACAGTCTTCAAATTTACACTGGGTTTTTATTTGCCAGGCTCTGTCAATATGTTCAGAGCTTTACATACCTGTGTTCTAAGTTCAATATGCTGAAGTGCAAAGAAAGAATGAAAAAATTCCTGTGAGATAAAGATGAACAAAAGAACATATAAAAATAAATTTGGAGATTGAAAAATATCTATGACAAAAATGTTTTAAAATTAACTTGAAGTTGATTAATTCTTCACTAAGTCCTTCCATTTAGTTGCTTATTGTAATTATTTAGTTCTTTTGTAAAGTTAGTCTTGCAGTTTTTTTCATGTCTTTGTGAAAATAATCTGCTCTGATTGAGCATTATTTTAAAATTATTACCTACCCGTGTAGTTTAATGCACCTCCTTCAATCTCACGGCTTTCAAATTATTTTCCACATGTTCAGGACAGTAGTTCAGGTATAGCTGACAGCTTGAACATGGTAATTTTATAATTACCATTTATAATTATTTTAATTTGTGTTGGTAGAACTTCCTCTGCTTAATATTGTTTGGCATGTAGAAGATCCTGTTACAGTGGACTTTGAAAACCTTGTTTTTTTATTTTTTTTTTTCAAGTTAGTTTTTTTTTCTTTTCAATTTTATCTGCTTTTTCCAGTTTTCAACATCTCTGTGAACAAGGGTTAAAAATAAAATCCAGTGCTCTTGCCTGTTTTTTCATACGATGATGACTTTTTCTTTGAGGGAAACCGTAATGCTGTCATATGTCTTGGCACGGATTGGAAGCTTTATAAGCAATTCGCCATTTTGTATTTCTTGGAAAGTTTGCCCACATTTGGACACAATACAGGCTTAGGAAAAAAAAATGGTGCAAGCACGTTAGAAATACACAGCTAAATTTCTTTAGCATTTGTAACTGGAATGAAAGTCTGTATTGTAAAATGCTGCCTGTGGATAATACTAGTGACTATTACCTAATAAAAGTTAAATAACTAGGGGCAAAAAAAGGCAAACCAAAAAGGCATCAGCGTGCTGTTTGGTCACAGGTTAACCCTTAGTACTTCATAGTTGAGTGATCATTTAGGGTGCAGGACAGTTGATGAAGGAAAAAGGATAGGATTTAATTTTATACTGTTCTGTTTAGCAGAGCTATCGGTGCTGTAAAGATTATATTAAATGCTTATAATTAGATTTTCTGACATACATTTTCTGTGTCTTTTTCAAAACTATTATGTGTTGGTGCAGGGAAAAGATAAAGTGGAGGGTTTTTTGTGTGTTCTGTTATTTCTTGTTCGGTTTTGATTTTGTGTCTGTTTTTAGTAGTAGAAAAACTTCTCAGCTGGAAATGCTGAATATTTGTTTACACATGGAATGCAGTATTTCTGAACATCAGAAGTGATCTGGGTTTTGATGTTAATTAAGTGTAGAAAATCTGGGTAACTAACCTTCCAAATAGAGAATAGTAATTGCTGTAAGGGTAGTTTTGCTGTCCTGGGATAGCAGCTCCAACAATGGTCTGTTATTTAGCAAAAGCATGTTAGTTCCTTTAAAATAGTAGCCTTATTTTGCCCAGTATGTTGTACGGAAGTAATCAGCTTTCAGCTTTTGAGTGGAACTGCACAAAGCTCATTGCCCCTACCAGTTATCTCTGTGGTTGCATTCTTCATTTATCATGCATTCCTTCCCCTTAGCTTGCTGGCATTTCTGTAGGGCTTTTGTCTCTACTAAATATCTTTGTGCTCGTTCTGCCTTGGCTGGTGAAATATCTACTGTTACTGCACAGTGTGGGTGACGGAATGTGCTGCCATGGATTAAAATTTACAAAGTAGAAAATTAAAATGCTACAGTATATCACAACTGTAAAGCAGTATATTATGACTATTTGCTTGTCAAACAGAGTGGAAACATACAGCAAATAAATACAACAAGCAAATTGCCTTATTCCCAAGTTTTAAGGGAAGACTTGTAAAGGACACTAAAGGAAAGAAGTATCTCTCCTCCCTTAAAGGGAAATCAAGGGGAGAAAAAAAACCCACCAACTCAAGGGTGGTAAGTTGTATTTTTGTCCTAAAAGATAGTACAGGTTTAGATACCAGCAGAATAGTTGCCATAAAGGGACAAGAAAACTTTTTTTTTTTTTTTTTTTTTTTTAATGAAAGTACATTGTATGGTATTGTAGCGAGAAAGTAGTGTTGGGACTTCTGAATTGACCCATCTTGAGGAATTCAGGAGATGAGCGAGCCCAGTGATAGTGGAAAAGTTGGCTTATACTCCCCAGATATCTTTCATCCCTTGTGAAAGATAATCTGTTTTTTTTATTATTATTATTATTTTATTTTTTTATTTTTTTTTATTCCTCCTTCAAAAATCTCTCTAACAGTACTGAGTGGTTTGGTCTTTGCATAAATTAAGACATTCACAGAGCTTTTTTTTTTCCCCTTCAGTTTCCCACTGGAAGGAAGTCGGATAATTTGCAATTTAATTTGTCCCATGAGTATCTTCAGATGTTGTGAGCTGTGGGTTCCGACATCTTCAAAACAGTGGGGAAGTCATCCTTTATCCTGGGTCTGATACAGTCTCTGGGAAGAGGCATGTAAACTCTACTTTTTAACTCACCAGTCATGCTGAACAGAGAAGCTCTTGCTCTTTACTATTCTCTTCCCCCCCGTTATTTTTAAATAAACTTTACCTTATTTCTGTGAAATTTTTCCTCTCAGATCTGTCAGTGTGGCCCTCCAGAGAAGCAGGCGGGAGGGAGGATGGTCTTTTTGAACAGACAGCCCTGAGCTGCCTGGATAAATACCGTTTTTAGTTTCAGTTGCTATTTCAGTGAGACTACCTTTCATGAAAAGCATTTACACACTGGAAAGTGTCCCCCTCGAGCGCTTTTCTGAATAGACCGTTTCATAGAAAAAGAAATCAAAAGAAAATTGTTTTGCTTTGATAACTCAGAGTTGTACAGTTCAGTGTAATGACTGCGTGAAGTATATTGGCAAATGATTGCGAGCTGTCACTGCAGTGCTTCATGCCTTGGAAAGTGAATTAATCAATAGATGAAGAATGATCCCTCCAATAACAAGCACCAACACTGACTGTGATTTGTATTTTTTTTTTTATCCAGTCTGATGGCAACCGACTTCAATGAACTAAAACATCCAAGCATCTTCTGTCAGTTTATATAATTTGGGTGCAAAAGAAGAAATTGCTTTACACCTACCATAATTTTGAATTTAAAGATACTAGTTTTCAATTCAGTCATTTAAAACACAGAGACCTGAAAAAGCCTCCTGTTCCATCATGCTTTGTATTTCCACATTACCTTTCAGAATGTTGCTTCTTTCTTTCAGTATAGTTACTGAATAGGCGTTTTGCTGCAAACTTGCTGTCTAAGTACCAAAATCAGTTATCAGTTGTGCCTTTAAAAGCACCAGCACATGAAATCTGGCAGTGCAGTGTGTGTTTGTATTGATAAAACACATATGGTGTGGATTTTGATAGCAACATTCCAGTTTGGATGCAGCAAAAGAGTCAAGTATTTTCCTGTTATAATTCATCTTGTGAAGGCAAGTTTCAAAATCTAATTACCTAATTTCTGGTGAAGTTCAGCGGATTTGTGTGCTTTATTCTGCTACACTAATCTGAAAATCGGATTTAGGGATGAAGTAATTTCTTTGATATCCCATAAATATCTGGCTCAGGCACATCAGCTAATCCCAGATCTCCCATTGTCAATTTTTAAACAGAAAGCCGTCTTTCTCTTTGGGTTAGTCCAGGAGCTTGGCTCTGCTCCCTTTATATCTTTAAAGTTTTCATTATACCAATTGACTTGCGACTTGCAAATTGAGGAAATTCTAATTCCTCTCCTCCATTGGTTTTAACGGGCTTTGCATGAAAGGTGAATACCTAATTTTATCTTCAAAATGCCAGTGGACTCCAAAAGGAATCATGAGTGTCTTAAGCCAATTTAAGACCTCCTTGTTATTGAAGCGGGCTGCCAGAAAGACTGGATATTCTACAGAGTGTACTCGTGTTGTCCGCCAAAGCCACAGTGGCACATACTTGCAGGAACAGCCAAAGTAGACACAGTGGAGAAATTTTGTGAGCTTTTGGCTGAGTTCCCTAGCTTCTTGTTCTTTCCATTTCTTTCTTCCTCTTTCTCTAGCCTTCCCCTCTTTGAGTGCAAGTTATAATCCACTCTCTTGAGGGCCTGTAAATACCAGAAATTACCCAGTTCTTACACCCTTTGTGTGTCTTAAGTCCTGTAACCAACTTCTCTTGGTGTTGCATGTAGTAGAAATGGCCTGTTAGCTGAAGTGGCAGAGAACTGGGTTAGGATCCGACTTTAAGCCTCCTGGTGTTCCAGGACCTACTTCTGTATAAGCGAAAGAGTAAGCTGGGCTGATTTACGGTTGCGTATTTGCGCAATCTTAGCCACTGTTCTCCTCCAAACCGTAACTGGGTTTTATTTTTGTTTATTTTCAATGTTCCTATTCCACAGGTAACAAAGGCTTCAGCTGTAGAGGTGTCTGATACATCACCCAGAATTGTAGGCAACTAATATAGAGTAGTGTTTTTTTGTTGTTGTTTTTCTTTTTTGGCTTAGAAAATTCAAGCAAAGTTCAGAGAACTTGTTTACTCTAGGAAGACAGACACTTGTAGGTTACGAAATACCAGGTGGTAGTGTACTTTTAGTTCGTCCCTTTTATAGGTATGAATTAGGACTCTGATATTCTTTTGGAGTGTTTCTCTCCCCAGGGCACCTGCCTTGCTCATAATCTGAATAATAGCCTAAGCATCGTCTTAAATGTAATGCCTACAGCTGAGGTTGTTTCATCTCACAAAAAGTGATTTTTACTTGAAGCTCACTTCTCATGCTACATTTTAATAAATAAAATCTTCTAAAATGAAATGTTCTTGAGCTCAGCAGTATAGTTTCATTTGTGCAGGGTTCAGATAGTCCGGAAAAAGAGGCTTGAGATGCTAACAAAATCATTTAGTTTTCCTCAGTTATTTCCAATGACAAACGTGTTGCTCTGTTTTGTCTAGAGTAGTCTATGTAGAAGTATAATGACTCAGATATGCTCTACGTTCTGAAAACGTGTGCTTCTCCCACCTCATGATGTAGTTAGGATGTTGTGCGGTAAATTATTGGTTGTCCTGTTTTCCACCCTCATGCTATGTTTGCGTTATCACAGACTGCATCGTTCTAGCTATTTCATTATGGCCATTTCAGGGCAAGTTGGCCATTTCACATCAATGTTTACTTAAGATCACCAGGTTAAACCTTTGTCATTTCATCTGTGCCCTCCTGCTTCTCTGCTTAACAGGAGCTGTTATATTAATTTCCATCAGAAATGTTTAAATCCTGAAATAAGCAGCAATTCGGGCTGCCTACCTAGGAAACCAGTCATTTGATACCACCTACTCGAGTGTGGAATGCAAGCTCCTCAGTGCTTGTTATGCAAGGATGGGAATGGGCAAAATGCCTGGAATGTTGATGGTTCAAAATTAACTGTTTTTTTTCCAGGAGTATGCTACATTGGTACATCGTTAGGGACCTTGGTATATCTGGCATTAAGCCAAGATAAAAGGACTCTTACACAGTGACTTGACTTAAGAGGTAGTATCTTAAAAATACATAGTAGGAAGGAAAAAATGGTTTTGAAAAACAGAGGCTTTGAGCAGGACCCTCCTTTTTTTTTTTTTTTTTTTTTTTTCTGTCCCTGTTAATTCATTGATTTGTGTAAGTGGGTGGGTGTTTAAGGTAGGTGAATATACGTACTGAGTCTAAAACAAGGCAAAAGAGCCACTTTTTGTAAAAGACGAGCAGTGAGAATTGCTGGTGTGGTATAGGCATTAAATCTGGCATGGACAAGCAAAGTGCTTATTGCTTTTATGTTTATGTGCATTTGTTATGTTTGGGAAGAAAAGCTCTGTGTTGCAAGAAGCATAGTGCAATTATGAATATGCTTGGAGGGATTTTTCTTATTAAGCTTTTAGCAGAATTCAACATGCCTCCTCTCCTCAGGTATTTTTCTAAGGTTTAGGTGAGGGAGACTGTAAAAGCTTTGGGGATGTTTTCTAGCCATGGAGACAAATTCTGAAAAAGTTTTTCACTGGTGGTTCCGAGAACTTCAGTTTGCTTGCAGCAAGCGCAGGAAATACATGTTGTAGAAAACTGGCTTACTGGTGCTGAAGTTCCCCTCCCAGCAGATTCCAGCATTCTGTAGTGTTATTCAAGTGCTTTCTCTTTGCTTAAAGGGGAAAAAATAGAGACCAGAAGAGCTAGCAGAAATGCTGAGAGTGTCAAAGGAACCAAAACAAATACCTAATCAGATTTTGGAACTCTTCATTGACACAAGCTTAGTCCACAGCAGTGCCTTTTCCTTTAATAACAGTTTAATTAAGTTCCTGTACCATGACTTTCTACTTTCAAAACATCATCATAACAGAAATTGGGGGGGAAAAAAGGCAGACTTTAAACTGGAATGTCATGCACAAGGGGAGTGATATGCTCTTAGCAAGCACAAGAGTCTAAATTAAAACCTCCTGTATTGAGGGTGGTGCACTGCTCAGCCAGGCTGATTCACTGGTTAAATGGCACTGCAAGGGCAGGTCACCTCCTTCCTTTTGCTGCCTTCCCATCTTCCCTGACCATGTTTCTGTTCTTCCTCGATGCTTGCATTAGCATTTATTTGCTTCAGTGGCTAGTGCTTTACCTAGCTCACCCTGCATTAGAAAAATAAATGCCTAGCGAGGCAACTGGGATAGAGTCATTCCTTCAGCTGTCACACCAAACTGAACCCAGAGACTTCACCAGACACATCTGATCTTCTCTCATCCATGAGTCGTGTAAGAGCTTGTGAACATGGTCACTAAAATACATTGCCAAGGTTCAGCTGACTCACGCTAACTAGGCTATGATAACCCAAACGTGCCTGAATTTTATAATTCTGTTGAACAGACCTTGGGTTTCTGTTTGTTTTGTTTGGCACCAAACACTTTAAAATTAAGCTGTATACATGTTCAGAAGTGTTTACTGAATCTTTTGCGGCCTGGGTGGAGGAGAAGAGGGAGGGAGGATGGCCCTGACGTCCCATGGAGGGGATGAGGTGTTCTTTAGGAAACTGCATCTGGAATTCATGCACAATAGCTGAGGCATGAAATATGTAAACTATACGTATTGATTCACAATGGTGCTTTCACTAGCTATTTGCAGGAAGTTGGTTATTAATGCAAGGAGGAGGAAATGATATTGAAGGGCTTGATAAAATATTACACTTTAGACTATAATGTAACACAATACCCAAATTCAATACCCAAATTCTTTACTTGCTGTAAATGAAAACTGAGGGAAAAGAAAGCTATTTGACAAAATTCACAGTAAAATCCCTGTTCGTATATGAACATGTAAACTGTAATTAATGCAGTCATTGTAAAATGAATTATATTGATACTTTATTTTACTTCCTGTGATAATAAGATGGCCAAATACTTTCCAGATGTCAGTACAAAATAAACATTGCTGGAGGTTTGGGGTTTAGATGGGAAAAACCTACCTTTGTCATGTCTATTCCTTTTCTTTTACCCTTGGGAAGATGTTACCATATTGTGGATCTTCTGTTTGTTTGTTATGTGCTTTTCACCTTGCTTTATTATTTTCTTTTTTTATCAGATATTTTGAAAAAATGATTACTTAAAAAACTTTTCGAAGAATAGGAGCATAAACCACTTGTATGGTTGGTTTTAAACACACATTTATTTTTTAAGGGCAGTAATCTTTTATTGTGCACTGAACTTTGAACACTGCCATTGCAAAGTGAAGAAGTAACTAAGGTGTACGGTTGCATAACTTTGGTACAGTTTAGTTTCTTACAGATGTTCAGAAATCAGAAAGCTAGATTTTCTCTTATTTACTTTTCATTTTAACTGTAAGCTTCTAAAGTGCCTAAATTGATCATTGTAAGACAAGCATAAAAACGAAACAGTAATAGAGTGTTCTCCCTGTTATGCTAATACAACTTTTGATTTTGCCAAAATAAACATTTGTGAAATTTCTAGCTTTAGGGGTTTGTGCAGTGTTTATTTAAAATTCAAAATTTCTTTTTAGCGGAACGGTTTCTCACAATGTCAACTGTGGAATCACGAAACACCAAAAGTTGTAAGAATGTAATGGTTCATTGTATTGAGATATAGAAGCTCCTTTTGGCTATATATCCTCCTCCTACTACTACAAAAAAAAATGAAGTTAGCATATTTAACTACTTGATTTGATGATGGATTCATATGAAGCCACATGTATTTTGCAAATGGTAATTTTTTTTTCCAGTCCTGTTTTTTTTTTACTTGCCAGCTTATATATTCTTAAACCTTTGTTGTCAGCTGGGACAAGCTCCTCTGTTGAGGTGAGACACAATAATACAGAATTTTTCAAAGAAAAATAGTTTCCCTTCATTTTCTTCAACCTCTCACTGCATTTCTCAAATCCCTGATTAAGATCTTATAGCGGAAGAATGAGGAATGAAATGATGTTCAGCTTCATCATCTTGTCCAGGCAGCAAACTCAGGAGCTCTAAAATATCAATTGTTTTTCTATAAAATGAGCAAGCTGTGAAGACAAATACTTCCATGTGATAAATGTAGTGTAGTTCTCACACAGCTACACATTTATGAATATTTGCCATTCTTTGTGTTTAAAGTAAACAAACCAAAAAACACGTCAAACCCAGAGACAAATAAAGCCTCCCAAAGACCCGTATTTTTTTTTGTTTCAAAGTTTAAATGAAAGTCACTGATGTTCACTGATATTACATTATGATGTTCACTGATGTTACCTTATATTTTCCCTCTTGCTTGTCATCACCTTTGTCTCATCTGCATTTTGAAATATATTTATTTTCTTTTAAAGAGTTTCAAATATACAGCAGCAACTGGCCTTGCTAGATAATGAATCATGGCCAGGGATGGCTGAAGCAGACAGGGACCGACTTCAGCTCATCAAAGAGAAGGAGGCTCTTCTTCAGGAGCTGCAGCTCATCAGTCAGCAGAGACGATCCCCAGAAGACATTGCACGTTTGGAGGAAGAAAAAAGACGTTTGGAGGATGAAATTCAGCGGGCTCGAGCAACCTCTGCTCATGGAGCCACTGAAAGGTTTGAGAACTTAAATCATTTTCTTAGGTTCTATACTGTACTACTATAGGTGTGGCTTTAAAAGGAAGAGCAGGGAATTTCACTGTGTTTAATAAACAAAAGTTATCAATTTGCTTTCAATAAAGGAGTTGTTTTCTCCTGGCATTCCTTTAATTCATCTAAAATGTGTGAAAGAAAATAAGAGATTAGAATAGTCACCTCAGATGTGTGATGTGTCTGAGTGATGCTGTCTGATAAGTGAGTCGAATAACAGCACCTGGGTAGTGAAGGATTTTTCTGTTGTTTTGCAGGGGAGGAATAGTCATTTCCAAAAGCAGCAGAACAAAGATCCTTCCCAATACTTGCTTTCTGCCTTAGAACAGGAAAGTTAAAGGATTAACTTTTACACCACCTTTTGCATGTAATTTTTCCTTTTACTTTACTCTGCAGTGTGAGCACACCCCAGTTCTGGCAATCCAGTAAACTGAGTCATTCAAAATACAATTCAAATACCAAATTATGTGTAAGAACAAACAAATGAATAGAAACACTTTAGCAGAAACAGCATTTATTTCAAAATTAGTTTTTCTTCTAGCCAGGGAAATGGACAAGAATTCTTAATATGTTCTTTTCACAGTAGACTACTTCTAGTGAAAATGTGAAAGTGTTTTTTCCCAAACTTCTCTTACATAAATGTTACAAAGATGATAATCTAGAAATGTCAGCTTTAAAATTTATAGAAAAGTGATTTGTGACCTTAACTTATTTTCACTATTTCATTTATTTATTTATTTAACGGCAGGACAGTGCTTTTGTCCACTGAACTATTTGATGCGTGAAAAAATACCTTTTTTTTTCTTGCTATTCTTTCTCATTCTGAAACAGACTGAGGCATGAATTAATGGTAAAAAGACAGGTTTGACACGTGAGGGAAAACTATGTGATCCAGCATTAACGTGATCCATATAAATGTTAATATTTACACAATTAAGAAACTTTTAAAAAGATTTGGAAGTGCCTTCCACGTACAAACTTTGGGAACTTGGGTTCCTTTGAAAAGGCTTACTTCAGATGGTAAATTCAGGCAATAAAAACAGAAAATTGACAGCCAATGTACAGTTCCATTTTTGCAATATTGTTACACGGGCTTTCCAGCTTAAACTGACAGAGAAGGGAGTTCACTTTACACTGCAGTGTAGTAAGTTTTATTTGTTGTTTTTGGGCTCTTGTGTTAGGTAGTGCATACTATGTTGGCAAGGAGGCCAAGCTATTTTTCCATGTAGTTCATGCTGTGGAAACCAGCATTCCACTGTGATACTTGATATTTCAAATGCTAGCAAAAAGTTGAGTAGAAGTTAGAATAATGTTTAAGGGCACTCTATTTTTGTATAACAAATTGGAGAAAAGCTTAACTATTAGTAAACCTAATTTATTTGTTTAGTTTAGGCTGAGGAGTAACCAAAACCATTCCCAGATCTGCTTTTCTATTTCTACTTTCTCCTATTCACAAAATACAAAGAAGTTTCCTGTTTAATGGATGACCAAATTTGTTCTGAGTTTTAAATGCACTGTGTTAAGGGGGTTGATCAAAACTAACTGAAAATCTGAATGACGAAGGTCTTTGTTGGTTTGCTTTAAGGCAGCCTTAGCTCCCTCACCTTCAGCACAGGTGCTCGCCTCACAGCACTGCTGCCTGTGGAGGGAAGGTTCCTGCATTTGTTTTTTGAAGTAGATGGTGTGAGTACCCGATCTTTCTCCTGCAAGCATTTGAATCAGTGGAGTTACTTGTATCCCTTTGTCTTTTTCTGTTAGTTCCTGCTTCAAAGGTCCCTGCGTGCCTTTATCACCCAAGTTTACAAAGCTGCAGCTTTCCTTGCACGACTTGGTTAACCCGGTCTGTGATGCACGAAAAAAGGAGAAAAGCTTCGATGTCGCACACGCTTTGGTGTGCAGCTTCTGCTGTGTGGTTGCAATGAGGGGAACCTCCCCAGAGGGCAGTGGGGGTTGCTGGAGCACAGCGCTGCAGTCCCTTGCCAACATGTGAATTAATGGAGTTGGAGGCCAAGGAAATTGAGAGATTTATGTTTTCACTGTTAACAAAGACGTATTTTTTTCATATCTTAACCATTCACAGTTTATTGAAACTAATGTTGCCAGTTTGTTTTATCCAAAAGGGCTCCCTTTTTATTTATATTTTTCTATCCTGACCATTACCATGTTGAATGGTAGCTAGCAGCTGCCTGCAGTAGGGAAAGGTCTGATGCACAGGTCTTAAATAAGTTTGATGTGCTTTCTCCAGACTGTCTATCAGAATCCCTATTTCTAACCATCTTGTGAACATAGAGCTAGAGAAATAACTTCCCTGCTCCAAATGTACAAATATATAACACGAAACAGATTACTACCCTGATTTTATGTTGAAATTTAGTGATTGGGTTTGAAAGAATAAAGCACTAGGAATGCCTGTAATTCTAGATTCAGGAAAAGTGTAAGAGTGTTATCAGAAGAATGTATTCTTCAAAGTTTTAATAATCTCAAAGTAGAGCATTTAAGATATCTTACAGGCATTTGAGAATGACAGCATTATAGATATGTTCCCTTTTGTGTTGGGGTGATGGTGTTGAGTAATTCAGCTGCTTGTTATTAGAATGTGCAAAAAATAAGTCTCAGTGAGAGATTTCTGCCATAGCTTAGTATTCAAAATGCTACATTGTCTGCTTAAATATAGTGATGTGTAAACATACGTGAATCAAATAGAATTAGACCTTAAAGCTTACTT
The DNA here is from genome assembly GCA_011076525.1 of Nettapus auritus. NCBI lineage: Eukaryota > Metazoa > Chordata > Aves > Anseriformes > Anatidae > Nettapus > Nettapus auritus. The sequence continues at coordinate 129,454,900 of CM021765.1, read as the reverse complement.
TTATGGTAACTGTTTAACAAATATTCTCCAAAACTATTTTTATCTTTGAAATTTGACATTAATTAGCTTGGATAATAGGGCTATTCAGATTTTTTTTTCCTGCCAAGGCAACTAGTCATAGTCGCTTTCTGTATTTCACTGGCACAATCACATTGATGGAAGGAAAGAAAAATCTTGTCAAGTTTAATGCTTTTACCTAGGCTTGTTTATGATTTTGACAATAGCTGTTGTGTATTTTCGACATTGTGACTCTTACACTGTGCCTCAATTACTTTTCTTGTCTGGGAATTCTGCTAGTCTCAGTTCCTATGTTCTTGCTGGAATTTCCATTGCTGCATATGAGCTGTGTAAATTAAAACTTTTCATTAAGCAGTGAAACTTCTTTTTATATTCTAAACTGCAGTGCAGTGGCATTCTTCTGTACTTGGAAAGCTCCTAGCACTTCTTGAGTACTGCTGTAATAAAGAAAAATACTAATATGTATCTGTTTAATTATAGGATACTGTTACAGGAAAAGAGAAATTGTTTGCTTATGCAACTAGAAGAAGCTACACGTTTAACCTCATATTTACACTCCCAGTTAAAAAGGTAAGTTGCGTAAAAGGAACAGGTTTTGAAGTTTAATGCAGCAGAGAAGAATGTTAGTAATATAAGTTTACCTTTTAATACTTTTGGTGTATGTGTGCCAAATAAATTGAATTTTACTAAGTATATTGTTTGATCTGTGGAATGTAATGATTTAGGTGGAGTGTTATAGATAGTACTAGTGATGGCTATTTGGGCTAGATTACTCCATATATTTGGGTGTTTTATTTTATATGTTCACTTAATTTACAAAATGGAGATACCTAGTTGAAGAACATTGTAAAATTGTTATAGTTTTACTTTATATGTAGCTAACATTCTTTTAAGTTCTGTGATGGTTAGTATTCTGATACCTTTTCTAAAGGAAGTGTTTTTGATCCCTGGTGAGATGACAGAATTTTGCCATTTAAATATGAGAACGTGCTAAGACCCACATAGAAGCCCAGAATGTTTTGCATATTCACACTTGCAGCTGCCTTTTTTGGTGCAGCTCTTGGGGATTCCTCAGCTCAACACCATGCCGACATCAAAAGCTCAGTTCCTGCTGTGCCTTGCTTCATCTCTGTCCATCACTTACGCTGTCTTCTCCCTAGCCATCTGAAAATGGTAGAAGGAACTGAAATGGGATTCATACTAAAGTTGTTTTTATTTTGTGCTCGAAAAAACTGTAAGGATGAGACTTGTACAGCACTTTTTTGTTTGTTTGTTTGTTTTGTTAGTGCTGTCTTTCCAAATCCCTTCTTGCTGCTTCTCCCTGATACCTCTATGATCCATCATTAACACCAGTTCAGGCTGGATCATGGTAATCTACTATTCCTGGCTTTCTATTGGGTCCACTGATCCAAACCCTCCTCTGTCCTATTTTCTGCCAAATTGTGGCTGGTTGCAAGTCAGAGGAAGGAGTAGACCTGTTCTGTTTGCATTCTTTGTCTTCAGGCACGTGGCCCTGATTTGGTTGTCACTTATACTGTTCCAGTCATGTCTGTGCTTGAGACTAGGGCAAGAAACATGAGTTAGACCCTAAACTGCTAAATCATTTCCCAGTGTCATGTGCTGAATGCATGTAAAACTGCTTATGTTAACTGGGTTGATGTTTTATGTCCACGCTGGTGTTTCTGACTGTATTTGAAAGGACCTTTTTTTGTTTCCTTTCCCTTTTGCCTGCCATAGTCTGTCAGCCAGCACCCTCACAATGTCCTCTGGCAGCAGCAGGGGTTCCCTGGCCTCCAGCCGAGGTTCCCTGGCCTCCAGCAGAGGCTCCCTCAGCTCGGTTAGCTTTACGGACATCTACGGCCTCCCGCAGTATGAAAAATCAGACAGCGTTACAGACTACGGGCAGCATTTGCGCTTCGACATCATTCCCTTCGAGTCCCTGACGAAGGACATGCCGTATGCTGATCCCATTGGACATTCAAATTTCAATAAGCAGCGGAGGTCTCTGGATACCCCACAGTCCCTGGCATCCCTGTCCTCACGGTCCTCCTTGTCATCGTTGTCCCCTCCAAGCTCGCCTCTGGACACCCCATTTCTCTCTGCTTCTCGAGATTCTCCACTGGCTCAGATGTCAGAAGGCTTTGAGGAGATGGCAGGCATAGGAGCCCTGGAAATGCTCAGGGCTCAGTCCACAGCACTGGGTGATGACGATACGCAAGGAACAAGTTCATCTCAGATGTCTGCTTATGCTGTGGACAGTGAAGGGGTGCGAGAAATGGGCCCACAGCTGACTGCTGTGCAGCCTAGTGGAGGTGAGTTTCTGGACATGATTCTTTTGTCTCGTTGTCATAGAAAATTGCACACAAATCTAATAGTACTGGCACAGTAGAGATTGTTTCTCAGTTTGGTTTTATTTCCGTCAGTTAAAAATTGCATGGTGGATGTTAGATGTTTAAAAAGAAAAAGTGAACCTCCTTCCATGCCCCGTAAAATGAAACAAAACCAACAACAAAAAAGTTTTTATTTAGGGCAGAGGCGAAAGAGTAGAGAAATCTTTGCAGATAGATTTTAAAACAGTGGTGAGTTGGATGGAAGAAAGGGAATGGAAAATGGACTTTCTTTTGGTCTTAGTCAGGAATTAGTAAAACCACACACGGTTTAATCACTTATGAGGCCCTATTTCTGCTCATGTTGCCATTATTCTGTTAATTTCAAGCAATGCAAAACCAGTTGATTGGTTTTATTAAAATAAATAAAAATGTGGTGTGGGCAGAAGGTGATGCAGCTGTGATAGTGCTTGAAGGCTGGTTGTCTCTGTGCTGAATTTACACCCACCCCGATACCTGGTTTCCATGTCAGTGAGTTGTGCGATGGAGCAGAAACCACAGTGGCACGGCAGTGTTGAGTTCATGATGGGTTATGCTTGTGAGCTCAGTGCTTCAGCAACTGAGAAGCATTTTTTGCTGGGGGTATGTGAAGAGCTGAGCATCCACCTGAGTGATTTTTTTGTTGTGATCATCTCTGAACCTGTGCTCAGTGATCACAGAGGAGCTGCCTCAGTTAACCACAGCACGTACTGTTAGGTTTCTTTTTGTGATTCAGTGTGAAGGTGATGGACTTGCTTCAGGTTGCAGTGGTGGAAGTTTCTGAGACTCTCTGTAGATGAGAGTGTGTTAGACTCTTGAATATGAGAGATCAAAAGAGGAAACAAAAACCTTAAAAAAATAAAAGAATAAATTTATTTTCTTGTTTTAATCAATCACTTGAACTGATGTAAAATGAAAAGGAATATTCTTATACATTTTTTTTTATGTTGGCATACTTGCATTTCTAATAAAACCATTACGGTAGAGAAAGGCTTTTATAGAATATTTTAATATTGAAGGTTGTAATTCACATCCCATGTCTGAATCCATAATTTTGTGTTAGCAAATGCACATAATACTGCAATCAGGGCTTGGAGCATCAGGGTTAATACGAAATATAAGCAGAGAATATATTGTCCTACTACATCTTGTTTGTCAAGAGATAATGAAAAGGAACTTTGACAGTACATAAGGAAAAGGTTTCAGCTATTTTTAAAAAGAAAAATGTCACTGCTATGCTAACAGACCTGTATTGTTCAAGCAGCATTCGAGCGTAGATTTACCTATTTTCCTTAATGCAACTAACACTGCCAGAAGATACTGCTGCAGAATTCGCATTTACTAGACATAAACACGTCTCGGTCCCATATTGCAGTATTCTGACCAAAATAAACAGAATTCTAGAGACCGGCATGTAAGTTTGTGCTTAAATTAGTGCCATGGAGAGGCTTCCTGAGGCTTTCTTTAAACCTCAGATCAGACCACAGCATGTCTTCACCCATTGTGGTAAGTGAAAACTGTTAGTAGTTCATTTATAGCTCATATGTGTTTCCTAGAAGTGAAGGCCTGGTCTGTGGGCCTTGGGAGCAATAGGATAAGGGTCAAGGTCCTCTTTCTGTTTTCCTTTTCTCTCTTCTCTGTAATGTTTCTATGCATTTCAGGTTTTTCTAAACATGCATGTGATACCTCTTGTCACTACTGTGGCGTCCAGGTTCAGCTCCTAGTTCAGGGTTTACAACTTTTCTCTGCATACGACATAGAGTGCTTTCTGTTGCTTTTTGAGTGTGTGATTAAAAGGTAGCCAGTCAGTCTTTTTCAAGGTTCTCTTTTTTAAATATTTGTTTTTTAAAACAATTGCTTAGGAAAAATCCATTCAACCATTCTGGCTTTGGGCAGGAATTATGACTGCTTTCAGCTTGGCATTCCCTAGTTGGTGGGCTTGCAGTTGTAATGGTTTACAAGTACCAGTTGAAAGTTTCAAAGTTACTTTGGTTTTCTACTGTTGAAAAATTTGATGAAGCATCAAACTCATACGACACTTTGGGAACCCCCAGGTATTTGGGGGGGTTGATTTTCACTAAATTACTATACTATATGCTTTGTTGCTGCCACCCTATGGTCTGGTAGCATAATGCAACACTGGAAAACCAGTAAGTGTCAGCTCAGACGAATTTTTCACCAGTTTCTCTATCAAATAAAATATAAGGTAATTTTGCAATTTCTGAGGGTCCCGAGGGTTAATACTCAGTACATTGCATATACCCTGCACTGAAGTAGTACTTGAGCATGTCCAAGAGTTCTCCAGGAACTGTACTTCTGATGTTCATTTGCTGATCTGCTGTTTTCTTGTTTTGCATCTCTTTTGGGGACATGTTATAAATTTTGTTAGGATGTGTGAATGGAGGGAAGATGCCTGAGATGTTACATCCATTGTACTTGTAAAGCTGGAAGTGGGAGGAAACATGTTAAGATAACACTGGACTCTACTATCTCTCTGTATCTTCTTCTCTATCCTAAAATAATCTTTTAAATGCTAATTTTCCTTTAATGCCTAAATAATCTCATTTGCAAAATACTGTCGTAGATCTAAAAGATGATTTACCACTGTGTGCTTTTCATTTTGTCTTGTTTCTCATGCGGCACAACAGAAAAATGCACTGTAAGTGAACCTGAAATTACTTATTATGCTGGTTTTGCTTGTAATTCCCAGTGTGTTTTTGTGTGTGAAGTGTTTTTTTCTGAGTTGCATGTGAAGGGAAAAGGAGATGTTGCTACATTTGGTTTCGTTTGATACAGCGCTGTATCTGTTTAATCATTATGGCATAATTAATTTTTTGCTATGTCAACTAAACAATATATTCATGGCTGCAGTTAAATACGTGGAAAATTTTTCTGCAAGCTTCAGCTTTATTACATCATTGTAATGCCTGACCGCATCATGGTAGGTAAGGTCTGTTTGTGTCTCTGATTTAGTTTTTATTAGAGTGTTTGACTCTTGTATTAGTGCATTTTGAGCTGACATGCAGTATTGTAGTCTCCTACGCCTGTGAAACATGCTTGAGATTTGTGTTTTTTAGCTAATGAAATACTGAACACCAAAATTTCCTTTGAAGTTAACTTTTTGAACTCATGACAGCTGAGAAAATTCTTTTCATCAGGCCTGTTTTATGTTTGTCAAGCTTTGGCACCCAGTAGCTCTGGAAATTCAAATCCATATGTTTTGTTCACTGATTTGGAAGGTAATTGTCTATTTTAAAAACCTTATTTTTAAGCAATTCTTCAGCTTCCTGCATTAGAAGGTCCCTAATTGTGGTAAACCTTGTTCTGTTTAAACTGAAGTCTGATGCTGCTTCTCCTTCTTGACAAATTCTTCTTGCTGATTCCTTTTTCTAGTGAAGCACATGTTCTGACATTTGCATCTCTCCTGAGCTCTGTGGGATTGTCCAGATGTTATCAGATGCTTCCCCGGCCTGCAGGCAGTGGGCAAATCATTGTCATGTTCCAAGAGTGTTGCAACATGTCAGTTTTTCATGACATTGTGTTGGTGCATCAGAACAGTTTTTCCTTCCAGACAAATTGGGAATGTCAGCCTCCAAAGGGGAGAGCCCATGAGGTCCACTCATATTACAACCTCCTCTTTCATCTCTTACATCTATGCAAAGTGTTCACATAGCAGGGTGAGCCAAAGGCTTATTTATGAAAAGAAGTCATCTTAGTGTAATTTGGTGCAATTAGGACTAAAAATGTAGATGGACTTCCGTATAAAAATTATACATTTTGTCTGCCTTTTTCCAGTGATGCCAGGTTATTGGGGAAACTCTTCCATACTCATAACTGTCCCTGCAGAGCACTAGTTTTCATTCTGCTTTACTGTCAGTAACAGCAGTCATGGAGGTTGGCTCACCAAATGAAAAGTTATTTCAAAAAAAATAAAAATAAAATAAAGCTACCACTTTGCACGAATGATGTGGAGGAGAGTATGGTTCAAATGCAGTCTTCTGGTTTGCTGTGAGTTAGTTGCTACTTGGCTCTCATTTGTGGGGAGGATGACATGAATTATATGGCACAATGGCATGTGCTGGACAATAAAGATGGGATTATGGGAGGGCAGAGGGAAGGATAGCTCTTTCTCTAGATACAGAAGCAAATGCAGGTTAGGATGTTCTAGTCAGCAGATAGCTGTCCTGCATGGCTGAAGATGGTTAAATCCATTGCTGAATTTGGAGGGGAGGGCCATATGGCTGCATATCGATCCAAAAGCACAGGGAACTGGCCCTGCAGACATGCAGGAGTCTCAGCTTTGAACAGGGCCCTGTGATTGTGTTGAACATCTTCTGGGGCTTTGTGCTGTTGGTGGCCCGATAAAAGGATCCTATCTCAGGCTGGATGCTCTGCTGGACTCAGATCATCCTGCCTGGCAGTCCCTCTGTAGGTTACAGCCAGACACTTTTATTGACAGCAGCAGCACAGATGTGTTGATGTGAGGGATTTTTATCAAGCTTCAGGGCCTGACATGCTGTCTGTGTGGGGGTTAGTTGGGAGGTGAGGCGCATCCCATGCAGAGTGAGGGCTTGCTGTCCATCCCTCAGCTGGGCTCTGCAGGTGGGGCTCAGGCTGCTTGCTGGCACTGTGCTGAAGGAAACTTGCTGGTCCGGTCATGGAGTTTTGATGCTTAAAATGCCTTAAGATAATACGTAACGGAGGTACTTGAATTGTTACTGAGAGTAAGACACAATTTGTCTGTAGTGATAGTAAGCTGGAAACAGCATATGCTTGCTTCTAGTGTGATGTGCAGTGTGCTGCTGTCACCCAAATGCAGTCTGCTAAAACTTCAAGTATTTCCAGGATATCTGAGATCATGAGCATGGGTAGAAGTAAATATGATGCTTTCCCCACTTCTAAAGTGTCCCCTCTTTGTCTTTTCTGCTTGGGGGACAAACACTAAGCCTAAGCGAAAGGGAGTGAAAAGGTGGTAAAAGACATTGCACTTCTCTAAGTCCATTTAATGGTTCTCTCTAGGATGTGAAAGAATTAAACTCAAGTTACAACCTTTCATCAAGGTTTTGAAATCTTACCTATGCAGTTCTTGAGCATCATCACTTGTGTGCATACCTTGAAGGATTTGTACCTTCTATACCTACTCGCATTTGCAAAACCTGATGTGTAACGCCACTTAGCACATGAAAGTGAGTGAAGCCCTATTAATGGTGTTGCTGGAGGTTCAGGGAAAAGGTGTAAAAGGGGGTTGACTATTCCTTCCTCCTGCCCCCTGCCAAAGTTATTCAAAAATATTAAAGAATTTGAAAACACAGTGGTCAGCGAGATGGAAAGTGCTGGTTCTTTTTGAAAGTGCCTCTCAGGCTGTAAATAAAAGCTGCTATTGTGAGATGGTATAAACAGTATGCTTTGAAACTTCATATTAGGAAACAAATGACAACAAAACCTCCCTGTGTTATCTGATAACTTCTTAAAAGAATTAGTCTCTGTTTATTTTCAAACTATTTTATGTTCAGTAGGTAAATCTTAGAATTTTGGATGACATGTGTACATATGCTGAACTAACATAAATGTTCTTCCCAGGACTGATTATTCCACTAGAAGAGTGCTGTAATAACACTGAGATTGGCTTATGACGTAGAGAAATTAGCCACAAACTTCCTTAATTCTTCCACAGAAAATTTCTGGTCCTTTGTATTCTATTTTTTTTTAATTTAAAGTCAGATGACAAAGCAATGCACTGCATTTGTGCCACCTGTTTTGGCACTCATTTTGATATGATAAATGTTTCTTATTTAGTTGTTAAGAGATTACTGTGAGCTGATGTTGTCTCTTCTTTTTCTCCATGATAGCTGTAACTCTGCGAGGAGACAGTGGTCGAAGATCGGAGAGGAGAGCCAGGCGAGTTTCAGCATGTCTCTCAGATCATTCACTGGCTAGTGACAGTGGCGTGTTTGAAGCTTTAAGCAAAAGGTCAGGTGTATAAATGCTTAGTAAGCTGGAAATATTCCTGTTCTGCCACACGGTCTGAAAGAATTGACTGTAAATTTCTGAATGTTTTCAAAATAGGTGATTCTAATTATTGTAAGAATACTAGAATGTATTTATTACACAAAAGAAGCTTTTTACATGCAGTTCCACTGTCATCCTCACAGTTGCTGAGTCCGTTTCATTTTGTTTTCTCTAACGTTTTAGCACCCAATAATTCTCCCTTGAAAGAGAGTTCTCTCATTTGTTAGCTGTAAATCAGTATTTTTATTTCAACCATCTATAACAAAATAAAAATATACTGAGTAGGACATAGAGTTCTGGGAAGCATATGATTAAAAGTGTAAATCTTCCTATGATGAAAGGAAAAAAATACATGAATTGCTGAAAATCTAAACGTGTAGGTTGGACAAGTGATTGAAGGAGGAGTAAAGAGATATTATTTTATACAGTTGTTCTAACACATTAAGCAGTAACTAGAAAGAAGGTAAGGTGTTGATGATTGTAAAGAGAAACTAACCTAAGCATTTTGAAAGAGTTACTCTAAAAGCTTATTTTTTAAATTAGGAATTGCTGCTTCTGTTCTGTGTGTTTTTAAATAGATATCTCAATCCCTCCTGTACCAAACAGTTGTTTATATCCACAGATCACAAAATAAACATTGAATTCATTATGTTCTAACAGCATAGGTCATCATGTAGTTTACAGTACTTTCTGTTTGTGCAGGAATGAAGATATGGAAGAGCCTGTTTATGGGGATATTGCCAGTAATGAAGAACCACAAATACATGTTGGATTTCTGTAAGTAGTGCTACTCTATCCATGTCAATTCAACAGACATTGCTCACTAGTTTACTTCGTTCTGCTTTTAAACTTCTTAATAAAGTGGACCACTGTGGATAGCTTTAAGAAGCTTTTGAACTGAAAGCCAGAGTTTAGTGGATGTACAGGATAGTCAACATGCCACTTGCTGCTGGGGATGTGTCTCAACCACTGTTTGTTTGGTGTCCTTTCAGTGCTGGCTGATGAAAGGACTTTTGTTACTTCTTCCAGTAGCGTTTTCATTGTGAGTATGGATGTAGGGATATGTCTCAGTGTGTGAGATCTGACATTTTATGTTAGATAAAGGAGGATCAGGAAGAAGAGAAGGTGAAGAGAGATAAAAATAAAGGTTCCAAATACAGCTTTGAAATCCTGTGCTTAGGACAAGCTATTGTTAGTAGTGGGAGTACTGCGTGGAAGAGCAGATTATGGCAGTGCAAGACAGGTTTTCCTGTCTTAGACAGCCCTCCAGAATCCTCTCTACCCCTGGGAAAAAATAATTCCCAAGGCTGCTGGCAGTTTTCAAATTCAACCAGATGTGATAGTTCTTTTTCAAAATCCATACTGGTATGGAAGATAAGAATATTTTTTTTTTATTTTCATTAATCTGTGAAAATAATGCAGACTGACTGGCTTAGTGTAACTGATATGTCACTCACACACGTATGCTTCTGGTATAAGCATTTAAAACATGGAATCTATTTTATAAAACGGCACTATGAAGAGTCACAGTAGGGAATATCTTTTTGAATTGAATAACGTTTAATTCCCGTAGTTCTGATAAATTTGTTACTGTAGCTAATCAGTGTGGTATCTTTAAATGATTTTGATTCAAACTGATTTCTATTAGAGCTTCATTTAACTGAAAGAGGTGCTTTTGCTTTCTTAAAATCTTCCAAATCTTTCACCTGTATTTCTTAGGGAAAGTATTGACGATTGGTGACTAACACCAGAAATTTATTTTCCAGGCATGACAGTGGAAGCGAATGTCTCTTAGTCCATGTATTACAGCTGAAGAACTTCACTAGCCTAGTTGTTAAAGAAAACTGCAAAATGTAAGCATACTTTACACTAGAAGTCTGATCGTTGCTTATCTTGTGCAGTAATCTTACGTGCCATAAATTTGTTTACTTCATGCAAAATTAAGCCATTACTCAGGTATAAGATAGCATGTTCTAGTTTACGTGGGGAAAGGGTTCATTCTGTGGACACAAGGCATCCTTTTTATGGAACCTTTGTCCTAGTTAGTGGTCAGGTAGCAAATGTAGTCTCTAATGACACATTTTCTTGTGTTGATTATGTACAGGAAAGATTGTTCAAAAACATAAAGATCATTCTTCTATCACTGCATGCCTTCTGGCCAAAGAAAATAAACAATGTTTTGCTTTATTCCAGGAATATTATTTCCTGTAAAACTTCTCTACAGCTTATCTGGGAAGTATCCCAGAATAAGCTTAGTGTAACTTTCTTAAATACCTAATGTAACATATATGGTAAAAAGTAAGAAAAAAGAAGTTTTTTGACAAAAAACAACACTTGTTTTTATCTTCTTTTTATATTTATTTATAATAATAAATATCAAAATAGGACATCTGCAGGTTTTTGTGGCTGTATCAGTTCTCCTTGAATATGTATGAAACACCTTCCCAAATAATTTTAACATAATCAATACAAACAACTGTTATTTTTATTTTTATTTTTATTTTTTTTAACTTCTGGCTGCCTGTGGTAATGCTTCAAATTCCATATCACGTTATGTAGAATATTGTTTTGTTTGTTTAGTGTTTTCTTAAACAGTGGCAATGTTGCCATAAAACGCAGTCCTATCTAGCAATGTGTGTCTTAGTAGATTTTAAAGAAATATGAAAATTGTTGATCTCTGTCTCTGAGAGAAGTTGTTTGAAAACTGGAAAATGGATTTGTGGCAATATTGTTGTGTTGTAAAATAGCCCACTAAGTGGAGCTGTTAAATTGACATGTATTTTGCTGAATGAGTTGATCTTTGTTCAGAAAGTTGACCTTGCAAACCCTGCAAACCTCTAGTGGAAGCTCTTCATGTAGGTCAGTACATTAGTGGCAGTCTTTTGCTTTGTTTTCAATATTGGTACAAGGGCATGCTAGAGAGGAAAAATGTGAGTAGTACTCAACCATGTTTCCTTGAGATGAGAAAAAAAATAAATGTCATCTAAAGAAAAGCAAATGTAGTCACCAAGGAAAAGAATGACTCCAGAGGGTTTGTTGGATATTTGTCATCAAGCCTCTAAGTGACACTAAAAAAGGCACTTCTGTTCCCCACCCTTCTCAGCTGCTTAGGCTGGAATCTAGAAATTGTGTGGCTGCAGGGTAAATCAATTGATTTGACTGAATTTAAAAAAAAAAAAAAAAAAAAGTTAATCTTAGCAAGACCGGAAGAAGGTCTTAGCTAGTTCAATGAATTCCTCCATGCTTCTGTATGTTCACCTGAATCGGAATTACTGGGGGCAGTGCTGGGGAGGCTACCTGCAGCAGCTGGTGAGCAGAGCAGCTGGATCGCTCCCTTTTTACAGTATGGGCCAGTTTAGCTAACTGGTGCTCCATGCTCACGTGCTGTGTTTCCGTCATTCCGTGAGCTCTTCCAATTGTTCTCTAACCATGTACTCGTCTGCCACTGTCATCTCCTCTCTTATGGTGGCATAGGTGGTGTAGTCAATTAGAGTGAGCCTCTGAGCTGGATTTTTTTTTTTTTTTTTTTTTTTTTTAAACCATGAGCTGTTTTTTTCTAGGTTAGCTTTTTAACCCAGATGAGTTTTCTAGCCTGGTTCACAATGCAGTTGCATGAACTGTTTTACTGACACAAGGGAAGGTATAGCAAGAGATGTGGTACTGCAAGGGCTGGACAGACAGTCAAAACAGGCAGAACATAGAAACACTTCTTCAAGTAGGTATGTTCCCTTCTGTCAGGTTAAAATGGTTGTGGGTTTTGATTTTGGCTTGGAGTCTAAAATGAGATGCTATCAGATGTAATTTTTTTTTTTTTTTAAGATGGCAAATGGATGCAACGTAGGTTTCCTTTGCCGTCCTTTTGTGCTGAATTTGTCAAGGGGGTTAAAGGTATGCTTAGTGGATGGAGGGAAGAAATGGACGGGCAATTCAGTTGCTTAAACATAGGCATATGTTCCCACTTGAAATGTCATAGCATAGCACCTGGCCTCCAGCTGCTGCGGCTCAATAAGGCTGTAGTTCTCCCGTAGATCCTATGTCATATTTGCTAGCCCCCATGCAGATGCCTTAGATATTTCAGGGCATCTCAAGTGGCACTTGATGCCTCTGCTTAAGCACCAACTTAGAAAAAAGTTGGTTTTAGTTAGACAAAGATGGGGTTTCCAAATCAGTTTAGTTCTTCTGTGTTAAGAATATAAAGCAAATTCCTGTAACAAAGAAATCCCAAAGTAGATTCTTAATACAGAAGTTATACTGATGTTTTTGCTTAGCTTAATTTTCAGAAATGAGAAATAACATGAAGATAGCTTTCTTTGTCTGAACTGTGCTATTTGTCTGTTTTGTTGTTCCAGTCACGTGAGAGTTTATTTGCCACCGCTTGAGTCAGGCACTCCAACCACTTACTGCTCTAGAGCTTTGGAATTCCAAACACCGTTAATATTTAATGAAGTTTTCAGAATCCCTGTGCATTCAAGTGTTTTGAAATTAAAATCACTGCAGCTGTATATCTGCTCAGTTGACCATCAGCAACAAGAAGAACTATTGGTAAGTGGACCTTTGGTCCTTCCTTTTTTTTTTTTTTTTTTTTTTTTTTTTTTTTTTTTTTTTTAAAAAAAAGCCTTACGATATGGGAAACAGATTTGGAAGTAATTAGCAAAATTACCAGAAGTTGATGATTGGAGCATTTTAAGCAGCATTGAAAGTACTGTTACATGAGCTATTAAAATAACTGTTACATTGCAGAGCCACATTTAAAATTGATACAACATTTATATTAATTACTGTGGGATTTAGTAGATAAGGAGTGTTTTTAATGCATTTTTTTAAAAAAACAAATTTCTGCTTTGGGGAAAGCTGAAAAATCTGCAGTTGCTAAATGTTGGTGCAAGAGGAACACATTGAAAAATTAAACGTTTTCCCAAAGACTTCATCTGACAGCTTTCAGACTACAGTATGCTCAAGACTTCCGTTTCTGCATGGCACTATCATGCATGCACAATAAATCTGTGTCTGTAAAACAACTTCCTAATAAAAAAGATAACCCATTGTTGCTGTGTAATAGTGGTTTGAGAAGACTACAGTTACACCAACCTTCTTTCAGGGTAATAGTGATCCAGGTAAACTTCTGTTATTTTACTTTAAGCTATTTGAGGAATCTAATGTAGATGCATTCAAATAGGTATAACGTTTAAATAGGTTACACATTAACTGTGTTAACGTCAGATGTGTTAAATGTCAACTTGAATTATTTTCAAATGTAAACATGCTTAAATTAATCTGGATTGGGTTTGATATTTTGAAGTCATTGGGCTGGAGTCATTTAGAGAGGGGTTTGAATGAGTTAGTTAATTTTTTTTAAGCCTGTAGACATAGTTAAGAGATACAGGCAGTTCAGTGTCATCCTAGACAATGGATAAGAGGTGTTTATTTGAACGAAACGGGTCAAGAATGCAAGTTTATTAGTCTACCTTTCAAACTAGATAGTATGTTAGATAAACAGTGGCCTTAATATTGACAGAAGTAGACCCAAGGGCTTGTCTGCAGCTGGATGGTTGGTCATTTTTACTGCTGCAACCCAATTAACAAGGAAGCATCTCAAGAATGGGCTGGATATATTGGTATGAAATGCTTTATATTGCTGTAGCCTGTTCCTCTGAGAGGCTAAATAGCCATTTCAGTTAAAAGCATCTGTATATTGACACAAGTGCACCTAAGTTTAGGATGCTTTTATTTTAACTGCTATTACTGAATTAGCAAAAAATGATAGGCTTTCAGAATGTTTGTAGGATATTTTTTTTTTTTTTATCGTTTATAATCTCAGTGTACTCTTGTCAGAAGTATCTGTCTACAGAGGTAGGTAACATATACTTAAGGATAAGGTAACGGTACCACTCAAAAAGAGAGAAACAGTGCCATGCACCTTCATGTATATGCATTGAAGTCTATATTTAAATATGCTGATTGTTGCCCTCTTGCTGTAAGTTGAAACATAAACATGTTCTTGAATTAAGAAATCATCTCTTTGGAACTGCTGTGATGGCCTCTGTAATTGTCTTTCAAAATCTCTTTCCACAATTTTTTCCATCTGATTGAATATTTCTGAAGTTCTTCATGACCAATTTATTTTAATTAGATTATGCCAATATATGGCTTTCCTAAATGCAGGGCCCAGGCTGGCGTGTATCCTAAGTTAAACAAATGACTGTATGTAACAGGGAAGAAGAAAAAATGAAGAAATATTCTGGCAAATAGTTCTAAACTTCACTTACATAGGGAAGTATATCTACAGAACTCTTGTGTCTTTCAGTTTCCTCAACCCACATATGCCCTGCCTTGCTGAAAGATCCTACTGGTTTACTATAGCTTTTCAAACCTGGTTCTTTAAGTTGGTGTATTACTTCCCTGGTGACCTCATCAATGTTGAGATAAGGGAGTTGTTATTTTCCACGATCAGCATATATTGCTCGTGTTAAAACTTCAAAGAAAAGTGATTGCCTTTTCTTGCAATAACATGGCTTTGCAGTTTCACGCCATTTCTGATCTTTTATGACCTTGACCAACCTGTTAATCCCCATGTCTTGATTTGAACTCTTCTTCAGTGTAATATTTGTCTTTTAGCATTTTGTCTTTTTATGTTAGGACATAAACAATTTTCAACACCATATAAAATTCTCATAAATTTTACAGTCCCCCTGTCAGACAGCACCAAGAGATTTGTAAATACTTTTACTGTTCTTCTGTCCAAGCTGTTAGCAAATACATCAGAACAGGTACATGACAGACCCACCTTGGTTTCCTCCTTGTTATAAGCAAGCTCCAAATCTTAAGGTGGAGGTAAAATATTTATTAGTCCTATCGGTACTAATCACCATCAAAACCAATTAATAATTATTTTCTACCCAGGTAGTAATTTACTTTGTAGCAATGACTTCTTTGGCATGCCTTATTAGCTGATGAAGAAATACAGTGTATAGGGCAGTGCGAGACATCTTAGAAGTCGAAGGATGTTTTTGTTCAACATTTTTAACAGAGGGAAACAGATCTTCCCTATACCCCCAGAACAAACCCAGCACTTCTTAAATGTTATCCAACTCTGATATAAAAAAAGTGTGTGTTAGATATTTTTCATATACCGTGCCAGAAGTGCTAGATATCTAGTAGACATCTCTGTTTTATATAATAAAGGGAAGGTATTCCTGTTTGGAGCAACCGGCATGCTGACATAAAATGACGTTCTTAATAATACGCTGTGTCCCAATATGCCATTCTGTCATTAGTCTCAAAAACTCTGTTCCTCCAGTGTTCTTTATACAGCTGTTTAAACAGAGCCGCAGGGAACATTCATTTAGGTCAACATGGCTCAGAAATTTCTTATGTGAACACCGTTTGATATAGTAGGCTTACTTTAAAGTTAAGAATTCTTTTTAGTGGGAAGCTTCAATTAATTGTAAGAATAGCTTGGAAAGTGGAAAAATGAGATTATGATCTGCTTAATTAACTTACCATATAAACAGGGAAAAAAAATTGTTTTATATGACATGTTTTCCCCCTTTGGAGGATACCTTTGACTAGGGAACTGAAAGATATCTCAGAATGTAGTTCTGTCAAAGGAAAATAGATTAACTAAAGTAATATTGTTTTAATAATACTAATTTAAGCAACTGTAGAAATCAGATAGGTGATTGAGAGTTTTTAAAATAAAATATTAAGAAATGACGGTGTTAGCAGTCATACCTACATCAGTTATAGTAATTTTGCTTTTCAGTTTCAAGAAATGTAATATCCACTCTGATCCTTTCAGGTAGTAAGCAAGAGACAAGAAATTCAGTATCTTAGACAACTTATATTTGTTTCACATTACAAATGCATTTATAAAAGCCCTTTTTTTCTCATTATAAACGAGATACTCCTCAAATGACAAGATGTCTATCCTGCTGTGTGTTTATCTTATCGTTGTGAATGCTTTTTGTTATTTACAGGGTATTGCTCAGATAAACCTGAGTGATTTGGAGAGTTCTGGTGAGTTGCAGCTTCACTGGTATTCTGTTCAGATCTTCACTGGTTCAGACCCCCAGAGAGCAAAGAACAAAAACCAGTGTGAAGAAAATATTCCCCGGTCTTCTGGAAATGTAACTACAGTTAAAACGGTATGGATCTGAAAAAGTGATTTGTTTACTTCATTTGACCTGTTGGGTGGTTGGTTGCTTTTGATCTTATTTTGGATACAGTTTGTTTGTGAGGTGCAGAGAAGGTGATAGCTTAATTGAACTCTTGTAGCAAGAACTGGATTTTAAAAGAATAAATAAAAACCATGTCCGGACAGGTGCTTGAAATACTACTCTCTATGTTTGTATGCACACCTCCAGTTCAACTTACTAAAACTCTTATTAAAAAAAGCCACCACTACACTGGAGGAAGTTGCCAAGAAAGGTTGTGCGGTTTCCATCCTTGGAGGTTTTTCAGCATGCCTCTTAGCCCTGGGCAACCTGGTATGACTCTGAAGCTGTCCCCGTTTTGAGCAGGATGTCAGACTAGGTGACTTTCAGAGGTCTCTTCTCACCTAATTTACTGGATGATGCTCCACTGTGTGTTAAAGTCACCCAATCTGCAAATGGCTTTGACTCAACTTTTTGGATTCTGAACTGCTGTGTGATGCAACTGTAAAGCGTTCACTTTCCGTTTCTGTGTTCACTTTCTAACATTTTCTTTTAGAAGTTGCATTCATGGGACACCAAGTACTTCTTGATTATTGAGATTCAGGACAGACTTTAATTTATTCAGGAACATACAAGGACCGTGGTTTTATTTTTTCTCTGAGTACTCTACATTGAATACAAAGGCTTGTTCAAACAGATTTGTCTGAAGTCTAGTTTACCTTCTAGGATGCAGTGACAGCCCTCTTAGCCAGGACCACTGCCCAGCTGGAAGCAGTTGAGAGAGAGCTGGCAGAAGAAAGAGTGAAACTGGAGTACACCGAGGAGGAAATCTTGGAGATGGAAAGAAAGGAAGATCAGGCAGAAGCTATATCTGAACGGTAAAAATAGTAGCTCAAATACCTCATCAAACAGCCAAGTAATATTTACACTGTAATTATGGTCTGAAATGCAGCAGGAGAAAGAGCAGATCCTTATGTTGAGATCTGTTCCCTGTTAGTGTTATGGGTATGAAATTGTTTTATCGTGTGATGATGTGCAAACAGGAAAAAGCTTCTTTGGATAGCTAGATGAGTTTATAGGACTTGAAATCTGGGGAGTGGGAAAACATTTCTTTTGGATCAAACACAAGCTTCGTTACGGAGGCAACTGTAATTTGCTCATCTGTGTATCTGCAGAAATGCAAGTGGGATGTGTTCTCCCTTTGTAAATTTTGTATTTCTATTGCAGAAATAATACTCTAAAATGGTAAACTGACCTGGATAATGAAATATACAAATAGAATTCATAACTTTTTTTTTTTCATACCTACAAAATCCTTGTAATGTTCTAACTTCAGGAGTTGGCAAGCAGAATCTGTTGACAGTGGATGCAGTAATTGCACCCAGACTAGTCCTCCTTATCCGGAGCCATTTTGCGGGGATTTGTTAGCTGGACACACGTTTGCAACTCAAGCAGGCCAGTACAGTTCTGGAAAAATCCAGCCTCCACCACTAAAGGTAATGAGAAAAGACACTGCAGTACGGAAACTGCCACGATGCCTGGCGCACACAGTGTGTGTTACTGCTGCTTGTTGAGTTTGAGTCCAAATTGATCGGGAGAGAAAAGAATCAGAAATGACATTAGGAACACTATATGAGCACTGTCGTGATGACGGTATGCCTTTTGAGTTGTTAAAAATGTCCTCTTTAGGGCTGTTTTTTTTTTTTTTTGTTCACTTGCTAGTAATTTCTGAACAGAACTATTTTTTTTACATCAAAAGGCAAGCTATTTTTACTGCTGCTTTTATCTAATTGTAAATATGCACTTGTATAAATGTCTGCATTGACTTGAAATCATAACAAAAGAAGATCATGATCTAATTCCAGTGCTCTTAGAAATTAGAATTGTTGAAGGAATCGTGAAGAGAGAAGCCTAATGTTTTAAGATTTCATTGCTCTTTCAGTGTTAAAAATAAATACAGATGAAATTTTCATAACAATGTGCTGAAACTGAGGTATTTAAAATCTTTCAAAATAAAGATACGAGACGTTGGAAATAATCCTGGCATGCTGAAATCAGGACGCTTCCATTGAAGTAAAGGAACACTTTTTTGTATTGCCTTTAGGGAAGATTCTACTTCCTATTTAGGAATAAGTTATCTTAAAAGTTTTGATGCTATGATAGAGTAGCATTTTTTTTTCCTATCTTGTGTCACTGTTTCAAGAATCTTTCAGCTCCCTTGCATTGAGTTTCTTCTCTTCATTTGAATTCCTGCAGTTTTAAGATAGCTCCTTGTTTTAGAGTCAGCTTGCTTTTGGAAATGTGGCTTAGTTTTCTCCTTCTGTTGAAGGAGAGATCAGGTGGTAGTTTGGTTAATGCCCAGTTGCTAATGGTGAATGCAGTCTTTCTGCTGTGCAGCTATGATTCATGTTATAACTGCATCTTATAATTGTTACTGTTCCAGGGAAGGTTTCTGAAAATTAATCTTATAATTTTGAATGACCAAGTTTTAAAACTGCTAAAAATGAAGTGATTCATCCTCTGTTCTCAAGGCTCATTAAAACTTTAGCCTAGCTAACAAGGCAAATTGTTTACTTTTGATACGGTTGAAATGTCTGGCTGGTTTTGATGAGAAAGGGAAAATAAGGAATAATTTAAATCAAGTAAAATAAAATTCCTTCATTGTACTTTTAGGTGGATAAGGAAACTAACACTGAGGATCTGTTTCCTGAAGAAGTTGCTATTCTTCCAAAAGAGAGAACTAGCCGCAGGCCACGGGGTTCTGCTTTTGTTCGCAGTAGCACTATTGTTCGTTCCCAGACCTTCTCGCCTGGAGCACGAAGTCAATATGTTTGCAGAGTGAGTAAGGCTTTAAAAGAAGTTGCGGGGAGAGGCCTCCACACAAGTATTTTCTGTATTTTTGGTAACTTCTTAAAACCTGAATTATAAGAACTATGTACTACTTTTTGATACTAATGAATAATCTTTCATTGAATTTCAATGTTGCACGGGGGAAGAAGTCCCCTGGTTCTTTTATCTTTCTAAGAGTTGAAACCTGATTTCTTAAAAATTAAAATTTAAGAACCTACAATAACTTGAATCTTAAACTTCTTTACCTAGCAATCTTAGATGTTGGGCTAGAGTGATTAATTATATGGAGGTTCAACGCTACCTAATGAGGTGTATGAACAGTGAGCTTAGAAACCTTGTTTAACTTCCAGGTACATAAAAGTTATATAAAGGGGGACTGAATGCATAATCCTGTGGTTATTGCATAAATATTCTTAGGACTTTTTTGCTGCTGTTGTGAATGTCAGTCATAGGGTGCCCATTACAGTGGTATGTGGGGTTCCTGGGTGTACTGGTACAAGTAAATGAGAATTAGCCCAGTAATTCCAAACTCATGTTGAGTAGTTGCTATGTTCAACTGCAAAATGCTTATAAGCACTTTTCTCCTAGCATTGCAAATCAGTATATTGGTACTGATTTTTCTATATTGGTGGAATGCACACAGCTGTAGTTGTACTATTTCATAAGATGTTGAGAGCTTGAGTTTGAATATGACACAATGATTTTTAAGCCAAGAGTCTCCTGGTTTTTGCTCTGTTGTTACGTTGCATGTGGTGCATCTATGGACTATGTCAGATTTTCAATATGAGCACTATTATATATAAATTTTTATAAATAACTAAAGGCAAATTTGTGATTTCATTTGCTTAAAACAACACAATTTCATTTTTTAATACTAAATCTCAAAAGTGAAAAAAAAAAAAACTGAATGTAAATGTAAACAACCTTTATTTTCCATATCTTTTCTACTCAGCTGTATCGCAGTGACAGTGACAGCTCAACTCTGCCAAGGAAGTCACCTTTTGTCCGGAATACGTTGGAGAGGCGTACTCTACGGTATAAGCAGGTATAGCTAGGAAACTTTTTTTTACTTAAGTTGCTAGAACAGTGGCACTTGTAGACATCTAAAGCTTAGGTATAAACGTACACTGTGATGTTTTTAGGAAATGTATGAGTCTTCTGTTATGTAATTAGTGGGAGGGGTTGTTTGTTCTTTTTATTTTTTAAGCTGAAAGACACAGAAGTGAAATACTGTTGTGAACAGTTGCTGAGGAAAAATCAAGGTGTGGCAGATAACAACTAGTCACTGGATTTGTATTGATTTAGATGTAAACTTGGTTAAATCTTTAAAATCTAGTTTATGATGCAGAGTGCAGGCCTGCAAAAGTGTGTATGAATGGTGTGAAAACATCTTGCTCCCCTCCCATGTAATCAGTAGTATTTGAAGCCTAAGTGTTTGAGGAATAAATAGGTTAAGTTCTCCTTTCTCTTCCCACCCTGCAGAACATGTGAGTAGGGAAGGGCAGGTAAGGAGTTAATACCACGTAGATAAATGTCATATGGTTTAGTCTGGTAAACAGAAGTTAATCTCTCGTTGATGTATGTAAGTAGACCAGCATGCCTCCCATTTTGATTCGGAAGGTATCTAAAAGCCAATATTGAATAAATTTCTTTAAGGGGAATCTGTTGCTCCGTACACTGCTTTCTAACATCGTGATTCAGTTATGAGTTCTTCATGTTATATCCCATTTATTATCATCATTACATAAGAGTTCAGTCCATAAACTTAAATTAGTTAATTATTTATAAGCCAAGAGTAGACTGTAAAGGAATGTAGTAAAAAGCATTAATTGAAAAAAGCTGTGTTTTGTACAGAAAACCTTTACAGCTAGTTAACCTTTCACTATGGGGTATAAATAACCTCTCTAAAACTTTGTGTCAAAAAAAAACACTTTATGTGTAGAGTACATAAGTAAAATGCATGCCCTTTGTAGCTAAAAATAGGCCAGTATACCATGCACCATGTTGAGAATGACATTCTGTGTGTTTTATTTGAATTCAAATAATTCAGCAGTCCTGCAGATCATCTTTGGCTGAGCTTATGGCAAGAACGTCCTTAGACCTGGAGCTGGATCTCCAGGCATCCAGAACTAGACAGAGACAGCTGAACGAGGAGATATGTGTCTTAAGAGAGTTGAGACAGCGTCTGGAAGATGCTCAACTCAGAGGGCAGACAGATCTACCCCACTGGGTCCTTCGGGATGAGCGATTCCGAAATTTGTTGAAGGAAGCAGAGAGGCAGGTAAGCTAACATTAGATGAGCACTCAACATGTTCAGAAACTTCTCATTTCAAAACTTTTTGTTTGTAGAAAGATCTCTAGAGAGCTGTTTTTACAAAAATTCAAGTAACTAGAGTTGCTTCTATATACATTAAGAAATTAAACAATAATGTCAGTCTCCTGCATTTATAGTTCTTAGATGATCTTAGTTATTTCAGATCATATACTGGTGTGGTTTTACTGTGATGAGTGATAACAATCCAACGTTTTAACCGGGTATTCTTGTGTCTTATTTATTCACATGATAACTTTAGGCATTGTATTTTTTACTAATTTTCAGACAAGACAGACCAAATTTGAACATCACCAAGAACAAGCAGCTGAAAAGATGCTAAAGAAAGCATCAAAAGAAATATACCAGTTGCGTGGGCAAAACCAGAAGGAACCTATTCAGGTGCAGACTTTTAGGTAAGTGGTAATGTGTACTGAACTAGCATAGCAACAGTTAATTACAGAGGTTAAAGCTCTGAAACATTTAGCTAGAATACTGTGTGTCTTGCATATAACCAGTAATTTTCAACTACATGCTGATTTGGGCACATGAGTTTCCTTTGAATTACTTGTAGTGCAAAGAGGCAGAAATATGGTAAAGTTGTAGTGTTACGATTGTAAAACACATGAGGAAAAGAATTCAAGTGCACACAACATACTTTAGGTGATTCTTTCAACTGAGCCTAGTTACTGTTAAGTTCAGATGATTTGTCAGGTCTTCAGTGTTAGCCTGTGGGCCTAAATAGTTTGTTTAGTGTAATACATATACATTACTAGGAACACACTCTCCCTGAAAATTACTCGGTAATATTCCAGCTTTCTCTTAAGCCTCTTCTTTGTGTTTTATTTCCTGTTTCACCTGTGTTTGCATAGTATGTGTCCTCTCTTAGCTTTAGTTTGTGTACAGGTGCCATTGATAATGGGCATTTCACAGGAAGACTTTATTACTTTAGCATTATTTTTTTCCCCCTTTTTTTTTTTTTAGTAGAATAACATTAGGAGTAAGGAATGAAGAAATACTAGTGCACTGTGGGGGAAAGCTCAGCAACAATTTTATATTCTACTGTCAATGTTCCGATTTTTAGAACTTGTTTGCAGGGCATACTTAAATAAAATGCAAGAGTTGTCTATCCTTTAATGAATTATATTGGAAAGGGAAAGGTCTTCCGCACAAATATAGAGAGGAAATAAGAGGAATAAAAACTTTAGCATTGCTTTTGCATCTTGTATTTTTGTTAATAAAACAGTATTCATTTGCTTTGGCTACTGAGATATAAAATTATGTGGGGAATTGATGAGATGAAAGAGACGCAGTAAAATGAAGAAAATTATAACCTGCTTGTTTAAATTCTTGCCCCTTGTACACACACATCCATTTCTTACGACAGATAAAGAATATTGCTTCTCAATAAAGAAGCAAAAAGGTGAAACTGCCATCAGTTTTGTTGTTGTAGGCACTATTGAAAAATGTAGAAGGTGAACTTTGCACTGCAGAGAGGATTTACACAGGGCTATTCCTGTGAAAATTTTTTTACAGTGAACTATAACTGATGTCCAGTAAGTTGTATAAAGCTGCCACCTACATTTTCAAAACCAGTAGTTGTGTTCAAGGGAGTGCCTGCAAAAGCATGCAGTGAGGAGTTGTTGTAAGTTTCTCGTATTCAAGTAAATCCACAGTTCAGTGTGTAAGTAACAAATAATAACCACTAACCAGAGTTAAAAAAAAAAAAATGATGTTCTTGCAGGGGTGTGGTATATATTTGATTATATTTTATTTGAAGCATATATTTGATTGACTTTCTTTTATTTTATTTTTTTTTTGGTCACAGAGAGAAGATAGCATTTTTTACAAGACCAAGGATTAACATACCTCCTCTGCCAGCTGATGATGTATGACATGTTGCATTGTAAACATGAAGTATTTATCGCTTTTATTTTAATGAAGTTATTAGATTAGCCAAGTTTCTTTAAAAAAAAAAAAGTGCAAAAGCTAATATACACGTTTTGTAAAAAATAAAAAAAGTAAAAAAAGTAAAAGTAAACAAACCATATATATAAATATATATACATATATATATTTTATAATAGTGACTGCAACAAGGCTTGGTTTTTCCTTGTTGTGAAATTGACATCTCTGAAGACAACTTATTTTATAAAAGATCGACTATCCTGTTAAGAGCGTGTACAGTTTTTATGCTGTTTTATTTGACTTAAAGGCTGGAAGACAGAAACAAAGTGAGTTCAGGCAAATTCACTGTAGTGTAATTTATTTATAGTGCCTTTTTTCCTTGAAGGAAAATACCTACTTTTAAGATGTATTTTAAGACTGAAATTTTGTTCTTCAGTATTTGTCATACAGTAGAATGGAACCATTGAGCTGGTTTTGTTTCTGATACCTGAAATGAAAATACTGTGTTCTAAAATTGTCACTTTTTCAGCTTTATTATCTGTAGCTTATTATGTACATTGTATCCTTTAGCACTGTCTGTGTTATAGCAAAATATTATCACCTGCAATGTGTTTAACACTGATTAGATGTGATGTTAAACATTGCAGAATTCATTTGCATGTTCTTACTGTGCACTAATAGATTGTTTTCATTTCAGTTTTGTCTAAAATATATTCTTAACTAGATTCTCAATTTAAACGGAGGAAGGAAAAGGGTGACAGGTCTTTGTTCTGCTGTTTAAGGGAAAGGTAGTTAAATGAGCACTGTGAGCTAGCTGTGTGGAAAAACTGCTAAAGGAATATAGCAACTTCTACAGTTTTAAAGATTCTGATCTGATTCAGGAAAACACGTGCTAATTTCAGAAAGCAGCTGCAATAAGTAAGGGTGCTTAAGCACATGTTCATCCTAATGGATTTGCTTTGAGGTTACTACATGTGAGTTCTGTTGTAGAGTGACACTTTCCAGAAAGGAGGTGTGTAATTCTGGAAGATATAGCTCACTTGATTGCTAGTTGAACCAGGAGAAATCTGGTAAGAAATAATTTCCTTGTAACCATTCATTGTAATGAAAGACTGTCACCCTAAATTCCCGAGAATGCCAGTTTTGTGTCCTTGCATCCTGCAAGTATGTAAAAATACTTCTTTACTAAGCTACTATAATAGTTTCTCATATTTTTCTAATTATTACCTACACAGAGAGGTGCCCAACACAAGACTAACTTTGCAAATTGCTGGAATTGCTTAGAAGGATGATCATGCTGTCTTTTCATTATGCCCAGGTCAAATTGGCTCCAAATTTTTTTTTATGTCAGGACACCAAAGCAACAGTCAAAAACTAAACAGACTTATCAAAACCTCTGACCAATGGAAATATTCAAATATTTTGTAAGTCATCTATGTGAGTTTCAAGAGCTTATACTCTGTTAGCTTGTCAAAGATCAGGAAAACCTGAAAGTGAAACTGAATTGCTTTTATTTGTCCAGGCTGAGACCAAAAGTAATGGAGGGGGTTGGGTGGGGGCTGGTAAATCTGAATGATTAATCAACAAGGATAATTAGCAAAGACATTTAATTTTAAGCTACTATAGGCCTGGTATAGCCTATAATCATTACAGACATTGAGTGATCTGGTGGTGTAGCAATACATATGAAATTAAAGTATGTTCAGCATTTATCATGCTAACCATCCTGAAGTCTCTCTTTTTGCCAGCTAAGCTTCAGTGGGTATATATTGGGTTCCTTGGGCTGAACTAGAGCTATTCAGAAACTATGCAGATAAAAACCAAGTAAATCATATAAGAAATTGCTAGTGCTTGGGTAAAAGTCTAGGGACAGCAAGCTTTCAAGTGCTTATTTGAAAGTTTAGTTGGTCGGAATTTCACGTCTCATGTTCGGTGGAGACCCTTACATTTATCCAAAGTTACCATGTGGTGATACCAGAAATACTTGCTGTGTACTAAGAATAGACAACACTGTGTTTTCATGAGGGTGTTCCAATCCTGGAAGAGCTTGCCCAGAAAGGTTATGAGATCTCTGCCCATGGAGGTGTTGAGGATTTGACTGGGCATGGCCCAGAGCAGCTTGGTTGTATTAGACCCTCTTTGAGCAGGGGCTGCAATAGGGACCTCACTTTCACCCTAAATTGTTCTGTGACTGTGTAACAAAGGGGCAATGTCTGGTGGCTTACCTCTTAGGGGGTTCAGCTGATGTTTTTAATTAGTGACTGCTTGGAGACATCGTCAGTTTATCTTGTGAGTCCGTGATTCTGACTGCTGTAATGAGTTCTGTCTTGATGTGGTAATGAGTTATCATAGTCAGTATTCATCTCTCTCGTTTTTGTCACAGTTCTGTATGATTGTGTCATTTTTGTATTATTTGAAAGTATTTCTTCTACAAAATAAAATAATTTGCCATAAACAGAAATAGAGTTTTTTTTAATGCCACAGAAGAAGACATTGTTTCAGTGGTTTATATTTGCCGCATTGATGCTTTCATGAAGAAATTTTATATTTTGTATAACAGTGAATGTAATGAATTTTCAAATAAAGAAAAAAGAGGAAATCTGTGAAGTCAGGGATTCTAGAGAAGATGCACTGAAGACCTGAAATGGATACAGAGTGTAAGGAATGGCAGGTATGTTCTCCCACGTGCTTACTTCATGATAAGCTGACAGCTGTATCTGAGGCTCCTAGCTGAATATTCCAGGAATTCACGGGTAGCTCCTTATGACACATTGAACTGCATTTTTTTTTTTCTGGCAGAAGTTTGTACTTTGTAGATTAGTATTTGAAGTAAGATGACAGTGTACTTTTTTATGTAGTATCTTATTTATGACCAATCCCAAGCTGGAAACCATTGGAAAAAATACAAGTTAATGTCAGTAGGCTGAACTTTACCACTGCTTTCACAAAGGAAATGTTAGACCTTAATATTTATAGAAAGGCCATTTTTTGGTTTCTCTATGCAACCCTAAGCTGGAGGAGCACAGGCAAAATTGTAGTACTGATACTTGACACCTTTCTCTGTCCAGTATTTGCAAGGCGTTAAGGGTATGACACAGTTCAGGTTATTTTTAAAACGGTCTGCTTGAAATAGTCATTTAGAATACCAACTGTCTCGCTACCATCAGGATCAACAACAAAAGCTATAATGGGTATGTTGGTATGAATTTTCTGGTATAAAAAGGAAATCTTTTGCGTTTCTTGCTGTGGTTCTTGTAAGCAAGACTTCAAGGTAAGTGTTGTATAAAAAGAGCAAATTTTTTTTAGGAATTGGATGAACTATGTATTTTGCATCCATTCTCAGCAGAATGCAAATCTAAAACTTGAATTATGTTTTTAGTGTGGAGGAGGGAATTTTACTGCTTGTATTGAATCCAATCTCCTTTTTAACTATGGAGTCATAGGTCTGTGACAGGAGGAAAAATATATTTACAGAGCGACTTAAGAAACTACAGGCTAGCAAAAGCAAGAACAGTCTTTTCTAAAAACATAATGTGAACAGTATTTTCTTTTCTCTGAGACTGCTTGATTGACCAAGTATAAGTGAAAGAAAATACCAAAGAGTCAAATCAAATTGATTTTGGAATCTATTTATATAAGTGATTTGCTTGCACTGTGGAAAATCTCAGTATTCCTGGGAATTAAAAGCTTCTTAGAAGCTATTTCTGGTTTCTTATAACTTTTAAAAATCTCTCAAATCTGAACATATCTAGCTTACAGAATCGCATTTTCTACAGTGAATTAGGTATTCTGTCCCTTTAGTGTATTTGCAGCTGGATCATCCAACTGAAGAAAATAGACATTGAGGAAGAGACACAGTGAGTTCACCTGTGGTAATAGACAAGAAAATTAGGAAGTGGACTTAAGAAAGTCTGTCCAGGAAGAAATGGGAGATTGAGAGCCTTGTGCTTGTTTTGTTAGAGCACAGAATTGCTATTCTGTGTTTAGGATGTGGTATTTGCATTCTGTAATGTGTCTTATGGTACAGAAGTTTCCAGGTATGTTTCCAGATGGTTGTGTCTGACTGATTCAATTCAAACTGCTTGCCATTTTCCTTACTTCTGTTTCATAAAGCAATTAAGGAAAATTGCAGATATTTTATCAAGAAAGTAAATTAAATACTCTGTGTTGGTTTAACTTCCTCCACAGAATTCAATTGGCATATTAATATTGATTTTAATGGGCTCAAGGAACAGATGCTGGCAAGAAGTTAGGCCTTTCCTCCTGTCGCTTTTCCTCACTTTACTGATGTGGTTATGGTAGTTCTGCAGCTATTAGTGATTCATGAACGATAGGGAAATGTGATCTGTGCTACTGTGTATAAAGGGCATAATCAAATCTCTTTCCTAAAGGCATGCTCCTGGATCCAAAAAGGTGTAGGAATTGCAGGTAAATCAAGTTAAGTGCTCAGATTTCATAATAAAATTGAAAATGTACAACTTCTGTCTGGGGAATCCACATCAGAAATAGGGGGTACTGGAACTTCCTTTGGTTCACAGACAAGATCTGGAGGAGCTGTGTAGCCATTCTGAAAAGGTTTGGTATACTCTGTACCAACTGGCTTGCTTTGTTGGGCCAAGCTGTCTGCTTACAGCATCCAAAAAAAATTGTCCAAATGCACTGGAACAAAAAGGTCTTCCAAACCATGCTCTGTGGCCTTTGAAGTTGGTGGAAGCCACACATACGCCTTCAGTGACTTATGGATGTTTTCATGTGTACCTGTACAAGATCTCCCTCTACCTAGCTGTTGTGCTTGCTTAGTAATACGAAGCACAACTTGCATACCCTTAAGGGTAAAAACCAGTCTGCTCCATGTTCAAATAAGAGACAATAAGCAGTGTAAGGTGAATGTTTTGAAATAAAGCATAGTGTTGCATGCACATAAACTTGCTTATTTGTATACAGTCTTAACAAAGAACAGTTATAACCACTGCATTGCAGAGCATGATCCTAGTGGGACATACGAAATCTGTACAATCCATTTCTGAAATTACTATTTAGGTGCAGAACTTGAATGCATTGTACAGTATAACAAACATGTGTGTATATACATATGATTCTGAGCTGCAATACACAGTTAACCAAAACGTGAAAGTTGAGATAATTGCTGTATTATAATATTTAATGAAAAAAAAAAAAAAAAAGTAGAAGTTTTGAAAAAGGAAAGATAAGCTAGCAAATAGGAGAAGATCTTTCACGCAGTAGCAGTTGCACTGAAGAAAAGGCAGAAGGCTGTAAATGAGGTTATTTAATGGATGAATGGGGTGGAGAATGAGGAAGTGAAGGTAACAGGAACGGAACCTTTGAGGTACTCTTGCAAAGCTCAGATATGACCCAGACGTTGGAGGGAAGTCAATCTGGATAAGCTTGAAGTGGAGTACTGGGAGAAGGAAAAATGCAAGGGATGGTGAAATTGTGGTTTGTCTCACTTCCAAGCTGCTGTGATTACATATTTCATAAAGATTAAAGAAGATAATTATGACACCTGGGCGCTGGTGCAGAGTAGGCAGGAATAAATCTTAATTCACACGCTTGCAGTGCTTCTTCCTCTTGAAAAAATATGATTGTTACTGCTGTTGCAACAAAATCCATGAACTCTATTCAAAAAAAATTAAATAAAAGGCTCAGGTGGGGGGCGGGGGGTGGGGAAGTGGGGGTGGGGGAAGGCACCAGGTGATGTAATGGCCACAGAAATATGTGAGGAAGGATAAAGAAGCTTGCAGTTTAATCCTGCAGGATTACAGACCAGTGTCTTTCCAGCCCTGTCTCCTATCAGAAATCCTATAGACGGAGGATGCAGTCACATGATTGTTACTGCTTCCTCCCCATGACATCACTGCTTTGCAGCCATACCACCAAAGAAAGGATGCTATTAAAATCTTTGGGTCTGGGCTAAATGATGTTGCATTGCAGGTAAGCAACATTAATTCTTCAAAAAATTAGTTTGCCAGCTGCTCGTGTGCTGCTGTCCTGGAGCTGCAGCTCTGTTAGGCAGAGTTTTTGCTAGAAAAGAAAGCAGAGCGGTTTCTCTGCAAGCAGAGGGTTTGCAGGTGCAGAGGCTGCTTGCTGGCTCTGTGCTGGTCTTCCGGCTGACATCCCCAGCAGAAAGGCTGCCAGCTGGAGCTTTAAAGCTGAAGAAGGCCCTTTGTCCCTGCATTTTGCTATGGCTTCTTCGTGTGTCTGCTGAACTCTGTATTTGCGTGAGCAGCCATCATCATCCAGCCCTGTGGAGAGAGAGAGAGAAGCAATACTGTTTTGGTTGCATTCCCCGTTTTGTGGGATTTTTGGTTTTGCTTCGCTTAGATTTAACCCTGCATGCCTAAAGAAAGTTATTACAGAGAGAAATGTGTCTAAGCTTTAAAAGGAATGAGGATTAACTTGTTTAGGGGGTTAACAGATGTATTCGGGGAAAGAGGCTTTTCCTTTTTTAATTTTTGCTGACGTGGTTTCAAACTACCTAGTCCAGCAGGTTTCCCGCATAATTTGCTGTAGCGTAGGATAGGTTTTGTTTGTCATCCAAAATAAACATGAAAAAACATTCTCCCAAAAAGACAGAGGAGATGACAAGCATATTTTTACTTCTTACATGAACTGCCAGTCCTCGAAAGGCTGAAAAATCCTCGCTAAATGGATTTTTCGGACAGTGGGTATTTATGTAGCAAAGTCCAAAGTCTGTTTTCTTTTCCTGGTGTGGGAGTTTAATTATGCACTCCATAAAACTAAAGGAAGACATGTATTTTCAGATTAAAAATGTTGACTTGACTCTTCTGTGGCTTTTTTAATTCTGGCTTTATTTTTTAAATATATTAGGTTATTTGCAGTGCATTATTATTTTTCTTAGTTTAATAGAAATGCTAGAATGTAAGAAGCTATTTTTTGAGCTTATACTGGTCAGAAAAGTAAAACTACATTTTTTTCCCCCCATTTTTTAAGTGTTCTGATAAATATTTTGTACCTTTGCCAGAGAATGGAGGATGACTCAGCTGCAGCTTCATCAGGCAGATAGTCAGGTGACTTTTCATTCCTAGTACGCAGGAAGTTTTCTTATTTGTCAAAATCCTGTTCTTTGTTCAAATATTTTTTCCCACTATTGAAAATTCTGAGAATTTGGCATGTCTACAGTCTCTGTATGCACACCCAAACACTTGTGGAGGAGATTTTGGATCTCCTGTGGTGAAGTTAATTAGGCTGTATGCCTTAGTGAAAGGTGGTCTGAAGTGACGATATATGCAGTCATATCAGGATCAGAAAACATGGAAGAAAAAAAAAAATAGAACCAAAACAACAACAAAACACAACCAAAGCCAGCAGTAGTATTGAAGTATTGAAAACAATGAAGTAAGAAAGGACATCAGTTTTTCAAAATGGAAAGGTCTAAAAAAAATTTTTCAGCCAAACCTCTGTTTTTACATGATCTTGATTCAAAAGCAACACAAATACAAACCTGTCATTTTATGAGATCACAGTGAAGACAGTATCTTTATGGCACTAGTGCTGAATTTCCTCTTTTAAGTTCCTCTGATGCATCAGAAGAAGTCTTGTGTCAATTCTTCCTACCTATCACTTAGTGTACACCAAGCTCATCTCTTGCTCACCATGCGTGCAGGGACTTGGCTCTTTGTCCACGTGAAGTACACACCAGGGCTGCCACACACAAATTCTATAGGCACAACATGTGTTTTTTTCCCCAGCCTGGATCATATTTGAGTCCTGGACTCCTGATTTGAGTCAGGTGTTTTTCATGCAACAAAAGATGTGATACCAGCCTAAATGTATGCTGGAGCAACTCAGAAAGAAGAATTTGAGTCCTTTAATTAATGCCTGTTTAGTGTAAAATTGTGACCCTGGAAATATCCCCATTTGGAGGGCTGTGCTCACCTGGGCAGGCTGTGTTTCACTCAGGGCACCTGCCCCATCTGGTTTCTGGTGGTACCCATCTCCTTGCTGAGGGACGTAGTGGCCCAGGCCTTTTAAACCAGAACTAGAGGAGGTCCCAGGGATGATGTTGGATGGTCTGCCTACAGAAAACAGGCAGGGAAACAGGGACAGGTTGTAGACTAGGAGTCTAATGTGTTTCTCAGCATATATGCATACATACACTAAAGCTAGTGGATTTACTCAGATTTCTTCCTTTCTAGCCCAGAAGAAGCAAAAATCACACATGACCCACAGTTGATGCTAAAAGAGAAATGCTGGCAGGGTGACTGTACGTTGCTATTCTGAAAACACTTCAAACATGCTGCACTAGAAAATTATCACAAGGGAAGGCCTTTCCTTTCTTGCAGGTGGGGGAACTTGTGGGTATGAAGTCACCTTTCTCTAAATGCACAGCTGACCAGCATCAATTGCAGCAATGCCAGCCAGTGCCCTCAGAAAAACATGACCCTCCATCTGTGTGAGTGACTCACTCAAATCATGAGAAGTGACACAGTAGAACAGATTAATGGCTTTTCTACTGCAGGTTTATCAGCTTTATTTCAAGCTGAGGGCTCAGAAAGGTTTTTAGTGAGAGGTGCATTTAATGCTGCTAAACGCACCATTTAAGGGGAGAGCCTTTTAGTGCAACTCTCTTCTCTCCAAATGTATTTTTTTTTCTTGTCTTTTTATTTTTTATTTTTTTCCCTGAAATCCACGTTTTTCCTCTTAATACTATCATTTTCTGACTGAGGAGACAAAAGGCAGCACTGCAGACCAAAACGTGGTGCTGCAAAGCTTGCTGGTATGTGCCACAAACAGGAAAGCTGTACAATACCCCTGACCCTTCAGCTCCGTTTTTGAGTTCTGTGGCAGCAAATCAGCTGCTCCAAGAGGAAAACTCACCCTGTTTTGTGAGTAAGGGGACTAGAGAAAAAGCAAGAGAAGCTATGCCTGCTGCTATGCTGGTAGCCTGATTCCCAGTTTTCCTCCCTCCTTAATTTTAGTTTCTTACCAAAGATGCTGAAGGATTTATGAATTTTATCTAATCAAACGTTGCTTTCTTCAAGAAGTAAAGGTATGCTGGGTTCTTGAAGGCCCACGGGGATCATCTGCTGGTGGAGTGTCAGCAGAGGGACATCCTGTAATAAAGCTGTCTCAACTTGGTTTGTAAAAGGTGGACCATGCACGCTCCATAGCCAACAGTGTTTCGCTTTTGCTGGTTCCACAGCCTCAAGATCAATGTTAGCAACTACATTTTTTGGAGTGACTGTTCAGGCTTGCTCAAAATAACATACAGAAGTGCTTTTAGCATTATTTTTATTAATATGGAGCCCATTTTGAGCTATGTGAGTGCGAAAATTCCACTTGGCAGTTGTGGGGAAAGAGCTCCCCCCTCCCCCTTCAGACATAACTCAGCAGCTGAACTAATTTGGGTCAAACTTTCCAAGAAACCTTGAGTGGAGACCATTTCATACTGAAAGGAATTTGCTTCCAAAGGGAGACCTGCTCTGGGAGGGGGAACAGGGCAGGCTAGGTGTGCAGGCCTCTTGATACTGAGGAGCAGCACTGTCACCTAGGGCCCTCCTCAGAGAAGAAAGGGAGTCGGGCCTTGCACCCCGTGGCTGCTATGCCCCCCACCAAAGGGGCTGGATGCCCTATCCAACCGTGCTGTGGGGCTCGTTGCGTGCCCAGGCCTCCAAGCAGGCTGTGTTACCCTATGCACCAGCCCCCCTTGCCGTGCCTCACCTGCCCCATGTTCCCAGCCAGCACCAGCATTGCTGCTGTGCTCATGCCCTTTGCACGTGTGGTGTTTGAGGGCAAATGTTTGGAGACTGTGGTTCCGTCTGGAGGAGCCTTTTGTGCCTTCAATTTTCCACCACTTATCCCAAATGTTCCCCCCCTGCCTTCCAGGCCCTCTCCCCTGTGATCTACTGCCCTGTGTTTTTTGAGCTCTGCTGCGGCTTCATAATTTTTTTCCGTAGAGGTTACTCAGGGTAAAGCTACACTTCAAAGATTGACTCTATTTAGCTTGCCCACACTATCATAGCAGGAAACTCCTTAATATGTGGTGATGGGGCCATACAGTAACATGCTGCAGTATTTTAAAGTCATGTTCCAGATATTGCAGCCAGTCTGCTCTTGTGCTGTGGGAGATGGCAGGCTTGTGCAGTATTATTTACACGTATACAGGGGCTGAGCCATTAATCCTTGCATTATAAGAGAAGGGTTTGCCAATTTCATTATCCCTCTGTACTTTCCCAGTTTAGCTTCTGTCTGCTTTTTTTTTTTTTTTTTTTTTGGTGCTATAGTATGTTTCCAAAAAGGCCTGTGACTAGGTTCAGCATTTTCTTATTTTTGAGGAGGCAGTACCTTGCTCTGGTCCAAGGCCATCTCAATATTTTTTAAACACCGTTGTTAAGGCAGAAGGTTTATAGATCATCTTATTCAGTCTGAGGCTTTTAAGATGAATAGTCTTAAATTATCCATGGATGTTTGTAAGCCTGTAAAAAACTGCCCATTTATCTCGCTAGTGATTAAGTCCACTTTTCCTGTAAACATCTTCCTTGTAAAATCATCACCCAGCAGCATCTTACTTTCTGTTTAGTGGAATGTTTTGTAATTGTTTACCTCCCTCTACATATTACAGGGTGCCATGTCACGTTGCTCTTTCGTCTTCTAGGCAGCAGGGGGTGAAGTGGAATCACGTCCATCCTGCTTGGCCTTCTTGGCTGCAGGCTAAGTAAAACGTGTTCTCTCACTGCTCCTCAAAAGACATATGTTCTTGATCATCTTGATGTATTTCTCATTCATCTCTTTCAAGGTGACCTCATAATAATTGTACTTGTTGTCTTTCTGTGCTATCAGGCCTATTTTCTCCTGCCAGACAGTCCTGAAGGCCTGTAGTGTGACTGTGCTTTGCTCTGGGTTCCATTTCCTGCCGCGCTGGCCCTCAGCCTTGTCCTTAGAGCTCTTCCTGAACAATGACTTCTTCAGCTTGCTCTGCAAGCATCAGTGCATCATGATTACCTGGATTCAAGGCCTGGGTGGGGAGTGCTCAGTTTCTGTCTGTTACTAGATATAAAGCCCTTGGGATGGGGAGTACATGGCTGTTGGCAGAACACCCAGCTCTCAAGATGAGATGCCTGTGCTTGACAGGTTACGTTGAGCAGTCTGTGACAAGAAGTGTTAATGTCCATGAAACTGGGGCACCATGCTTGGCTTCTTTGAGCTTTCAGTACTAGGAATGGTCAACAAAGATAGCAAGACCACAGAGAGTGGCAAATCATCTATCAATGCAAAGGAGTTCTGTGATGACTGCCATTTGGTAAACCAGTAAGACTGCATTATTCATAATCAAAGTCCCAGAGATTTTCACAGTCCCCACTCTTTCTGCAGTGCATGCTGTAATATCACGTAACATCAGCACAACTAACTACTCCAAACATTCAAATCAGTAGTGTGTTCAGTTCTGATGGAGTCTGGATTTAACAGGCCTTGAATCATTTCAAAAGCATCATGTCTGCAGTAGGGCCCTCCCTGCTTTCTATGTATATTGGTACCAGAGTATAGAAAAGCCATGAGATGTACTGTATTCTGCTTTAATGTGTTGGCTAACTCACGCTACATTTGGAAGAGATGGAATAGATGATGCTTTAGATGCCCAGGAAAAGTCACTCTAAACAAATACAAATTGAGGAACTTGCAATAGGCCTTTAAGCTTTTGCTTTCTTCCACCAGCCTCTTGGCAGATTCACTTCTTCCTTATGCTACAGCAGAGGAACTGAGAGAAGTATGCTTTGTTGTTTGCATAGTTACGTTCCACATAGCCAGCCCCACACTACTGTCTTCACAGAAAACAGCATAAAGGTGAAAGTGTGTAGGTGAATGTTCATCTGCTAGAAATATTTGAAGTGTTGAAGTAATTCAGTAACTGTGATCTCTTGAAAGTAACTTGAAACATGTTGGAATTGCATTAAAACATACTGCCTGCCCCAGTGCAATGTGTCCAATTAAAACAGAAAACAGGATGAGGAGAACGTAGCATGGAACTAGCATGTCTAGTAGCTATAGGCAAGGGCCAAGACTTTTCCTTTGATGACTGTTCAGCTAGTTGTTTCCCATAGGTATAGTTTTCAACTTCTTTGAACTATGGGATGTTTTGGTCTGTGCTTGCCATGTCAAATATATTTCAGATCAAATCAGTCAACATAATATCTACAGTATCAGTTCACTGATACAGCTCTTCTAGCTGTGACTTTTACATTTGCACATGCTGTAATAGCGCTGTAAAGGTCAGAGGTTGTCAGCATTTCCATTATAAAGGTAATTTATCATTCTTCCACAAAACTTAGCACTAAGCTGCAGTGTAATAATCCAGCTGGTCTGAATCACAAGAAGAGGAGTTTACTCACTGTGAGAGCTGCAGAAATGACCTTAAATATGATAATACTACTTTTTGGTTTAAAAAATAATAATAATAAAATTTTAAATTAAAAAAAGGCAAGCAAACAGCAGAAGAGACCTACAGTCCACATAGTATTTACTGTGCTTGTTGGCATGCGCCAGCCCACCAGGCAGCTTGCTCACTGCATTTGCACCCTGGCTTCTGTAGGCTGTCTGCACTAACCTCTTCATTGCTTTCTTTGCATAGGAGGTTTCAGTGATTACTTAAAAATTATCTGGCTTCTTATATCATCAATCCTCATGGTCTAATCTTCAAACTTGTGCTTGTGATCCTTGCTTCCAACTCTTCTTGTGCAATACCTCACAAGTTTGTAGGGCAGTGTCCTTTTCTTTCTGGCTATGTAGTATTATACACCAAACACAGGTAACTGGGAAATTTGGGATTGAGTATCAGGTTGACCTGGCGCAATGTTTCTGGAAGATATCTAGGCTTATGTGGCAGCCAGGAGAGCCTCTGTCAAGAGGCACAATTGCCGGTCTAGCACTGTGGCCGCCCTTGATATGTGAATCAATCCCTGCCATGACCTTGCCCCATCTGCAGGACCGCAGTACTCTGACATGGGTCTGACTCTAGGGAAATCTGCTAATTGGGCTCCAAGGAGCCCCAATTCCTCCAAGGAGGAAGCCTCTGAGAACAGAAGACACTTGGTTCAGTCAGACTTCTTTGTTTTCCTCATTTGGCTTTTAGCAAGAATCAGTTTTACAGTTGGTAAAGCAGTTTTGACAAAAATGTCCAGTTGTAGCTATACTAAGCTATTCAGTAAAAATGATAGTTGAAGAATGAGAGCTCTTTCCATACTGAAGCAAGGGGGATGAAATGGCAGATGAAATTTGAAGTCGATAAAGGCAAAATAATGGGGGAAATGACCTGAAGAGACCACAGAATGATAGGCTCCTGACTCTCATGGAACATATCCTGGAGTTATAGCAGATTGCTCAATGAAAACGTTGGATGCATGCCCTAAGGAAAACAAATGGAATGCCAGGAATTATTAGAAAAGAATAGGGGACTAAGCAGGAAATGTTTGCCATTACACAAATTGTTTCATCAGCATCTGGAAAAGCAGTGGAAAGGACAGGAAGGACATCTAAGTCAGAACAACAAAGGGACAAAATGCATGTCACACAGTTAGTCAGCAGCATAATGCGATCAGACACTTTTCAGTGCATATAAGTTTTGTTGGAGTATCCAAATTTCTTAGATATTCAGGTGTTAGCGGTGGCTAAGAGTTACATTTGTTACTGATTCTGTATATAGTGGTGTTGCATTATTTTTGTTTGAATTGGTAGCATTGGACTCATTTGATAAGACATGGATGTCTATTTCTGACATCTCTGAGCAGTGAACAGGTGAGCACTCTAAGCACTTCTAGGTGACAGACCGCCTCATTATAATGTAGGTCTCTCAAATATACCAGATGAATCACCTCTGAATAGAGTTTCTCTCTCCTCACCAGCTATGAAAAGAGTCTTGATTCTAGTGTCCAGAGTCTAGACCAGATTTCTGATGTTAGATGAGATAACTTGTGCCATGAATGCTCATACTTTTGCCATCATCAGAGTGGATTGCTGCATCACACCTGGCTACAGTCCATATTTGGGTGACATTCATTTGTCCTTAACATGTGTGTATTAAATTAAAATATCTATAACTAAATCGTTAGTGTAATGCTATAGATCTGCTGGCAGAACTGGAAGCATCTCTGCAAGCACCTCTAGAGGGCAATTTAGCTATCCTGAAAGAAACTTCGGAGATAGTTTCAGATGCCCAAATAAGGTGAGATAAATAACTACAAAATAAAGAAAGTGATACTTCTGGTGCTTAGTGCTAGCACAAAAGATGACAACTCTATACTACTCAGTTCAAAAGTGCTGTAGCCAGATTTTATTTAGTAGAATTGGGTTTTGCATAATCTGATATCACATCTCCACTGACAAAAGTGTGTTACCTAGAGTCATGTTTCAGGCTGATAATCATCCAGCTAGCTACAATTTCTAGGTATTGGAACACTATCTAGAATTCAAAGTTTATTTGTTTCCTAAGTCTTCCATGGCCCTGCGGTCTATAGAACTTTTGTCTCCCTGGACATGCTGTGCAGCACGTATTTCGGGGGTAGGTTCAGGCTGAGATCGTAATTATCCTACATACTTGTGGTCTGGCCTGGTATTATCCATCATAAAACTGTCATGTGCTGGGCATTGACAACATACTTAAAAAGCTATTTTTTATGTGATATAACTAGCATGTTGGGTAATTTTCTTGTAGCATTAAGGAGAACTTGCCAACTCTTCCAGCACAATAGTTCCCAGAAGTTTGTTTATACAGCAGGGGACTGCCTGGGTTCAGGCATGCAGTCTGAACTGAATGCATATTCTTTGCAGGTACTTCTTCACTGTATGGGAAGAATAGGTTGAAGTAAATGACCTGCAAAATATCAGTGTGTTACAAAATAATACCACGGTCTAATTCTTTCACCTCATTTCAGCTTCCCACTCCAGTCCTCAGTCATGGCTTACAAGACACTGAACTCAAGATCCATTTGCAACGTCAGCTCCCAGGTGTCAGCCGCAGCATCCTGCCTTCAGACTCTAATTTCCCTTAGCAAATGCAGGAGAGTGCTCTCATCTGTTTTGCTAAGTACTGCTATTTTCAATTGTCACTCCTCGTAGCTGCTGCTTTTTAAATTGCCTCCATCTTGTGGCAGCCTATTTGTGCTCTGCAGCACTGTGTGGGACACCTGCTCTGCATTTGGTTTCCTTCCCCAGGCTGTGACTCCCTTGCTTGATTCTCTTGCAGAAAAACATGCCACGGTGCTTGGAGATTACTTGATTTCCGCACTTAAAAGGTCTTCTATAGAATTATAATGATGACCTGCTGTTTGCCTCTAAGATAATGTTTTTCTCAGCTGCTTGTGCTGAGCACATTGGCTGTGCAGTCCAAAAAGTCCTACCCAGTGGAGTGCAAAGGAGTAGACACTGACAGAGTTGAGTATTCATACTTGTTATATCCCTGAAGTCAACACCAGGGGAAAAAAATAAATGGATAGGTTTCAAGTAAAACAGTCGAAAATGGAGAGAGAAAGGGAAAAAGGGAAGTAAATTAAGGGAGCTAAACACAGCAGCAGAATGGGCAGGCATTTTATTTAAAGCTCATCTGCCACGTTTTTCCCTTTTTCCCAATTACAGAATTGGGAAATTTCCTCAGTGGTTCATAGATCCAAATTCTGTACATGTCAAATCACGATGTCCGTATCTGAAGGAGTATGGGTTGTAGTAGTTAGTACTGTATTAGCCTGGTCAGCGACCTGCAAAAGTTATTGCTGAGTCTGTCAAGGGTTTGTAGGCTCTGCAGAGTCAATGAATCAATTCTGTACAACCTTTAATCTATCACTATTTTTTCTTATGTATTTCCTTTTTTTTTTTTTTTTTTTCCTTTCTTTTAAAAGTTTACCCTTTCAGATTCCAAATCCTGGCTACGTTCCAGAAGACCCTGTTTCCCAGACACCTATTTTAGGATGGATGGGATTATGTCACTCTTTAGAGCAAGATGTCTTTGTCTCTAGGGGCAACCTAGATGGTTCTTATAGTCTAGACAACATACTTTTGGATGGCTGAAGTTAAGTTGGATGAATCCAACCCTGTGTGCCTAAAATACTTTATTTAATAGATTCTCATGCTACTAAGGGCTCCTCTCCTTGGGAATGATGTCAGCTTTTTCTGGAACCTGTCATATTAGTGACTACTTTGGGACCTGACCCTGTAAAAGAGATGGTAATTTTTGCACCTAGCCAAATATTGCTAAGGTCTCTGTGGGCAAGAGTTATGAGTTAACTTTTTCAGGTGTTGCTGATGTGGACTGCATGAAGTAGATGTATTTTCAGGGCTTCTGTAAACCCAGAAGAATTATGAATGGTATTGAATCATCATTTGCTTCCTGAGCTGGCAATTCTGCCTACTCAGCGACCTTCCTGCAGACAGGGCACATCTTCCAGCATGTGATCAGGATGTAACGTTGCAGAACAAGCCCAGAACTACCCTGGGTTTGGGAGCTATGTTTTCAGAAAAGATAGTATTTCTCCGTTTAGACACTGTGCTTTTTGTGTGTGCTTTTTAGGGTTTGGTAAGCTGTCTAAACAGTCTTCAGAAATATACTCTTCCTAGTGGCAATGCATAGATTTCAGTAAGTGCCCATCAGGACTGCTGACCCACGGTCTCTTAACATCGTGGTTTGTGTGTGGAGGGATTTTGGAAAACTTGACTCTGCCATGTCTGGCAAAGCTGCACAGATTTATTGAAATTCTTCTTTTTCCTCTACTTGCAGACACTAATATGGTCAATGCAGGAGAAATGAATGGTTCTGGCAACCTGATGGATTTTCTGGATGAGCCTTTCCCTGATGTTGGGACTTACGAAGACTTCCACACCATCGACTGGCTGCGAGAGAAATCACGTGATACTGACCGCCATAGAAAGGTAAAGGCAACCAGTTTTGGTGCATCTCCACCCCTGAGTTACAGCCATCCTGGCTGTGAGAGAAACAAGCATGTTTCCAAAGATTTTGCTTCCTACTTTTTTGTATCACTTGAGGAGGACTTACCAAAATATGGACACAAGATGTCTTGAGTTTGTAAATATGAAACTGCTTCTGGCAACTTAAATGGCAGACCATCACTAAAAAGTGATTAGGACTGGAAAGAGTAGAGAGTAGATGAATTGTATACACTTCTGAGTAGGTTAAGTCTTTTGTTTGTTTGTTTGTTTGTTTAAACACGCACTAAAACTCTGTCAGCCTGAATCAGCAACATATCTCCCTATATGTATTATTCCAGATTACAAGCAAGAGTAAGGAATCCATATGGGAGTTCATCAAGAGTTTGCTGGATGCCTGGTCAGGATGGGTTGTTATGCTTCTTATAGGACTATTGGCAGGTATGTGTGTGTTAACATTCGTTATGCCTGGAACCATTTCACTGAAATTTGTTGCAGTGCCATCTGTTTCTCTTTTTACTTCATTGTCTGTTCACTGATGGTTCAAACTAAAAAGGCAGTTATGTATCCATGCAGTTATAATACTTAATAAAAAATACCCTCTTGCAAAATCTCCTGTTGAGTGCTGAACTAGAAAAATGCTATTCTCCATTAGAGGGGTTTTTCTGTTGCTTTTGAAAATATGCGTCTGAGTACTTTACACTTAATGGACTACTTTGGCTTTCTGAATCTTTGATTGACACCAGTCAATTTTATTGGTAGTGTTTTTTCCTTATCTTCACTTGATTGAACTCTGCAAGTAGATATTATAATGAGGGTGAAGAAAATGGGGGTTGTGTACAATCAAAGGGGAGCTTTGTAAATCATCGTGTTCACTGGGTTATCTTCTTTACACATGCATGAAGGAAAAATACAGTTTCAGACTTAGTTCTGGATTTGCTCCCAAACCAGACAGACATTACATATTTAACAGCCTGTTCAAAATCAGATGGCAAATTCATTAATTGCCTGAATTGCTCCTGTCTTCTACTCAGTTTAGCACATCTTCCAACTTGGAAAGCTGCACTTCTATTACCAAGTTGAAACAGCTGCCATTTTTTATGCTTTTTCAGTGATGTCAGGTTGCTCTTGTATCACGCTGCTTGGTAGAAGCTTGATGCAAAGCTTCACAGTTTCCAAGCAGTGTGAATTTCCTGCTTGCCAACTGTCAAGTTAATATGTTTATCATAGTTGTTCAGGAGTGTCAGAAGTACTGGGGAAGTTTTTGAGAAAACACTGCTGAAGTGACATTTTGGCAAATTATGCTGTTTTATAGAGATACATTTGTTTCCACAAAAGTTTTGATGGGAGAGTGAGATGGGAAGAAAGTCTGACAGACTGTGTACTACCAGAGCTGCTGAACTGTCTTTAAAGCCCGGATTTGCACTTGTCTGGGATGGGGAATTCTGCTTGCAAGTAAAGTTAGAGTGAGCCTTCAGCAATGGCCTCCCCCAGGCCAGTTGGTAAACCCCTTGGAGAATGTCGTATACACTCACATGCTCCATTTCTAGTAAACATGTGCCAGAAGGTTTGTTTCAGTTCTGCCTCTCAATGAAAGCTCATTCCAACATCCTCAAGGTTGTCACAACCCATAGAGCTGTAATGCTGGTACATCCAGTTCTAGGAATAGAAGGTCGAGGGTAAGCTGGGGCTGAGATGCATTACCTGTTGCAACCTTTTCAATGACACAGGTGCAGAACATATTTTGCCTCAGAGTCAAGACTAGTCTGTTTTTAAATCAGGGTAAGATCTTGTGAATCAATGAGAGAACAAAATTTTTTTGGCTTGCTCATGATTTGGGCTGTAGACTTTGCCTGCCATTGAAACGATGCATGTGCTCTCTGCATCCAGCATTTCTGGGACAGCACAAGGGTGGAGAGTCACCACCTCAGCCTTGGCAAGATGTTAAATTCCCCTTCGATCTGGGGATTATTGATGAATGGATGAGGTTTCTAAACCAGGTTTGGAGAGGGAGGAGATGAGGCTGGTGATGCAGTTGAGTCATTTTCCCTCTCTGCTTGAAATATTACCTGCTCAGAAATATTGCTCTTGCTCTGCAGCAGCCTTGCTCCTCCATGGCCCCTCTTACCCTGCTGAATGGGCAGAAGCTGCCTCTGCTCTGAGGGGAGCAGCGCTGCACCGGGGAGCAGCCTGGCTTGGCCGTGGGGCTGTGGGATTGTTGTCTTGGGCAGCTGAGCACAGACATTGCTGGGGCAAGGTCAGTGGATGGTGAGGAGGGGGAAAGCAGCAGCAGTGCTGTCCAGGGCACGAGGGGATGGGGAGCACCCTGCTCCACCTGCACCCCTGTTGGGGACAGAGGCCAGCAAGGTGGGACTCTGGAGGGGAGGGATGGCAGGAGCCTCCATGCGTTTCCAAAGGCACTTGGAAAAGTTACTCAGGCTCAGGAGTTTAAAGTTAGCTTAAATAATCTAGCAGCCTAAGTCCCAATAATTTAGTCAATTGAATCTTTCAGGTTTTGCTACACTTTAAAGGCTGCACCTCTGCAGTCAACACAAGCTGATGTGGCTGAAGGGAATGCTCCTTGTCCTCTGGTGCCCTGCCATTCAGGCCCTGTTGCTCTGTGTGTGCAGCTGCACAGGGGGTTGGACTTGGGAAGCGTCCTGGTGGGAAAAATGGATTTTGGCCAGATTTGTTTTCAGTTGGATCTGTCGGCTCAGGAGGGTTGATCACCACAGGGCCATACGCACAAGCAAAATATTGCTTATGGGAAGGTACTGATGGAGGGAGGAAGGACAGGACCATCCTGTTTGGGAGTAGCCCTCAGTCATGCTATTTTTGGCATTCTTTGTCAGTCCTATAAAAGCGTAGGTAGGAAGGGGAACTCCAGAGGAAGTTTGCTGCAGCCTCCTACTCGTAGCAGGGCCAGCTTCAGAGTTAGAGCTGTATGTTCTGAGTAACACCAAAGTATTTTAAGAACTTAACAGCAACCATTTGGGATCAGACTGAAGTTTCATGAATGAATGTGTGAGCATACACACATAAATTAGCCTGACTGGAGCCCCTCGCTACCACTGCAGCCTGACGTAGGTAGCTCCACGGCTCTTTCAGAGCTGTGTACTCACAGTGTACATCTCAAACCTTAGGTGCTAAATGGAGAGAGAAGACATTACACTGTTACATGTAAATGCACTCAGTAGATTCTGGAAATCAGGCCCTGGGAGCTAGAGCTTGCTCATTTTAGAAAGGGGAAAGGAGCAGTAACACCCACAAGTGCTGTTCAGCATGGAGATCAGATGAAAAGCTCACAAGATGCTCTAGAGAAAGATACTGAGTACTAACTGGGCTTGTCTCAGTCAGGAAGACTGCACACTTTTTGGAGAAATACAAAGCAACATAAGGGCAAAAGAGCCTAAAAATTTGGGGTATGAGTGCCAGATGTTTAGGGACTCATTTTTTAAGGAATGCTGAGTTTTTACTTTGCCCTTCCTGCCCACATACCCATGATCATCCCCCAACCTAACCATTACTAGCCAGCTGAAGGTACGTGCTATTTATGCTATTTACAGAAGGTTATCAAAAGAGACTTGATTTTCTAAAACTATGCATCAGAAAATACAATCATACTAATGCTAAAATGCTCCAGTACTGGAACTGGATGTGCAGTGATTCCTTATGTATTTCAGTCCCATGCCATT
Organism: Nettapus auritus; assembly: GCA_011076525.1. NCBI lineage: Eukaryota > Metazoa > Chordata > Aves > Anseriformes > Anatidae > Nettapus > Nettapus auritus. The sequence continues at coordinate 129,410,682 of CM021765.1, read as the reverse complement.
TGAGTGATACAGTTTTCTTGCTTGGATTTATGTGGAAAATATATTCTCAAAGCAAAATTTTAGCATTCTCATTAGAGCATTAAAAAGGATGTGTGGCCATCATCAACCGGAAAAAAAAAAAAAAAAAGGAAGGAGAGAGGTAGAAGGCTATTATCCGAAATGAAGTTCAACATTTTCTGGCTTTGGAGGCTCATTATTTTTCATTCTGGGCAGGAGGATATAAAGACCGGGGAGCAAGTTCAGCTCCTTCAATGAAGTATGGAGATAAACTTAGGCTATATTACAACAATGCAGTGACATGCCTAGACAGCCATGAATAGCACAAGAAATAAAAGGACCGAGTTGCTGAACAGTCTGCTATTTCCATTAATTCCACTTAAAGTTGCAAAGATTCAGAACTTGTAAAAATTCTAGCTCTGGTCACGTGGCTTAAGATCAATAACTATTGCGCCATTATCCTGCAAGTGCTGACCTTGTCCTCTCATGATTTTCTTCTCTGTAAATTTGGTGTAATAAATCATACATAGCATTTTCCTCTTCATGTGGATCCCAAAGCATTTGGCAAGATGGATTAGATCAGCTGCATAACTGAGTACATTTTCTTAGAGGAACTGTGGTGTACGTGATCTTGTTGTATCAGAGCACTGAATGTTCTTTCCACACTCTGTTATTGACTATATCAGGGGAAAAACATGTAAAAGCCTGCCTTCCTTTGCCCCTTCTGCTATGCAGCATTAGTATTCAACTGCCTGATTACACATGATGTGAGTTTTGAAAACTGGTGTGACTAGAGAGAATGATAAAGGTCCATCAACAGATGCAAGAGGCACAGCATTTGGTGCTGATGTCCAAGGGCTGAGGATTCTTTGTGCTATTTCCTGAAACTCGGAGAATTGGAGGAGAATTTAGAGTTTACTGTAAAACTCACTAAGTTACATGTGCTGATGTTACTAGCAACATAATGATTTCCCATCATCTAAAAAACACCGTTCATTATTTCCATAGAAATTTGGGAAAATGGAAAGGCTAAGCAAGAGAAATCCAAGCTCTGCCTGAAAGAAATTCGCTGATGCAGGCATCAATACTCCCTGCTGTAGCCTTTTTTTTTTTTTTTTTTTTTTTTTCCTGTGGTCTTATCTAGTATCTGAGTATATTTCTTCAGACAATTCCTATACAACAAAAATTCTGCATTACTGTTACAGTCATATTGCTTGTCAGTGTGGTGACAATTATCCTTCTTAAGGAAGTGAGAAAACATATATAACGCTCTGTGAACACTTGAACTTTTTTGTTGTTGTTGTTCTGTGAATTAAAAACATGTTGTATATGCCTCAATTTTTTGAAATGGTTGTGTTTTTTTATTTTTTTCCTTTTTCTTTCTTCACAGAAATGGAAAGCAGAAATCTTTATTTCCAGGTCCAATGAATTTGCTGTTGAAGCCACCTGTGTGCCCTAGCTACTAGGGGAAAGAGGAGCAAGCCCCTCTCCCCCCCTTCTTACCCACTTCATTTGGTTGAATTCCCAGTAGGAGTCACAAGACTAGAAGTTTTGGAAACATAAACCAAACCATTTCATTTTCCAAAATACTTTCCCATATATTAACCCTACTGAAATGAACTGACGTTTTCTGTTCAAATTCTTTACTGGTTTCCTTGAAACTGTACTAACGATGACTAAGAAAAATGTTGTTGAACTCTACCTGCAAAAAAACCTCACTCTTTCCATTGTACCTGAGAGCAGTTTGGAAAACATTACATGAATTTGCTGTCAGGTTGGTGGTTTAATGCTTTCCAAAACTAGGCATATAGGGTTCACATGTAAGCCTGCCATTTTTGTGTTCTGATTTCTTCTGGCCTCTGCCTTCCTGCTGGTAATGCGTTAGTGACTGTGGAGACACACCTGCCTGGACACTGCCAGTGGTGTGTCAGGTCGTCATCATCTGTGACAAAATACTCTGGAAAACCAAGATTTCCACCGGGGTCTCGCCACATGAGGTTTACACTTCGGCATCCTCTAGCCACTGGATGTCGCCATAGCTCTGTGTAGTTACCAAGACAAAGCTAAAACAAGGGTTACTTCTGTAACGGGAGGGTTTGAAGTGTAATTTTATTCTGTGCGTTTGGATTGGTAATGAATGTACCCATCGAGAGTCGGATTCCATTAAGATTCACAAGGCAGAATTTGGCATCCGTATTGTTTTTGTACTGAAATCATCCCTTTAAAAGGTTGCTGTCTTGGGAGCAGAAAGGCTATAGAAAAACAACCGTATCCTCTTCCTCCCTGCCCCTGAAATACACCCAGGGTGGTTTGAGCCCTGCTGCCTAGTACTTACATACAATCCTGCTGGTCTCTGTCAAACTGCACACGTGCAGGATCGGGCCCAATGTTCGTTATGCCATCCCTATTTGGCACCTGGCCAGTATGAAAATGGCAGTATTTAAAATAAAAATTTTTATTTAAAATAAAAAATGCTTTATGAGAGAACACTGACAGTTAGACAACACGTTGTTGGTGTGGCTGATTCTTTGCAAGCTCACTGATTCTTCCAGTTCTTTGGTGTATTTATGCTTAGGTTGCAGCTGCTGCCCCACATCATGTATTTTTGCTTTTATTATAAGTAGATATGTTTTTCTCATGACTTGGTATTTTTTATGCCACAGCTTATTTTTCTGCTTTTCTTTTTTTCCAGGCACGTTAGCTGGAGTGATAGATTTAGCTGTGGATTGGATGACAGACCTGAAGGAGGGTGTCTGCCTCTCTGCATTCTGGTACAGCCACGAGCAGTGCTGCTGGACGTCTAATGAAACCACATTTGATGACAGGGACAAATGTCCCCAGTGGCAGAAGTGGTCTGAACTTCTTGTAAACCAGTCTGAGGTATGGGAGACATGATTAGGCGGGGTCATAACAGGCCAGGGAATGCCCTTTTTCATACTTGCTGATGTTTGCTCCAGAGAGTTTCTCTCAGAGTCATGAACTGAGAGTGTTGGTGTTTTTTTTTTGATTACCACAAGCAGTATTTGCATAACTTGGGATAGGTCCCATTTAGGTCCCATTGTTACAGTGTCATGTGTGATAGAAATTGGAAAACTGCAAGATCTCGCTCTTTTTTATTATTATTATTATTTTTATTTATTTTTTTAAAATCAGTATTAAAACAAAAGTGTTTCATAACACTCATAACATAATCACTGGGAGACCTTAGCTGCTATCCAAACTTTTCTTTTAAATACAGTTTTATGTGAGAAAAAAAGATCATCCCTGACAAATACATTTAAAAGGAAATGTTCATGGTTGCAGATGGATTTTATGTATTCAAATGTTGTGAATTGTACTGCAAGCTGCATAAAAACTTCTTGTTGTGACTTTGCAATCAATTTTTTTATTGGATAGGAAAATATTTAGATAGTGCTGAACACTGGGGAAATAATGGGCTTACTGGGAAGTGGCCAAATTAAAAAAGTTGCAGGGGGAGAGTACAGGAGGGGAAAAAGCTGATCCAGATTGATACAAAACTTATATTGAAAAAACTTTTTACTATCCTTTCTTTTTGTTGTAGTAATTTTAAATACAAATAATGCTGTTTCAGAGCAGCAAAAAAAAAAAAAAAAAAAAAAAAAAGGAAAAAAGGGGGGGGAGGGGAAGGTTTTGCTTTTTGGATATCAAAAGTAGCCTTTCTGTATACTTCGTGGCAGATGATACTTTTATGACATTTTATTTCCACCTAAACTATTCAGTGTATTGAACAATACTGATTCCTTCACAATTCTTTCCTTTTCTTTCTTTTTTTTTTTTGGTCAGAATTATTAGGTTGAAAAGAATCTCTGATTTCTACAGGTGTCTAGAGGGCAATATTGAATGTGACACAGGGGTAGGATGGATGTGGCATTGAGGATAATTGGCTTATGGAATACTGAAGTCTGTAATGGAAGTTTCTTTTTTGTAATACTTGTTATTTCAGATAGTCACTAACAGGGAAGAAAATGTATACTTCAGTGGCATAAATCTTCTCCAGCCAGGCAATTAAAAAATGGGTGACTTAGATTGTCTCAGATCTTCCTGCAGTCTGTATGTCTTCCGCTCCTGTAGAAAATGTTTCAGGAAAGCTTCATTGCTGTACAAGTTTGTCATTCACATTCACTTCAGTGCTGCTTTAGGTTTATAGTTAAAGTAATACTAGATGAGAGTGTCTGTGAATATGTATAGCCCAATTTTCCATACTTTTAATTAACAATAGTGAAAGTAGTGGGGTGCTCACTGTTCCTGAACATTCCCACCACTTAATCACAGGCAGAAATTTCTCTGCACAGCTGCCAGTCCACAATGTCAAACTTCCCTTTGCCAGAGGTTTCCTAGGTCTGCACTTTTCTTCACAAACAGATGGTTCTGATAGTTGTATCTTTGCACCGGTGAAGAAATATTACCCTGGTATAAAGTTGCAGGACTGGGGAAAAGGTTGTAATTTAAGCGAACAAAAAATGTGGGAAGGCTAAAAAGGGGGAGAAAGTTACAATTGTTATGGGATTTGGAAATCCTGTGCATGTGTTTGACATGCTGTTACTCCGAAAGGCTGGGATATTTAAACAGAGCATATCCTTAAGAAAATTTATTGCTTTCACCTGCTACACAAACTCAGCAGTCATGACTATTGCATGCTGTGGCCTAGAAGAAAAGTATCATCTAGGTAGACAGTGTAAAGCTGCTCACTTTATATCCAAATCAGTCTTCTGACCTCTTAGTATACTGTCACTGTGGGAAAAATAAAAAATAAAAAATAAATTTGGCTTAGTTTTAGGCTCTTTTTCAAAATGAAGGTGGCTCTAAGATCTATAGTTCTCTAACTGCTATGGATGCAGTAATATGAATAAGATGGCTGTCTATTATTGTTACATAGAAATCCCAGGCAAAGATCAATAATACCTCCATAGAAATGTGAATATGGCAAGCAAAAATTCTGCTCTGTAGCAAAAGGCTTATGATACAGACAAGCTCTACATGAATCTTGTAACTGTAAAGGACTCTAAGAGGGATCAAAACACACTGAAAATTATTGAGTTTCAGTTTATATATATATATCCTAAATATATAATATTGCTTGACTTTGCACTCTGTGTTTGGGTAGCTGCCCTATAAAACAGCAGTACACAGACTAATTTGGAGCACATTTTAGACAAAAAGTTCTCAGAGCAATTTCCCTAAAGGTACTCTGTTCAGGCATGTCTTCTTTTTCATGCATGACCGTGACTCTTTTTCATCATAGCCAACTAAATTTGGCATTTCGAGGACTAAGATTTTGACCAGTTCTTCCTTGTGGTTTTGCTGATTTATGTCTGTGATAAACCCTGTGCATATGTTCTCACTGAAAGTTGTGACATTTCCTATGTCATCTCTTGAAAAATGTTTTCATTCTAGAAAAGCTCATTTGAGCTTTGGGCCAAATGAGCCCAAAGCAGAATCTTGATATAAATTGTTATGGAAAACATAATAGCACATCAGAAACACACCAGGCTGTATTTTCTTCCATAATCACTGTTTTGTAGGCCAACAGTACCCTTCATCCCTCTGGTCATGAATTGCTTCCAAGGAGCACTTGAGTGCTGTGATGCAAGAGAGTTTCAAAGCCTTCAAATTCACTGGAGCTGTGTGTGTGTAAATCGCAACAGATGCCACCTACTTCAGCTAGCTTGCTGGCACTGTCTAGAGCCCCAGAGCTTCTGCAGATCCAGCTTAGTCCTGACCTCAACTGCACTGGAGCTGAGGACTGTTTTCTCATGCCTTGTGTCTGTCCAAGGCAGAGGGAAGGACCATATGTTTTCCATGGCTCATGACACTGGACCTGGACATGGCTCATAACACAACCTTAGGTCTTTGCAGAATCACAGACTTATTTTGTTTGGAAGGGATCTCTGGGGGTAGTCTGGTCCTACTCCCTTGCTCAAGCAGGGCCACCTACAGCAGGTAGTACAGGACCATGCCTAGGCTGCTGGATCTCCTGTCATGAAGTCGAGACTTGCAAGAAAAGGAAACCTCTCTGTATCTTGGACCCACTTCCCAACTTTGCCGCCTTCAATCTGTCAGTCTTGTGGGCCCTCGGGACATACATTGCTGTAAAGTCCACAGGAGGGAATCTGTAAGGTGTGACGTCTCCAGCTGAGTCAGAGTTGAGCTCTTTGCTTCTGTAGAAAACAAGTATTGGCCAGCAATGGGTTGCATCCCGAGGGATGTGTTTTATTTCAGAATTTTGAGTTTATGAGAGTTGTATTCAATTGTGTTCTATTTGTACCTAAATTGGACTGAAACCAGATCTGAAATATTGCTAGGGACTTGCAAGCTAAAATATAAAGTTTTGCTCAGTTCTATGGCTTGCTTCATCTCTATTGCTGCTAGGGTGAGTCCTCTGAGCCATTGGTGAGAAAGGTCTTAACAGGATCAGCTCTACTGATGAGCTTTTCGGTCTCTGTTTCCAGTGTAGAATTTTACTGATTCAGGGCCTTACGAGCAACATATAATGGATGAGAAATCATCCATTTGCTATACTGAGTTACTACTAAATAGCTTCCCAAAGGTTTTATTATTAATCATTAGAAACTGCTGCATCTGGACCCGTAGAATGCAAGATATCTGGAGAATGTAACAATGAGAGTTGTCCCAAAGGATAAGACTGAACTGGCCATATGGACTCCTGTGAGGTCTTGCCACAGTGGGCTAGGTGTATACGTGATTGCAGTAATGAGCTGACATAGTTTTCATTTGAATTCTGAGTAGTGAAAGAAGAGGAAGCAAAAGGAAACAAAATTAATTTGACTGAACTGAATTTAGAAGTAGAACTGCAGCTTTACCTCAACGTTGTAGGGCAAATTTTTGTAATGGCATTGGTCTTCTTTGGAGCTAATCCAGATCCACAGATGAGTATTTCGCCCTGGGGCAACATATTCAGAGTTTTCTTTAGAAGAAGAGTAAATATTGCCATAGCTGTTTGTAATTGAAAGCACTAGAAGAAGACATTCATGAAGAAATGAGACTATCTTCAGCTGTAGCAACAAAGATCCATGATTGCTATAGACAGATGTCAATCATTTTAAGTGTGGGATCTGTGACTACCTAGTCTCCAGGGCACTAGGGGATGACATTGCACTGCTCTTCTGCCTTTACTAGCAAGGCCAGCTGCTAACATCAGCAAGCACAGGAGGAGCTTAACAAATTGCCTTCCTTTTAACCATATCCACAAGGGTAAGGGCTTTTCAATTGGATAGAGACCAGGAAAATGAGACTTAGCAAGCCTTCGTGTTGTTAAAGGTTGATTTCTTACAGGCTTCCAAACAAAAAGACCTCTCAGTACTAGTGTTTTATTATTATTTATATTTATATATTTTTTTAAAAAAAATTATTTTTTATTTTTTATGACTAGGAACTGGGTCTGGCCAGCTCTATTAGCAGAAGGCATGGTACAACTGATTAATGCCTATTTTTCTATTTGATTTACCGTAATGTGGATATCCAGGCTGCTGTCCTGCAGAGCAAAGACAAGAGCCTTGATGTTCTTCAGCAGCTGGGCTTGCATCCGGTAGGAAGAGTTCACTTAGAGGTGAAGGTTTCATACCAGTTCATGCACTGAGGTTCATCTTATTTTTTATTCTGTAGTGTCATGTTGCTGGAAGAGATTAGTTGAAGGCTTAAACTCCTTGCATTAGTCCAATGCCTCTGATTAGGTTCTCTTTTGTTTGTGTAGGTGGGGTTTTCAAAATTCTTCTCAAAGTTATGCTTGTGAAGAAGGAGAGGTAATTTAAGGCAGACTTTAACAGCAATTTTTGCTTGACCTTTGAGGCAGGTAGAAAACTTGAAGATCACTACTGGCTATGCTTTTGCTATAGTACTACTGCAATGTCAACTATAGCTAATGACACTAGCATTTCTATTCTGTCAGTAAAGATGTTCAGCTTGCAGATTGGTGTTTATTAATGACTGGAATACTTTTAAAATATTGGGGGAAAATGATTGTTATGTGTGTGAGTGGGGTCTGGTAAGATACTGTGTTTTCAAATTATTCTCAACTGTATCATAGATAGTGTGTTCCAGAAAGAAAGGATTTATTTATGCTTTCACCCTTCCACTGGCTAAATAAACTGGCTGCTAATATGCATAGGGATACAGTTTGAAAAGATCAGCATCTGACCTTTGAATACCGAACCTCAGAAAGAGATGTATCAGGGTTTCATGTCTTGTCACCTGCCATGGGGTGAACACAGCAGATTGCTTCAGTAGGTGCTTTTTTACTACCAATTACTTTTGCCCTTGTGACAGATTTGTTTAAGTCTTGCAACTTTTGTTGTTGGCTTTATTTTTCAGTGCTTGAAAAATGCTCTGTTTAAGGTGTTTGTGTCCCTTTCAAACCAACTGAATGGACTGTGATAGTTATATCTTAATAAGCTGCTTTTTCACATAGGTAGCAAATATTTTTTATGAGTTTATTATTTGTCCTTCTTGAGCCAAAGCAGCAGCCAGCACGTAAATGAAAAGACCAGGATTCATGCCATCATGATCCCTAGAAGAAGCATGAGATTTACCAACCTGTATATTATCTAACAATGTTTGTTACTGTTATTTTTCTAGGGTGCAAGTGCTTACATTCTAAACTATTTTCTATACATTATGTGGGCTCTATGTTTTGCTTTCCTGGCAGTCTCCCTGGTCAGAGTGTTTGCTCCCTATGCCTGTGGCTCTGGAATCCCAGAGGTGAGTTTCTCTTTATGGATGGACATCCAAAAACCAAACCAACCAACCAACCAAACAAAAAAAGATCATTTGCTGCCTTTTCCTATTCCAGAACTGAACTATCAGGTAGCATTAGGAACAAGAAGATTGTCTTTCCACCTCATGTGCCATCATTCCTTTGTCTAACCTGCCTATCAAAAATTTTCATAGCAGAAATGTTCAAATGCCACTGTGGCTTGTTAAGCTCTGGCAATGAAGAAGTATGTATATTGAATTAAAAACTGACAGCTCCCAGTCATCATTTTATGGACTCCAACTTTTTGTGTCTAAGGCACTTACGAGGAGATTATACAGTGTTTTCTTTGGGTGAAATTACTTGGACTAGTTACAATACAAAAATTTTTAGGCGAAGCTTGAAAACAAAAGCAAAGTAAAATAACAGGGGAGGACAACAAATCTAAAATTTCCTAAGCAACTGGACGTGAGATGCCCATCATTTGGGATGTCTGAAAAGTGCCTGGGTGTCCATCTCCTGCAAATTGTGTCTTTGTACGCAATGTCATGCTGGTATGACAGTGTTATGGGTGCTAAAATCTCTACTCAGTTTTTGATGTTTTTATATTGATCCTAAATCCATATTGAGTCGTTCAATGGTGGACCCCCGTAATTAAAGCAGCTTAACTACTCATTTTTTTAAAAAACATAGCAATCTTTTGTTAGAAGTGCTACAGAACCACTGAGATTATTATTTAGGAATCTTGCAAACAGAACCAACAGCCTAAATTTGAGAAATCTTTGCATACTTTTTTCTTTATCTCTAGGAGAAGCATCCAAAAGTTCCAGAGCCAAACAGGGGAAGAAATAAAACAAAACAAAGAAACAAACAAAAAACCACCTGCAAATAATTTGAAAGATTTATATAATTTCCATGTTTCAAAGTAGTCACATTTGTTACATATTTGATACATCTCTAAGTATGTTAAAACATTTTTCATAGTTAACTGTAAATCTAGTTTATAGAAAACAATTTTCAGAACCACTTATGCCACTCAAAATCAGTTTTACATGATACCTATATTTGTTTGCAATAAATGCTTTTAATAGTACTTGCTGTTAAGATTAATCCAGCAAAACCACTATTATTTAAACACTCTCAGTCAATTTCATTTCTTAATTATTGTTTTTAAACCATAGTTAATAATGTAGAGGTTTGGCTTTCAATGACAATACAACTCCTTATTCTAGTTCCCACTTTTGCTGCTAAAAGGGGGCATGACCCTCCACGTCCCCCATCATTGCTATAAAGTGGTAAATCACATGTGAGGGTAACACTCAACTCTAGTTCCTTTCCAGAGCTAGTTTCCAAATCCAAATACCCCTGCAGCATGTGTTTAATGCATGTGCATTGCACTCTGTCCAAGCCGCTTATATGCAAAATGAAGAGGAAATGTGTAAAAATAAGATCTCTTGGACTTTCTCATTTCATAATACTTGCATGCTTTTATGTCATGGCCTTTCCAAATATTTAGAAATTCCCCCCCCCCTTGTTTTAACTGGGAAAAGCCTGTACTTGTTTATTTGCTTTTTTCTGCTTTGTTAAAGTTCAGTCTAGTTTAACTCTGATCCTGTAAGCCAAGAAGATATGTAAGAGTTTCACATTTCTATTGATCTCTGTGAGGCTCCTTACCAATGCAGGGGACCACCCATAATAACAGTAAAAGTGTGGTCTGCTTAACCCCTGCTCAGAGATCACTGTGGGAAAGTTGCCCTACCTAGGGTTTCTTTCTCTCCATCACTGTCTCTTTTCAAGCAGTCTGTAATTTTTAATTCCACTGAGGTTTTAACTCCATTTGCAAATTCAGAGTAGTTCAGGTTTCTTCAGCTCTTCAACATGTTCTTCCTGCTTTCCAGATAAAAACCATCTTGAGTGGGTTCATTATTAGGGGCTACCTGGGAAAGTGGACACTTTTAATCAAAACAGTCACCTTGGTTCTGGTGGTATCTTCAGGCCTCAGCCTTGGGAAAGAAGGGCCCTTAGTCCACGTGGCCTGTTGCTGTGGAAACTTCTTCAGCAGCCTCTTCTCAAAGTACAGCAAGAATGAAGGAAAGAGGAGAGAGGTGAGTTTGGCTCAAACCATCCTTTATTTCCCTTTCCAGATACTCAGTGTTTCAAAGGACTCATGCCTTGTACATAAATATTTGCTTTGTAGGTGCTTTCAGCCGCGGCAGCCGCAGGAGTTTCTGTTGCCTTTGGGGCTCCAATTGGAGGTGTACTTTTTAGTCTGGAAGAGGTGAGACCTGGCAATTCATTTGTTTCAGTAAATACATTTTCTTTTGATGTCTTTTTCCAAGAGTCCTCTTCATTTTTCAAATATTCATATGCTTATTTTTCTTCTGAAGCAAAAATAATCTTTGATTTCTTGTAGTAAGAAATAGCCAGGTGTTTTAGCATAATTTGAGTAAAAGATGATCACTGGCTTCCGGAAAACAAATAAAACGATTCAATCTGGAAATGTATCACTGTGCTGAGTTTTCTGTGGCTTTCTGATAGCTGCTGCATGGGATGAGCTGCTGAGCACCTGTCTTACCCTCTCTAGCCAGCAACTTTGAATTTAGGTTAATTGATTTTTCACTGGTTGATGCTCCATAACCAAAATCACAAAATGCCTTTTCTAATACCTTCGTGAACACGTTCTGGCTCTGGTAACAACTGGTGTTCTCAGCACAGCCAGCAGCCTACTGTACACAGTACTCAAGCAAATAATTAAAGCCAACGTCCTTCATCACACTGAGTGAAGTGTTTACTGTCTCTGCTTGGTTTTAGGTCAGCTATTACTTTCCTCTGAAAACCCTCTGGAGGTCATTTTTTGCTGCTCTCGTGGCTGCTTTCACACTGAGGTCCATCAATCCTTTTGGAAACAGCAGACTGGTCCTTTTCTACGTGGAGTACCATACCCCCTGGTACATGGCCGAGCTCTTCCCCTTCATTCTGCTCGGTGTCTTTGGTGGCCTCTGGGGGACCCTCTTTATCCGATGCAACATTGCCTGGTGTAGGAGACGAAAAACCACCAGGCTTGGGAAATACCCAGTCCTGGAGGTTATTGCGATAACAGCTATCACTGCCATCATTGCCTACCCCAACCCATACACCCGGAGGAGCACCAGTGAGCTGATCTCAGAGCTCTTCAATGACTGCGGTGCCCTGGAGTCCTCGCAGCTCTGTGACTACATCAATGACCCAAACATGACCCGGCCGGTGGATGACATTCCTGACAGACCTGCTGGCCCTGGAGTCTACACTGCCATGTGGCAGCTTGCCTTGGCTTTGGTGTTTAAAATTGTCATCACGATATTCACTTTTGGCATGAAGGTAAACAGGGGAGTGGTGCAGAGCCTGCCGTGGCACCACGGCTTTGTGTTTAACACTGAAGCTGTCTCTATCCCAAGGCACAGATGGGTTGTGGTCAGCAGCTGTGGTCTATCTGATGTGGTGTGGGTGCCTCTGACCTCAGCCACGCATGGGTTGCTGTGATGTCTGCTGGTCCTCTGGCGTGCCAGCACCTTGCTCTGCAGGCCCAGATGGCAGCAGAGGGACAAGCCCTACTATTTTGTGCCCTCTAGTTTTCTTTGGTTTTATTAAGTGAAAAAGGTATCTGGAAGGGCATTTAAATCCACTGCTGCCAATGAGCAAATTCAGTGTGATTCCCACTGCAGCTGTCTTTCAGCTCTCTCAGAGATACGGACTGTTTACACTGTTGTTTGTCTTGTTGGATTAATGTCTTAATGTGCCTCAAGGTAGCTATGCTCAGGGAACTAATGGCTTTCAGTTTACTGATTTATACATTTAAAATCTCACAAGGATATAATAGTAGCTGAAGGCTTCTATTTTTGAATCTTTTTAAGCACTTCAGCCTGAAAGAACAAGGGAGTGGGAGGACTGATAGATGTATGATTTGATTATTCTAGATTTGCAGCTTTTTCCTTCTGCTCCTCCTCCTTCCCATAAACGGGTGATGAAAGATCCAAGAAAAATTTATCCAAGCTTTCAATATATACAAAGCTGTTTGTGGCAAGTTTTATGTATCTGATTGCTGGAGCCCATATAAAACACATATCTGTCTGTCTACAGCTCCCATGATCTGAGAATTTAGTTCTGGATCTGACTGCAGCAGATGATGTGAAGTTATTCTGAGTTATACACTATATGGTACACCATACTCAAAGCTAAAGCATCTCATTTTTTTTTTTTTTTCTTTTGAAAACTGAGCTTGAACTGAAGATCTATCCTTTAGAATGCCAGTTACCAGAAAAATAAGAGGAAATTGCTGGAAATTTGCTTTTCTGTCATGTTTTCTCCATTTGGGTCATCCCTGATTACAACTACTAAATGGTATTCAGATCAGTCAGGATGAGTGATTGAGTTCTGCTGATTTCTTGAGCAGGGAGAATAAGTGGGAGTTTAAGAGCACTTGGATGGTACAGGTGTAATATTCCTGGAGGAGGGTTTGAAACAAGATGCCCTTCACTGCAGTATGTGATTTGTGCTGCAGCTGGCAGCCAGTTGTTATTATGCTTATTCATTAGGTAAAATTTTGAGTTTGGGTTTTCATTTGACATATGGTTCTTCCTTTGATATATTTAAAATTTCTTAGAAGCAGCTGACAGTTTCAACTATTCTGAAAAAGAACAGACAAAATAGATTTGCCCACCAAATTTTGAAGGCCTGATCTGATTGTATCAGTGAAAGTAAAAATACATTGTGGAGGAGCTTCCGCTGTTATCAGCACTAATGCTTTCGGGCCATGCCAAGGTTGTTAGTTTAGTTCTCTAGGAAGCTCAAGGTGTATTTTTAGAATCCAGAAGATATAAATAGCTTTTCTCTCTAAAAATAACAAGAAGTCTATGCTTGCAAGTCCTTGCAATGGTTGTCTTCTCCGGTAGGAAATTTGTCTCCATCTTGACATCTAAGAAAAAATTCACTTGGCTGAGGCAAAATGGCCTTCCTTCCTTTCCGTTTTCCCTTTTCCGTTTTTCCTTTTTCCCTTTCCCCTTTCCTTTTTTCCCCTTTTCCCCACTCTCCCTATTCCCTTTTCCCTTTCCCTTCCCCTTTTCCTTTTTCATTTTTCCTTTCTCTACCTCTTTCTATTCCTCCTCCTCTTCTCCTTTTTTTCTTTTATTTTTCTGTTCTTTTATTTTTTTTAATGATTTGTGACTTGTCTATGTAGCATACAAGAAGGTAATGATTCAAAGAGCTTCCAGGACAATACATAGCAAACTGAGATGAAGAAATATCTGCCTCTGAGCTCTCAGCCACTTTTCTCTAAAATTTTATTCTGTGCTTGACATTTAATTTAAAATCTGGTTTGATTTAGCCTGAAGGAGTAGCAGCAAAGTTGTAAAGTACTTCATGTGAGAGGCATTGAATTCAAGATGTTATTTCAGTCAAGCTTATTCTCAAGCCCATGACATAGCCATCAGCAGCTCCTGATGAGGAAGCAATAAAGTCAAAAACAGGAACATCCTGGCTTTAAAAACAGACCATGATTCAGAAATACCATTTATTTATCAAATTCAGTGTGATGCAGCAGGAAGGATTCAAAATGGCTATAAAAATGCATTCAAATTACATAAAGCTTTTAATATACATGTAGTTGAACAAACTCAATCACTGCAGAAGCCTATGGTGAACATCACTGTAGGCTGCCAAAACGCTACAGCCTTCTGATCTAGCTTTTAATAAGAAAAAAGTCTTCTCTTGTTTCCAATAATAAATGTTTGATCAATAATTTCATTACTTTTCATTACTTCATTACATTTTTGTTGATGCACTCATGTGTCTATATTTTATTCAAGATCCCTTCAGGCCTCTTCATTCCCAGCATGGCTGTTGGCGCCATGGCTGGCAGGATGGTTGGGATTGGAGTGGAGCAGCTGGCATACCACCATCATGACTGGATCATCTTCAGGAACTGGTGCAGACCTGGGGCAGACTGTGTCACACCAGGACTTTATGCTATGGTGGGAGCAGCAGCTTGCTTGGGTACAGTACCTGCTGATCACTGTGCATGCATAACACGGGTATTTGGGCACCTATGCATTGGCTTAAGACAGCTTTATGTTTGTGTTAGGTTCTTTGCTGGCTTTCTGGGTATAATGGATGTGATGGGCTAAAGCATGAGCAGCTTCCTCAAAGGGTCTCTCCAGGTAGTCTACCAGGTAGTCAACACGAACAGCTTGCGGTCACAAATGCCTGCTCCTTGTAATCTGCCAAAAAAAAACCAAAAACCAAAAAAAAACCCACAAAGAATGAAAGAATTAAAGTTAGGCTACTGATTTCAAGTGAGGAGTGGTGTTTTTTGTTTTGTTAATTTTTCCTCAGGTACAATGAAATTCACAGTAGCTGGAATAAAGCTACTTCTTGGTTAGATTGTGCTCTGTCTCTAGTGCAGGAAACAAATTCCAAGGCAAAATATTAACCAACACAGAGGTAAAAATTCGGTGTCTTATTATGGCTGTGTGACGCACACTGGTCAATTGGGTTGTGTTTTTGTTTTCATTTTGACCATAGGGAAATATTTGATTACATTTAATCACTAAGATTCATTGGATTTAAAAATAATGACCTGTTAACTATTAATGCTAGATCACTGAATCATACCTCACATATCAAATTTCTGGTCATAAATCTAACAAGAATGTTGCAAGAATGCCATCTGAACACATTTTTGCCTTATCATGTCTTTCCCCTTCTGTACATGCATGTTTTACCTCCTTTTGTTGTCATCATTGATACAATCATTAGATGATAAAATCACAGTGGGGAGGTATAACATGTTTAATGTAATTGGGTAAAAAGGTGCACTCAGAGAAGAGCTGGAAAAGTGTCGGTTTCAGAATTTCTTGTTAGCAAAGTATGGATCATTTGCGTGATTAGTTATGGAGGAGCGATGGGTAGGATTTGCCTGTCTAAATTTACTGTCTGTAATGTAGACAGTAACACCTGAGCTGTGTTGATACCCTTCACATTGAATACAGAAAAATGAGATACTCAGAAGTTCAGTCTCATCTGGCAATAGACATCTAAAACCAGGCAAATGAGCAGATGAATTTGTCCTTGAAGGATTTGGATTGTCTCCAAAGACTTTAAAGGCAATCTGGATGACCACTGTGAATACAAACACCTACAGCGATGTAGTGATGTAATAATAACTAGGTTTAATCTTACTGTCAGAAAGTGGAAAGTGCTTTTTCTTATCCGTAAGTGATCTTAATGTTCATAAAAGAAACAACACACAAAATGTTTGCTGTGCTATTCCCATTGATTTGTTAGTCAACAGTCACGTCCTCTTCAAAAGGTCCAAATCAAGGTGCAGAGGTTTTAACAGTACGTTGAGACATACAACAGCATGGTAACCACTCATTCTTAAGCCCAGTGTTCTGTCTTGCTTAGGGAAAGCCTGTAACAAGTAGAGGAAGTCTTAAATGATGCTTACTGTGATATCTGCTCCCAGCTTTTCAGACTCAGTCATTAAGGCATTCCTGAGATGAAAGCTATATCCGGATCATCATGTTAAATAATCAACAATTTAATTTTCCTGTATGTTGCTAGATTAAAAACATCTTTTAATGACCTGTTCGCTGATTTCTCCCATCTAAAATGGTGCCATATTTCGAGGCCTAAAAATAACAGATTTATTACTTTTACCTTTTGAACAGAGGCAAAGAAACGTTACCTAATAATTCAGTGATACATACACACTTGTCTGCAGTTATATGATTATTTTTATCCTTTAATGTAAACTGAAGGAGTAAGTATGCTTGTAAAATGAAAAAAAAATGATTGAAAAATATAACTACAACCCTACCTATAGCTACATGCCTAGATGTAGCTTTAGACCAAGTTGTCTGGGTTCAAACTGGGTGTTATACTAATATAAAAATCTTGGGTTTAAGCTGTAATGTAGCTTGCAGTCAGTGGCCCTAAACTGTTCTTGTGTAGAATTTTGTAGCCATGGCATACCTGGAGATAATGCTCAGTTTTCTCCTCAGTATGAATGCTACAGGTAACCCAATGCAAAGGCCAGCTGTCAATGCTCCCTGTGCTGTACTCCTTCCTGTCCCAGCCATGGTACTTAGCTGATCCTTGGAGTTATTTTCAGGTTTAGTTTCCCAAGTATCCAATGTAGCTGAGGTTTTTTTGCATTCTTTCTGGTTTGAGAGCACACTCTTCTAGCATTCAATATTTTCTTTTCAATGTTGGCATCTTTGACTTGAGGAAGTTCACTCAACCTTTTTGATGAAAATTGCAGCATGAAAAATCTCTTTATTCAGTTAAATATCCTCAAAATACTTCACAAAGTGTAAGGGCAAAGTAGTCATCATGAATGATCTCATGGCTTTTAGAGTGTAAGACACAAAAATAGGAATGAGTTGCTTAGCATGTACACTTAAGGAACACTGAGGGAAATGTGACTGCTTTCCTTGTTGGCAGGTGGTGTTACCCGAATGACGGTCTCTCTGGTGGTGATTATGTTCGAGCTAACTGGAGGCCTGGAGTATATCGTACCTCTTATGGCTGCAGCTGTCACAAGCAAGTGGGTGGCAGATGCCTTTGGGAAAGAAGGGATCTATGAAGCTCACATTCATCTGAATGGCTACCCGTTTCTGGATGTGAAGGATGAATTTACACACCGAACCCTGGCAACAGACGTCATGAGACCAAGGCGTGGCGAAGCTCCTCTCTCTGTTTTGACACAGGACAGCATGACTGTGGAGGATGTTGAGACATTAATCAAAGAGACTGACTACAATGGCTTTCCAGTTGTGGTTTCAAAAGACTCGGAGAGACTTATTGGATTTGCACAGAGACGAGAGCTGATTCTTGCAATAAGTGAGTAGACAGTATCAGTGTACGTGTGAGTGTGACTTTGTTATGGATTTTGATAGCATAGGATGTTAACAGTGTCATTCACCTTGAAGAATTGATAAATTGAACCAAATTTTCCACAAATCTGGCTTTTACTCGTTGCTAGGACACATGGGCTGGAAGCTCTTCTATTGCAACTGGTAGATTTCTGTAGCCTTGATGTTTGTGAGATAATTTTGTTGTCACTCACTGTTGTGAGTGACAACAATATGATCTGCTAGAGACAATAAAGATAAGCCCAACTCGTACGACCAGAAGTTTGCCAGAACTAGATCAAATGTCACTGTGGTGCTGAGCTTCCTGTAGTCTCATGGGCTGCCAGTGGCAGCTGGGGCGGTTGTTAACCTTTGGCACCCTGTGACAAAGTGCATGTCCCTCTACTTGTTTCTGTTTCACTGTCTCATTTTTTCTCATGTGCAGGCCTTTTGCACTAGAGATGGAAGACTTTTCATTGGGGGATGTTAATGTGATTAGATCTTAATGCTTGGTAAAGGATGGTTGAGTTTTTTAAAGCATTCAGTGTAGAGCTGGATGGTTAACTTAAAGCGTGATCTAGATCTGTAAGGATTTTGACCCATCAGATACTTTCCTGTATGGTCTGATGGCTAGGTGGGGATTGGAAATGTGTATTATATGAAAGTAAGTGTTCCCACCTTCCTCATACCCAGAGACCCAGGTCTGCAGAGGCCTGCAAGCCTGGAAAATCAGCTCCATGGTCTGCTCTCAATTCTGAGTTTTATGGTGCTGAAGGCCACCCAGGAGGCCTGACAGGCTGCTGGCAGGGCATGGTTGCCTTATACTTTGCAGAGGGGTGGACTAGGAGTCTCACTGAAATGAAATTATTCCTCTCTGTGTGAGCCTGTTTCATCCCTCTGCTTCAGGTACCTTTAAAAAAGCTGCGGTCTGGGATGGAACTGGAGAAACTTCTATACTCTTCAGAAAAGAAAATCCATAAATAGAAATTCAGGTTTAGAAGTCTACTTTCCTGCTCACAAGGACTTCTCACAAAGCTAAAATGAGATTTTAAAGAATGGTGCTCTTTAAAAGCACATTTTTGGATACATGTGTATTTTTGTCTATCAGATGTAAAGAGATTCATTCCAAGTGATCAGCCCTAAAATTTATATTAATTTATTCAGGGGTGCTCAGCTGTTACTTGGTTTTTCTCTTCTCATCCAATAGCAGAAACTCATCAGTGCTGGGATGCTATATACAGAAGAGAAAAAGAAATGACAGAGCCCAATATTCTCCCCATAATATGCAACACAGAATTCTCTTCAGTAAGAAATTTGTTTCTGATTTTTGCCCTTCTGTGATGTAAGTTGCCATTTCAATTACACAGAAAAGAGTCTATAAACTCAATTAATTTTGCATTTATTTATACAAGGCATTTCCCAAAACACAGGAAAGCAGAACAGACATTGCTGCCAGTTTCACAGCTCCTCTAATTACACAATTGCAACTTAACTTCCAAGGTATATGGGAATCTAATGTTTTTTTGTTAAAAACACAGTATCACTGGTTGCTCCTTCCTCCAAAAAGAAGGGAAAAAAAGTATCTATGAAATAATAATCCTCTGTGCACCAGTCTCAGTGTAAGAGAATTTTAAATACACCAAAGTAAGGTCCAAGTCTGCTGCAATGCCCTCTTTAAACAACCAGTTTTGTCCGAGGGCTAATCTTCCTTTGGTAGTAACAAAAGGTGTACGTCCAATCTAGGACAATAAGTATGTACCTGTAGTTTCACCAAAAGCGTAAATGCCGAAAGTTTATGCCATTTATAAAATAGTTTGTATTTTATCCTACTTTTGCTAATGATTTTCAAATGTCTTCTGTAATCTCCTGTGAGAAGTAAAAAACCTTAAATGTTTTTGGCCTGCACCGTGTCTGGCTTTTACAGTGTGCATGCCATGGCAGGGCTGCCATCCTAACTTTATAGCCTTCTGCATCTCCCTTGCAGAAGGCAAGTGGGATGTATGTCAGTGGGAAAACTGCATGGAGTGAAGGTGCAAAGCCCTCACTTTAAAAGCAGAAAGATCTGATGCTGTCTGAAGTGAGTCATAAGTTTGAGCAGCTGAATCTTTTGATTCAGGTCATAAATGGCAACATAAATTCAACATGGCTGAATAGGCTTGCTAGGAGATATGTGAAAATGCCCAGCTATGCACAATAACAATTACATTAATTAAGAATAATCTTGGTGAACATTTTAGATCAAAATGCTTTCCTTTTTGAAAACTGTTTCTCTGACATCCACATTTTCCAGAAGAAAAGGTACTGTGTCCTGATCTGATCTAATTAAGAGTATCTTTAATAGGATCAGAGACAGAACTGAGATGTAAAACCAAAAACTTATCTTCAGAGATAAGTTTCCCTAAGAGGCTTAGCTCTAAGGAACCTTTGGTAACCGTCTTTCTCTTGTGCTGGGAATGACAGCTCCCTGATCTCATTCTGGGACAACTCTGTGATACAACAGTTAATCTTTCCAGTACTTCATAATTTTAGGTGAGTATGGTTTGTGTCTTTGTGACTTAAAATCTAGATTTGGTGTCACATTTCCAAGAGACATGGTATATGATTCCAGTATAGGGCAGAGTAAAACACTGTTTTTGTACCAAGCTAGCAATTTTTTGATAGTTAATCTTTCACTGAAGGGTAAAGTTGCTTTGCACTTATTGCAGAAGTTGTCTCTGCTCTTGGGTTATAAATAATGACAGAGTAGCTGATGTGTTGTGAACTTCCAGCTCAGCTTGCTTCACAGTTGTGTTCATGGAGCCATACCCTAAGTCTCCCTAAACTATAATATTACTTGCCAGGAGACAGACATCACATGCAGTAAAGAATCTTTTATTCTCCTGTACAGGTTCTTATCTCCTGTTCAGCCTAACAGCATCCAGAGATACTGGAGTAATGTCTGCAACCAGTATAGCCCCATCTGCACAGCCCTGTAGCCAGGGAATGAGGTCTTTGGAAAAGCAGAGTCAGGCTCACAGCTGTATCTCCACTTTCACTGCATTGTGCTCTGCAGAATATATCCTCAGTTTGAACTAGCTTTGGTACCTCTATGCGATGACATGTAGTGCCATTATATACAATCATAGAATATTTCTGAGTGTATGCTTTCAGCTAAGAAGCCTCGGCTTTCTCTTGTTTGATTAATTGTGCATCTGCAGTGTGCAGGCCCAGGGAATTCACTGGAGAAGTACTCAAATTCCCTCACACGACTGACTTCTTGAATGAAGGCAATAACTACTGAGTCCTGCATAAAATGCCTGCATAAAATGCCTCACACACAGCTCTCTGTCTTGTGATTTACCTATATGTCACTTATTTCTTACTATGTGGAGCACTAAGCATGCTCTAGGAATGCATCCAGTCCCTTCAAAGTGGATGGCAGTGCCACTTTTGATTGCTCCGAAGCACCTTCAGGAGGATTGCGTCCTTCTGTTGGTCCTTGTTGAGCAGGCAGGCGAGCAGGTTAGGTGAACTTGGGTGGTCAGAGTCACCCTCTGGGAATACGTATCTACATTTAAGATGATTCCTACTTTAGAGTTTTACAGTAGGGGAGTATTTGACTCTGTAAAGCTCTTATTACATCTGGCCAGCTTCAGAGGTGTGGTACAGAAGGCAGAGTCCTGAACACAAACCAGGTAGCCTGCATGTGCTTTCCCCAGTGTGGAATTGAAAGAGCAACAAATATTTAACATAGGCTGTGAATTCCTGAATATGAGAGGCCATTTCACATTTGGGAGAATTAATTCACTCTGTAGCTAAGACAAAAATCTTCTGTATTGATTAGTCTGTAGAGCCAGACATCATCACCCACTCCTTCTGTTAAGTTATATCTATTTTCCTTATCCACTGACTGCAAAAATCATCTGTTTTTCCGTTTTACCTTCTCTTAACTCCTCCATGCAGTGAGTTTGCATACAAAGTCCACCATTTTTATGATGCCAGTGAATTTGCTCAAAATTACTACATCATTCAAGTTCCTCTAGAGAGATGTTTGGCTTTGAAGAGTGAAGTCATGGCTTTGGCTAATCACTGTTGTCCAGGTCATTGCTGCTTTGGGAACAGCAAAGTAGTAACTAAAGTGCTTGGGCCTGTTGCTTTGGGTGCAGCTTCAGGAAGGAAATACCTAGCTGTCAAGGGCTTTTATCAAAGGGTGGGACTTACCTTCAGTTTGATTAATGATACCTCTTACCGCAGATCATATATCAAAAGGCTATGCAGGCATGTTCACACTTGAAATTGGATGTATGAATCAAAACAAGATGAGACAAAGTTAGCATCATTCCTATAAATTGCAACAGGGCTTGTAATATGTGGAGTGAGAAAGTTGAGAATCATTATATAGTGATATTAGCTTTGAGCCAACACTGCTCTGGTTCCAGAAATATTACAAGACAATGATCATTAAAAGGAAAAAAAGTGCAGCTGGAACATGTTGGAAACCATTACTGTCTACACATTACAAGTCGCAGAAGCAAGTTTCTGCACTTTGATTGATGGAAATGAGCTCCAAGAATATATACATATGCTTTGAGAATGTCTGATTTGCTGTGCCTCTCAAGAACAGAAGCAGCCTA
Organism: Nettapus auritus; assembly: GCA_011076525.1. Classification (NCBI taxonomy): domain Eukaryota; kingdom Metazoa; phylum Chordata; class Aves; order Anseriformes; family Anatidae; genus Nettapus; species Nettapus auritus. The sequence goes on along the minus strand of CM021765.1, from coordinate 129,388,456 downwards.
TATTAATCAAAGATAACAATTCCGACCATTTCCAAGAATTTATACAAAAAAAAAAGAAAAAAAAAAGAAAAAAAAGAAAAAGACAAGACAGAATGAAGCCCTCAGAGCCAAACAAAAGATATGCTTATTCTGGGGAAAGACAAGTGGCCTTTCATTTGGAAATCCATCTCAAATATTGTTCACGCCCTGTAGTGATGAATAGAAATGAGGTAAACACTACAGAGAAAATACACCACTTCTATGCTAAGAATTCTTGTGGGGTCATACTTTAAAGTAAAAGGCTTATGCTGATCATGTAAACTCCAGATGTAGTGTACAGTTCACTTCATCATTTGATCAAAGGATGAATGAAAGCTTTTGACCTTTTGAAAAGGTTCAAATGCGTACTACTGAGGAAATGTATCAAACTCATTTACTGCTATATATCGTTCCTCCTATTGCTGTCTTTTGTTAAGTAGGAGGCTAATTTTTTCTGCCCTTTTAGAATCTATATATATAAACTCTATTTAAGAACTTAAGTGCAAAATTGCATAATTTTCCCTGCAACCCGGGGACGTGTGCCAGTCTAAAATAACACCCACACTGCTCCCAGATTCCTGGGAAGTGATTTAGTCTTTTGCTACTTTTACGTTCATAAATAAATTTGCCATGCTCAGATTTCATCAGCCCCACTGAGAAATCTGGGAACAAATAGACTGCTTCAAAGTGACTGGGATCATATACAGGCTGTTGACTCCTCTCCTACAGGTGTGCAATGGAAGTTTCTGTTGTGATTCTCACAATGGAGGAAGTGGCTTATAATCATTTGAATCTGACAGCAATTGGATTAGTGATGTTAGTGAATACAATGAGCCACATTTTTATTCAGGAAAACATTTTGCCAACCAAGTAAAATTATGTATTTGTAAAAATATTGTAAAAATGTCGAGGAAACTATATCAGAAGGAAATTCACGTTTTCTCCAAGACCTCAACTCTTAGGACCTCAGTAACTGTCTGACAAAAGGCTACAACTGCCTTTGCTTTCCAAAGGAGGACATAGTTTTCATTGTTATTATCATGCCTGATTAACAAGCCCGACTCACTGTCTGCCTTGATCTTTCTTTATACAGAGAATGCAAGACAGCGTCAGGATGGGGTGGTGAGCAATTCCATCGTGTACTTCACTGAAGACCCCCCCGAACTGCCACCCAATAGTCCCCATCCACTGAAGTTGCGGCGTATTCTCAACCTGAGCCCTTTCACTGTCACTGACCACACACCAATGGAGACCGTGGTAGATATCTTCCGGAAACTTGGACTCCGACAGTGTCTTGTCACTCGTAGTGGGTGAGTAGATGCTGAGTCACGCACGCTTTAAGAATCTTAGAAGATTTTCTTTAGCGTTAACAAAAACACTGTGCATCTAAAGCCAAGTATAGATAGTAACTAATTAACCAGCACCTCTGAGACACTCAGATGAATATTTATATGCTATTTTGTGGACGGAAAACTGAAGGGAAGTGTGCCCAGTCTCTCCTCAGGGCAGCAAAAGAAAATCAGATTCACAACCAAAATGTTCCTACTGGGTGTCATGGTTCATGCTGTTCTCCCAAGTCCTTAGTGTATTTTCATTTAGATAAGGTAAAGATAAATACAAAATATACTGTTGTGACTCCTACTATATTTTCATTTTCAACAGAAGCAGATCTGGCAAGTAGTATTGTTTGTAAACGATGTGCCTGTTCCTAGACATCCAGCTAGATTAGATGCTTATGAAGACTTTGATAAAGATGTCAGTTGAGGAAAATTAATTAATTTTGCTTTCTTTAATGCAAAGTGGAAAGGCATATCAACTGAAAGTCCACGAAAAATTGTGGGCAAACATGGCATTAGAAGAGTGAAAAGCTGCACTGTATGCAGTAGAAATAAATCTGATAGTTCCAATGAGGTTTCCATTATTTTGGGAGTATTACTCATCACAGGATCTTGTGGTAAGAAGGAACTTTACAACAGAACAGCAAAACCAGAGCCATCATTTTCAAATGTGAAAGACTAAAATTTAGCCTTCTGCAAAACCTGTTTTTGTTATTCAAATATATTGCATATAATCTGTTAGTATCGATGGAGTGCACTCAGCATTAAAAAAATAAGTACCATTTCTTGGGACAGAAATTTAGGTTCTGTTCTGAGGTGCTTCGTTTTGGAAATTTTCATCTCAAGTTCTGGTACTTTCATTAAATGAAAGGTGGAATAACTGTAACAATTACATAGTTTCAAAATTCAGTGCCTCACTGCCTTCAGGGAGTATAAATAAAAGCCCTGGAACATTGAGCATTAAAACATTTTTTACTCTTGGGGCTAGATGCCTTGTAGGTCTCACATTTCTTGACACATACAATACATTTAGCATCATATATGTGCGAAATTATCACTCAAGGTTGAAGGAATTATTATGTCAGAAAGTGAGAGTCTCAGAAAGCCCATGCTTTTGCTTAGTTTGTGTACAATAGTACACGAAAACCCCAGGCAGGCCTTACATCAGGTCACTGGTGCTTTGGTTTTATGCTGTGGATCCTCTGCAGCCTGAGCCTACGAAAATTCATTAGTTTGTCATATGAAGTGTCAGTAATTGTAGTTCCTCACTCAGTCATGTTCTCAACAAAAGGAGATAACAACCCAAAATATTTCACTTAATGATCATGGCTGAGGTAGTAAATATACATGAGGTGAGAATGCTTTTTATAAAACAGAATTTCTAGTCAATAGAATGGACAGTGTTAATGGAAGCACTAAAAAAAATGTCCCTGTAGCTGAATAGGAAAAAAAAAAAAAAAAAAGATGATATATGAGATGACTGTTGACCTTTCCTTTCCTTTTCTCCTCTAGGAGGCTGCTGGGTATCATAACTAAAAAGGATGTATTAAGACATATGGCTCAAATGGCAAACCAGGACCCTGAATCTATCATGTTTAACTAGTCTGGTAAAGGACGGAGAAAGTAACCCCAAAGGAATCCCTTCCAGATTAACACAAAGGCTATGTTCAGTGTTTCATTTTGTTTAAAGAGAAAATGTAATGTGTATGAGGAATGGCCTAATATGTCTCCGACAGAGGGAGTGGATGCAGGATGGCACTTATTTAATGAGGAAGGCAGTTTAGAAGCTCTGAGCAGCTGCAGACATCAAGCTGTGTTTCCTTAATGAGTTACCTAACAGCTCAATTGGTGCATTGGTGGGCGTAAGTGATGTGGTGCTGAGAGACAAAGAGCCAGGAGCACCAGTGGGATGCATAAACATTCACAGGAACTCAGGAGGCAGGTGTGAAGACTAGCAGACACCGTTTATGCATAAATTGTTAACAAAGATTTGTGTTCCAAACTAGAGAGCGTGTATGAGTAATGCCAGTTGTATTTGTTACTGAAATCATGGCTATTTGTTTGCTAGTGAATTATACCATTTTCATGAGGAAAAAAGTGTCATATTTTAAAATGAAAATTTTTGTCACCTTCATTTATTTTTTTAAAAGTTAAGTGATTCGGGACTGAAATTAAAGGAGCAAGAGCACACTTAAAGTCATTTTAAAATGTAGTGTCCCCTGCTCCCTGTTTTAGTCCTTTGAATTTTACAATTTATATGTATACAATTTATAAATATACAGTTCAGCATTTCTGTGAATCAGCTTTTCTTTATTAATATTGAAATGTGACTTATTTCTAAGGAATTATTATTTCTCTATGCAATTTTGCATACAGGTACTGTAATATTTAGTATTACGTGGTTTGCTATGACAACAGGAAAAAGCATAAAAGCTCATGGAGGAATGTTCAAAGGCACAAAAGGGAGACTGGTATCCAGCTCTCATCAAAGCTAGTGACAAGAAATTTTTTGCCTGCCCTTGCCTGCCTCCCCTTATGTAAAGAAAAATAATTTTTCACAGACTTATGAAGTTCTTCATTGATTTCTGATTCTCCATTTAGTTCCTTTTCTTTGTTGCCTTTTCTTGGCACTTGTCTGCACCTGCCAAGAGATCAGTTAAGTTAATTTAACAGCCACAGAGACATTTATTCTGTAGCAGATCTACTCTTTACGCTTCTTCTGCCAGTCATAGGACTGCAGAATCACTCCCCACAACACTGTGGCAAGGATAAGGGATCAAAGCAACTGAGAATGCAAACGACAATAGCAAAGCTTTAATTATTGATCTATCTGCAGCAAGAACACATGATTTAACACCCCTCAGTAGGAACCTCTAAGCCACTCAGGTAAAAATGCTATGTTTTCTTAAACCCTGGTACTGGTCCTGCATAAGATAAACACAGTCAACTTTGTGTCAAAATGCTAGCTCTTTAGTCAAGACTGCTGTCACTAATAGGTGACCAAATTCTACTGTCAGTAACACATAATTCACACTGCCCTGTGTTTGGTTTACAACTATCAGCTTGAAGATAATGTCTGGAGAAAGGCTGGATCCTAACTTAGGTTCCTCAAATCCCCAGCAGGAGGGCCTTCTGACCACCCGAAAGTCTGGACTATTTATTCAGGCATCTAAATCCTCTACTATTTTGCTCAAATATATATAGATACCAGTAGCTCAAATCTATTGCATCCAAATGTTTTTCAGAGACAGAAATTAGGGAAGAAGAATATACCAGATGAACCTTTCATTACTCCAGACAAAAGCCATACTGTGTTAAGCCAACTTGTAGGCAGTGTCCATGATCACTGTGTCCCTGAACTGAGACAACTAGCCAGGTGCACCCTAAGTTAGATGCCCAAATTTACAAATTCCTCCTCTTATCTCCAGTGACCCTGCTTCCATCTGGCAGGTGTCCCACTGCATTCACAAAAACCATGGCCCAAATTATTTAAGTAAAAGAAACGGAAGTGAAAGGATAATTTTAATCTGCTAAGTACAGCATTTAACAATAGTGTTTGCAACAGACCGACATAAATATATGTAGCTCTGGCCAAAGCCCATAGATATTTCAGCGTATATTTTTGTTAAACATCTGCAGTACAATGTATTATTAAAGGGATATTGTTAAAACTATGAAAACTATAGGAGTGAGCAACCCTTTCATTCTGAAAATAGGAAATGCAACATAACATTGTTGTTTCTTTTGTTTTGTCTTTGAAGCAGTTATCAATCAAACTCATAAAAAAGCAACTGACTCAACCACCAAGCTCATGAACATTGGATTCCCTCATCTGAAGAGAGATGCCATCTTAAAAAATCAGTGAATTTCCAAAACTAAGCCCAAACGAGGCTTAGTACAAATGTCAGGTTCTAACCAAAATTACGAGAATCTAAATTTGCTAACTTTTGAGGGCACTCTTGTTCTGAAATTGAAATTGAAGGACCATGTTTAACTTTTCATTCTTATAGCTCTTAATGTTAGTATATGTTTGATGAACACTTTTTCCATCTCCCCTTATGTTTATATTGGAAGCAAGTGTGCAGACTCTCCCACTTGAACACTTTGAAATACCTCTTTTGCTCAGAAGTCAATAGAAATAAGTTAGGAAGCCCATTTAATTGAAATCAAACCCCATGCTTCATATATGTCAGGGAAAAGGAGAGGTCTTAATGCCTTCTCTGTTGTCCAAGGAAATTTCAGTCCATGCCACACTAGAATTTAGTCCATGGTAGAGCTAACTTTGAAGAGCATTCAGAGCATGTGTTTGCTAACAGAAACCAGGATAATACATCCATGCTGAAAAAAAATGTCATTTCCTGAGGAAAAAGATATTGAGTCTGCTGAGATTAAACTCGTTGTGAATACAAATTCGTCTGTGTATTGACTAGGGTTATGGCTCAGTCCATGATTATGCATAGGCATAAACTTGTGTGGCAAATTCCCCTTCGTACCCAGAGGCCTGATCCACTACAACCAACAGCCAGCCCTATGATATCTTGTTGGCTCCTCTTATGAGGCTGCATATGAGAAGGACTCAAGGACATTCAAGGACATAAGAACAGGATCTATAAGACCAGCATGGTGGTGGTTTGTAGGAAGCAACAGAAGAAATTGAGACTTTAACTTTGGAACCACCACCCAAGCAGAAGGCGGGTAAATGAGGGTCCAGCTCTTTTTTACCAAACATGTTCCTCTTCAGATGGCATTTAAATATCTAAGGGTCAGAGAAAAAGGTTTGAATGTCTAACTGTGTACATGGGTGGTTAGACTGCTGCTCCTAGTTCCAAAGTCTGTTCAAAATACATTAAACCCCCTTAGAGCAGGGACTGACATCTAGCTCTGCAGAAATAGCATAGGAATAGCTGACTTCAGCTGCTTGGTGTTACCATGGCTGAGTTAATGCTAGAATAACAAGGAAAGCTTAGAAACAGGACAGACTTTGATAATTAGAAAACTTCCAGAGATGGTAGTTGGCTGTAAGTCCTTCTGTTGAACTTCCTTTCATGCTACAATTTTCATTGCTCTTAGAGTTCGAGTGGCTGCATGGGGAACACTTTGTATAAATTAATATCATGCTTTTTGCACAAAATGCAGTTATAATGTAATAATTCCCCATATCAAGCCCATTATTAGTTACCATTTTCCATCTGTATTCCCAAATGTGTCTCAGAAGTCAGCGAATAGACTCTAAAAGGCGAAGTCTCAGCCTTAAGTATCTGAATCTGTATAACTCAAAGTAGAGTCACATAGCCTGATGAATCTGAGTTACATATGTACTTTGATATACAGTGCTCAGTTTATGCAACCTCACATTCATGTAGTTGGAGTTAAATCCTCATGTTCAAGCAGTTGGACTTTGATGTCACATTAAACAAGAGAACATAAACCTTTGAATGATGCAAGTTCAGTATTGTACCTTTGTTTTGCATGAACCGTGTTCAGTTACATTCAGCTTCTGATGTATACTTGAAGCAATTTGTACCCCAAAGTTTATTATTAAAACAGAGAACGTGGATGGGATTAGCCAGATCCTTTGGCTGTCACAGTGACACTAATTATTAATTCTTATGCTTTGAAGAAGCAGAAAAAAGAATGTTTAAGAATTACAGAAGACCCATTGATTCCGTGTTGGAATGACACTATTGTTAAGAATATTGTTTTGCTTTTTTGTTTGTTTGTTTTAATTGTAGAAAACAGTATATATGTTGCACCTTATCAAAACCAATGTTTGGACTCTATTTTTTAAATAAAACTGACTTACTGTACTGGAAACATTGCTTGAACATATTCTTAATTGGAGTATTGTATCATAATGTCTCTGTATGATTCTGATGTTTCCTTTTCCCACCTATAGGAATAATTCAAGCCAGATGAATGGTTTAGGATACCTAATTCAGCTTTGGGTTACCTCATATGAAATTAGAAGTTAGTAGAGTCCATGCAGTAGACTTCAAAGAATCAACCTTGACAGCTGGCTGTTTCATTTTTGGAAGGAAATGATTTTCACTTCAGCATCACAAATCCTTTCTTTAGAAATCTAAAGAGAGAAGAAAAAAAGGTTTATCCTATCAGGCTCTTCTGTCATCAATCATCATAATCATCATCATTCAATCATCATAAAATTTGTTTAAAGTTAGATGTCACAAAGCCCTTACGATTTCAGATTTTGTATATATTTTTTCATTTTTACCTTAGTCTACAGCTAGACCCAAAGACTGAAAATGGCAGGTTCAGTTGTGCACATTTACTTGGATGAAACATCCCTTAAATGACAGAACTTTTGTGTAGCAGCAAAAAATGAGATTCATCCTGATTAATGTACTAACAAGCAAATAGAAAGGCACTATGGCATTATGCAAAGAAGACATTAATCAATGGTTTATCCAAAAGAAGCATTACAGATTTAAAGGCATGCTCCAGGGAACAAATTTGATAAGACTGATATGTCAGCATTATCCTAATTTAAGTTAAATTACTCACTTCAGAAGCTGGTGCTGGAGTCCCAGGGCCTCCAGCTTGCTCTATGGATTGCTGCAGCTCTAACATGGCCCAATGCACACATGAAGAAGCCAGGAAGCATCAGGTTTGCAGCAGCTTAAATAAGCAGTAATTGTTCCTGTAGTTTGTAGTTGGTCACGAGGGACTGAGCCTTAGACCTACCTGTCATCACTTGTGATGGCAGAGCCAGGAAATGGAAGAGAAAATGTTGAGAGGAATCCAGTGCTGCCCTGTCACAGCTGTGCACCACACATCCTGGCCTAGGTGCTCGTTTCTGCTAAACCAAATGGCTTGTTGCTATCCACATGCTTTTCTGCTCCTTCAGGAGCCCCCTCCTTATTTATTTGCTACAAGCAATATTATCCCCTGCATTGTCCTTCTCCTCTGCTCCAGCTCCAAATTCAATCTTGCTTCCACTGTGGTAGCTTAGCCCACCACCAAGCACCATTTACAGGCTGCATCCCACACAGGAAAGGTGCAGCTGTGGTGGGTGGGCTTTTCTCATGGCATGCTGGATTTTGTATCGCTCCCTGCTGGAGGACATGGAAAACCTGGTGTGACTTGCAGTGGTATTCTGCACTGTTTTCTGATTGTTTGTTGGCTCGCTATCTTAACACAATACCAAAAATATGGACTTTTTAGAAAAATAGTTGCTGTATTTGCACAGATCAATGTATATATGTTCACCATCTCAACCAGTAAGTAGTGAATACACCATGAAGGCAAGCAGGAGCTGGGAAATGACTGTGGCAACTATATCCTGAAGCACTTATGAGCTCTCAGAATTTGTCAGGAACTGCAGACCTGGGGCTGCAGCATTTGGTCAACTCTGCATCTCTTCTTTCATCTTTCTTGCATTCTGAGCATAATTAATATGCTCACTTTGAGTGCATTATAAGCACAGCTTGAGCACAGTTAATGATTTCAACCCGTGCTATCTTCAAAATTATCGTGTATAGTCAGGGTCAAAACAATCTGAGTATTCCTATGGATACAGTGGTTTCCCCAGCTTCTTCAGCTGTGTTTCATTTTGAAAAAGGATTCTGCAGCTTGAACAATCAGTGCACAGCTCCCTGTGGGGATTTGCAAAGCCCCTGCGGTCCGTCTCCGGCTTGCACAGCATTAGGAGCAATGTCTGAGCGGGCCAGCCTTCGTTATGGAGCACATACTTTACAGATTAAGCAGCCTTTCTTAATCCACAAAGACTCAGTAAAGGGCACAGAAAACAACAACAGCAACAGAAAAACACAACAAACATGCAAATTGCTTAGGAAGCTAGACGGTCAACTATTTTAGCCACAGAAAGTTGCTTTGTTCTCAAAGTTATGTCCACCGTGGTGTCTAGCTCTCAAGAGGACCATCCCCAGTGCAGTATTTGCTCACTAGTTTCAGCACTAGGAAGGAGTAACATTTAAAGCTAAAATAATATGTATTTCTATGGAGTACAACCAATGTTATATAATGTATCCTAAAAGATAACCTTTCCCCCATATTGTAGTAAGCTCTTTGTTTTAAGAGTTGTTAGTAAGGACCAGTGACTGTGCTGCACGCAGTTCGATGTGGAATGCTTCTGGGCTGGTGCATCAAATACTGAGCATCTCTCCGTTGGTAAATGTGGTAGATAGGAGTGCATGCAATAACTGTGCCATAGGAAAGGACCATTTAAAATAATTAAAGTGACATGAGTAGGGAAAAACATATCTCTAATTTTAAAGTTTGCCACCAGGTAACATGAAAAGGTATTTCTGTATTACGAAGCCCTAAGGTTTATAAAATATATTTAAAATTTAAATCATTAACAAATTTGCATTTTGCCTCAGACAAATTTTACTCACCTAACTCTTAGATCACCATTAGACCTCAAAATATCTGAACAAATTAGAAGGGACAACCAGACTATTGAAGTCTTCAAACCTGGGAAGCTTAGCTGCAGTTTGGAGGTGGAGGACACAAACTATACCAAAAGTCACAGCATGGCCCCGGTCAGCAGTGAGTTCCAGAAAACCAAAGTACGAGAGTTGCCATCTCTAGCCCTTAACTTTTGCACAATTATCTCATGCTTAGAGATTCTTGGGATCTGGTGGGGCTGGGATCCATTTATCATGTTAGGTAAATGTCCCAGTTGCCATGATACCAGCTCTTCTGGGTGTTGATTGGCACCTATTTAGACCAATGCAGCTCCCCTTTTTGTAACTGCTGCTGTGGTTGGGTTTCTGGCAAGCCAGGAGGAGCCAGGAGGAGAAGCATTTGTAGGCTTCTACTTAGAGATGTCTCAGCTGGCTATTCCGAGTGACTTTGAGATGCACATCCTGTACCTAGATGTTTCATAGGGAGCTTGGGTGCCTGCTTAGACTCTCGTAATTACCAGACTGGGGTCAGTCATATTTTCAGGTATTGCTATAGCCTGAACACTGTTCTTGGCTTCCTGCAGGTATAGATACAAGTATAGGCTAGATGAAGTCTAGCTTACCTCTTCAAAATTCCTTCTGAATATGCTGGTTTCCAGACTGCTAAACATTTGGTTCACAGTTTTAGATTCCTTAAGGTATTTCGCTGGTACTGAATATACAAATGGTCCAATGACTGGAAAAATAATCAGCAAACCAAGCCAGAGAATAAAAAACCTTTTTTTTTTTTTTTTTTTTTTTTTTTTTTTTTTTTTTTTTCTATATGATCACTGCTTGGGATCAATCACCATTTGGATTATTGTAGTAATTCATTATTTTTAATCTCTATCCTCCATTTAAGCACCTGTTTTGCCATTATGTTATATATACTTATACAAGTGGTCCTACAATTAGAGATACAACAAAAGCATAAGCTCACTCTGACTGAAGGTTTCCATGTCACAGATATTCAACATTTCATCTGAATTATGTTTTGGCTACATCTCAACTTTTAAGGAACACTCCCTCAAAGCACTAGTCACAAAAGCACAAGGATTAAGTCATAATCTTTGCTGTACCTCTCCCTTCCAAGCCTGGGGGCTTGAAGTCATGAAATCATCCACTTTCTCTCTGCCAAGCTGGTTTGGGGCAATAGAAATCCCTGTCCTTTCAAGAGCTACAGCGGCTCCAGTTTAGTAAATCTCACTGTGCCAGACTGCCTCCTTCCAGACACAAAGGCACTGTTCCACGTGTAACAGTTCCCCCTCCATGTAAGGATAAACAAGTATGGCAGGTAACACCCTTATCTCCCTCCTGCTTTTCTCACTTCCCTGCTTTGCTCTGGATGCTTCTGCCTTTCTTCTCGTTCAGCCTCAAGTTCCAGCCCATTCTGCCTCCCTGCTGCAACTTTTCTGTAATAACCAAAAGAAAAGCTCAAACCCCAAACAAATCAACACATCTATTCTTTCTGTTGCAGTGGGGCTACTGTGCAGAATACAAATTGGCAAGGAGGAAAAGTCATTAACTGAGCAATCGTCTAGTTCCCAGCATTATTTCCACAGAATAAACATTCAGTGCTGGTGAAATGTAAAAGACAAGCCATAGAGGGACTGGGACCCAGTTTGCTCACATGATGTCCTGATGTATACAGACTATTGTATTATTTCTCATTTGCTCTTCTTCTGGCTCCACATTATATTTCTGTCTTCTTGGTGTTCAAGCTTGAATGACACGGAGGGAGGGGGGGAATTATTGCAATGCCAAGAACCCTTTTTCTCAAGAGAATGCTCCATTCATGATCATATGGAGTATCTTGAGCTGGACAACCTCTGCCTTTCTTACTGAAGCTGTTTCATTCTCCATGAAAATACCTATTAGGCCAAAAAGAAAATGGCCTTAAATGTGATTACATTTGCTCACTGGATAGAGGCAAGAACTGAACCCCAGGCTCCTGTCTGTCAAGGGAATGCCAATACCACTGAGAAGTTTGTGTTAGAGGGTTAAGTCTGTGGGTGCAAGGAAATTAAGGAACTGTGAGAACTGGATGTTGTATGTGCCAGATGCAAATGTTGTGAGATCTAGCTGGAAATTCAGCCCAGAACGAGACCTATGGAGAGATAACGTTTTCTGCACAGCCATCCTCCCCATTTTTAATGGGCAACCTCACACTAAGAAAATGAACTTCTGCAGGTTCTGTGTGGTTGCACAGTTACACTGGGCATCGTGTACAAGTGTGAGCCCTTCACACCAGCCTGTTAACTCTGACCATCTTCTCCAGTGTAAAAACCTGCAACAACTATGATAGACACAGAGGGAATGAGGGGCAGGAGTAAAGGTGCATTGCTAGGGCAAGAATAAATGCATTGCTAGGGCAAGAGGGAATGCTGGAGCACATGCAGCTGCCTGGTGGCCAGTCTCTCTCATACAAAGGACCTGCTCTCCTGGGGATCACGCAATGCAGCTCTGACCCCTTCCACCCCATCCCTAGTGCCTTCATCCTGTATGCTCCCTCGGCAGCATATGTATGTATCCATTCGCTTGGTTCCTGGCACAAAACACTCCCAGCAAAGCCCGATCTGCACCACTCCCTTCCCTTGTGCCAGGAGCACACCAAGGCCCACGCACGTGCAGAAACACCAGGCACTCTACCTAGAGCCACATTCAACAGAAGCCTGAGCAGCCGTGCTGCCACCGCCTTCCCCGCATGGCCACTGCCCGCCAGCTCCTCCCAGCCCCATTGTCCCGGTTCTTCAGGGCTCTGGGAACAGAAACAAGCAGAGGAAAAGGTGGGGAACTGGGATAGCTGGCTGAGGATCCTCCCCGTTTGGACTGGCCTCTCAGCTGGGCCTCAGCAGGTCTGACCAGACATTTCCTAACCACCGTTCCTTCCTGTAGGCCTTACAGATATTCAGTAACCGCACCGCCCTGCACAGCCACACCAGGAATCGCAGTGATGTTGTTTTCTTACAGATTAACACAATCTGCCTATGCCAGGACAATAGAAAACCAAACCCATCATTGCAACTATCACAGCTCCGTCTGCTCCGAGCATGACAGAGGGGCAATTTGTCAAAGCAGCCAGCCATTCTCCTGTACCACCAAAAGGGCCCCACAAATGTCTTCGTATTTAGACTCTCTGTGAGCTTCAAAGAGAAGATCTTATCTTTTATAAGGGTATTCAGGTACCCCAGGATGCTTGGGAGAGGCCAATATCCTCCTCTGTGTGAGGAGGAGTTGGCTGTGATGGAAGTGCCCTCCTGGCAGGCCGTGACCCAGCGGTCGGCATTTCAGGTGCCCCAGCAAATGCTCCCTTGACCCGCTGCTGCTGAACTGGCTGCCTGGTGTGCTGTTTGGTGACCCACTGCTCCACATTGGGGTTATTTATTAATCGCTGTCAGGGCAATGAGCCTGGATTTAATTTAATTGCTCCAGAGGTTTCAAGTCGCAGAGGCCCACGAGGTGGCGTTCAAATACTCGGTATGGCAGCGCAGCATGCTCCGTGCCACAAGCCGTGCACATGCTGACAAAGGCAGCGGGTTTTGGTTCGTGTAGGACAAGATGTCTTACTGTTTGCTCTAAATTTATAAATAATCGTTCTCATCAATTTTCTTGGGTATGCCAATTAAAAGCTAATGCATACATACACATATATAATTTTTAGTCTGATGTGCTGAGCTCTCTAGAGGGAAAGGGAAAGGAAAGAAAGAAATCTTTTCTTTGTTTAGACTGTTTGGCAGGGCTCAGGCATGCCTGTCTCCTTTTAAACCACATATCACATCTGTAAAAACATAGTGGCAAAAGGAGGAAAAAATAATCTGCAATGCTTTCCTGGTGGTTTCAGTGAGGCTTTCATGTAACCAATACGTTTTCATCAATTATGCATTTAGGTCACAGGAAGAGCTGGAAGAAGGAATTCCTTTGCCATTTCAAAGTTGCTGTCAGGAAGTAAATATAGCCAAGCTGATGGAGCTAGAAGAAATATAGTTTTGTTCTTCTGTCCTGATATTTTTCCTCTCCACTTTCTTTACTGTCGTTTCTGTTTGTGCAAGCATTTCCCCCAGCATAGCAAAATCAGTGGAGGGAAGGCACAGAGGCCCTTTGAGTGTGGAAATCTCTTATTGTGTACTGGCAGTTCTAAAATGTGTGTAAGCACTATTAGGCAAGTGACTAGAAGGCCTTCCCTGTAAAGCATTTGGTCAGATCTGGAAAACAGCACAGGCTCCTTGGTGGGCAGCATTGCCATATGTAACCTTTAGGCTTCTGTGCAATTTACAACCTGAAGTTAGGTGCTTAAATACCCTTTTAAAAGTATAATGAGAATTAAAGGCTAAGGAATGAGTTTCATTGTAGCCAGCACATGGAGCAGGCAAAAGTCCATACCAGCTACTGAGAAATACTGAAGAGGACCTTAAAATCTTGCCTCTTCCCTGTATTAGAGCTCACAGAAGCCTCCTGTCTCTCCAGACCATACGTCACACACACATACCACAGTATGGATTACTTGTGCACTCTTTTCTTGTGAAAAGAGACTGAGAACTTGTCGAAATGTTTCTGTGCTGCTGCCTGCATCTTACAAGCACTCAGAGCATTGAGCAGGAAGCAGCAGATGGGGACTCAGTACTTATTCCCCCCCACACCCCTCCAGCAAAATTAATGTGGGAGAAGCAGAAGGAAGAAGAGAGATACTACTGCAGTTAGCAGGAGAAGGAATGCCAGCTTTCCCACCCTTTCTCCCAACTTTTTAAACATATTTTACTTACTTTTCTTAAATGTAAAATCTATTATCAGGCTTGGGAAAAAAGAACAGAACTGGTCTTCCACCTCTGAAGTAAATGCCAAAGCAATTAGGGTAGAGAGTCATGTTTCCCTTTGTGTACTGCTGAAATCACACATTCCTGTGGGCCAGCTTCAGCAGGAAAGGCAAAGAGAGCTTTTCTCTCTGCTCATTCCTAGCCTCAAGGTCAGGGTGGTCTCTTGAGAGTCTGTAGCTGCAGCTGATAACTCCAGGCTGAGAGTCTTACAGACAGGTACTGCTTTTCTGGTGCATTCATCTGGTGCTTCTTCCTTGGATCATGTACCTGAAGGTAAGTAGTTTGTGAAATTCAGCAATGCCTGCTCAGGCTGTGAAGACTTGTCAGACTTGTCAGCCCTAAAAGATGAGAGGACTTGTCAGTCCTAAAGGGTGGGACGTGGTCCTTAGCCCTTCCTCTGGTCTCCTGGTGCCCAAGTTCTCCCATATACTACAGGGTAAAGCTCCAAAAGCTTTAGAGTTCATGGCGACACACGACACACTTATTTAGAGATCTTCAGCTGGCTCTGAATAATATAGATCCAGAACAGGAGGCAACACAGGCCAGCCTGTATGCTTATAGATTGTGGGCTCCCTCCTAGGAGGGGTAGAGAGAAAACTAGAGCAGGGTGCTGTACCTGCAGAGCTACAATACCCTGGGACCAGGGTTAGTGTTGTGGCATAGCATGTATTACCCTGTACCAGGATGTTTGGATCGATGTGTCTGGTAGCCAGTACACTGATTCGTACTGCCTCCAAGCAAGCTGAGAGATGCAATGCAGATTTTGTGAAAACTCATTTGAAATTGTTAGGGACTGAAATTTCGTATTACAAAACAAGTGCCTTTACAGACGTGGACTGATGTATCTCTCTTCCATGACGGAAATAAGGAGTATGCCTCTTTAATCCAGAGCAATTTTTATTTTGTTGATTTTGGTTTGGGGGTAGAAGAGCAAAGAATTCTTTTAAAGGTTAAATTTAGCATATCTGTACTATATATTAAATATCACTTAAGATATTTAATTTTTTCTTAAAATAGTCTTCCTAGTAAGCAGAAAAATATCCTAACTGGCTAAAAAGAAAGAAAAAAAAAAGTTAAATTCTGCTTTAATTAAGGTTACACATGCAAAAGTTAGCAGTTTGCTTATGTTCATGAAATAAATCTGTCCTGTGAGACAGGGCATTTGGAGGCAGAGCTCTTTCATGACTTCCTCTTGGAGGTGTCCTACTTTTTATGGAATACTTGAATATTCATTTCACAGAGTGAGAGTGACTTTATGGAACAACCTCTAGGACTTTTTCCTAGGGCCCCTAGTTCTGCTGTTCCCTAGCTTTCTCTAGTAAATCATTAATTGTTTAGTCAATGTTGAACAGTAAGAGTAGAAGAAATTAAAGCTCCCTCTGATATCATCTGTTAGTCCTGGTATTCTCCTGAGGATGTCTCCTAAATCACCAGGCTGCTGACTAGCATTAAAAAGTAGAAAAAAAAAAAAAAAAAAAGGCATTTCCGAGAGTAAAAGTCTTCATTTCCTTTACTTTTCTTGCAAATACAATGAAGTGGATCATGCGGAATGAAATAAAATCTTTCTGTGACATTTTTGTGAGGAAAAAGCACTCAGAAATATTGCAGTCTCCCTCCACCCGAGAATTTAGTTTTATTGCTCAGGCAAAGGCATCAGTCATTTCTACAGCCCCTCTTAACTCCTTGTGGGCACTGAGATCCAGACCTTACCATTTCTTCCAGGGGTCTACCTTACTAAATTGGTGGAACAAAACCTAGTCCTTTGTAAAAGCACTAAACCATCCATTTGTTTCATTGGGCCCAAGATTTACAGCCTGTGTATGAAAGATAAGAAAAATCAGGCTTTGAAATTCCGTCTGACAAATTTTACAGCAGTAGAAGTATTAAACGTGCTGTTGTATTCGGTACTTAGTTTGAATTGTTCTGTTTTACTTTGCTCTAAACTCAGTTGATTTTCTGTTTTCCAGCATCACTATCAGCTAGAAATTACCTTTCACCCTAGAACTGTATTTTTTCCATTTCTGTACAATAGTGAAGTGTCTTAAGTGCTTTTAAGCCATAGACTGGCAGGTGCTATATAAATGTTTATCTTTGTTATGATTGCTTAAAGAAGTCAGCTCAGAGGTATAGAAGAGGAAAGAAAATTAAGTAGCCCTACCTTCTACCCTTGGTTTTCAGATCTATTTCATAATCAATTCAGCAAGAGAAATCCCTCACAGAAAGAAAAGATTCAAACTGCCATGCAGCACAAAACAAGGATAATTTTAATCCACATTAAATTCCCAGATTTACAGTCACAGTTGATTCAATTTTGAAATGGCCAGCTAAGCAGTTCATTCAGGACAAATGTAACTGAAGAATTTCATGACAAAAAACTTTTATATTCTCTTCTTTGCACTCATTCTGGATTTTTTCCTTCTTTCACTGAAGTGGTGTTTGTTCAGAACGTTCAGTTTGGTGGGATAGTGGAAATAGGGAGGATGTCTTTCTTTGGGGAAAAAGGACTACATGGCACTCTGTAGTACATGGGTTTGCTGGGCCATTCTTGTGCAATTGTTCCAGGACCACTAAGGTTTACTTAAAAAAAAAAAAAAAAAAAAAAAAAAAAAAAGTTTCAGAGAGGCCAGGTGCCTTATATTATGTGTGAGTGTTCCTTCCTGACCAAGTTGCTTTTCCCATTAGAGTTTTGTCCCATTCTCTATTTGAGTTTTGTTTCCTGTTCCTTTTTGTTTCACCTTAGTTTTTCACACAATGACATCCAAATAGAAAGAGACAGTCATTGCCATAGCTTTCACTCTGAAACTGAACTTCCTGGCTTTTATGGCTCATAATCAATCCCATCATGTCCTGTGATTTCCACGTATGAGTGCAAGAAGTAAAAGGGAGTTTATTTTGCCTGTATGCAGACAGGCCAACTTTCACACATTAGGAGCAGCAACTAATCACCCACAACATTTCCTAACGTTTATGGTGCTGGCAGACAGCTGTTTTTGTTCTGATATGATGGTTTCTTTGCAGACTCCTGCTGCCAGCAATGTCTCAGCCACTTTACTAGTGCTCCATGCGCAGCACATCCTCAGCTACTGCCTTTATTGCTACTTTCTACTTTACACACAAAAAAGCAAACTAGACTGCCAGCAAATACTAAGTAGACAGGCATATTGTTATAGCCATCTGCTGTACCAAAGGGAAATTTTAGTTACCTACACCTAGAACTAAAAGAAGAAAATGGAAACATATAGGCATGCAGCCCAGGTCCCACAATATAAGCTTTTGACCTTACATTTTGGGTTCTGATTTATTTTTTTTTTTCTTTTAAACCTTGAATCTTTTACCCTTTGAAGGGGTAAAAATGTGTAAGATCTATGTTTATGATATACGGATTTTTTTAAGAAGTTATCTATATTCTCTGAAAGTTAACCATTGTTACTGTAAATACATGTATCCCCCATATGCTATAAATGTATAGAAGTTTGGGTTTTGCCTAAATAATCATTGGTAACAGTATTTAACAGCTGTTTAATACTTGATTTGATTAGCATGGAGTTTAGGATACTGGGGAAAGCATATGCATTCATTTCATCTCTGCAATGCTAGTTACACCACTTTGTCTATTATTTCATTGCAATATTGTTCCAATGTTTTATGTCTTCAAGGACTTCAACAGTGCATTCTTGGAGCCAAAAATATGCCCCATTGCTAACCATCAGGCCAAGCATCCACTTTAAACAGAACTAGTTTTGGAAAGACTACCATCTTATGCTATGGATAGCATGAGACTGAGTTCACAAAGGCTGCTGTGAGGCACCTATGTTCCCTTTCACCAGTTCAGCCCAATGATTTGCAGCCTCAAGATGCAGATGAAAAAATGGGAAAGATTCAACAAATTCTGCAGATGTCTGATTCACCATCAGTTGTTAAATACGGGAGAAGAAATAAGAGGACTAGGGGAAGGGGTAGAGTTCCCTTTAATCTATTCCTTAAACTAATGTTTATGATCTTTGAGTAATGAGGTATTAAAATCTGAATATTTGAAGTATATTCACTTTCCTTCACTCCCACTGATACAGACATATTTTTAATTATGCATATTTGTTCAGTACAGTCATGCTGTTTCTAACTTCCACCTAATTATTATTTATGTGATTACAGCTCCTAGAAGACCAGTCACAGACCAGGAGGCTATGTGCTAAATGTAGGAGACAGGCAAAAAAAGAAAAAAGTCTCAGACCCCAAAGATTATCGGAAATCTGTCCATTTAGATGCTGTTTTTCCAGTTGGTGTTATTATGCCTTTATTTATTCTTCTACATGCAAAGACATTAGCAAACATAATTTTCTAAAAACCAACACAAAGAACAGATTTTAAATATGGCATGATTTGCCAAAACATCTAAATCTCTACACTATTCTGGCAGTATAATGCTAGTTACAGTTTAAAATTCATTGGAAAGCTTTAAATAGTTTGTTAAAAACTTTCCTAGCAAACGTTCTGTAAGTAACAGGGCAAGCCTTTTTTTTTTTTTTTTTTTAATTAAAAAAAAATCATAATTGCTCACATTAAAAACAAAACAAATGAACAAACAAACAAAAACACCAAGCAAGTCCCTAATGCAGGAATTAGAGTGAAATTCTGTGGGGTATCCATTATATAGGAGCTCAAACTGGTCAGCAGTAACTGCCCTGTCTTGTGTTTCATCTAAGGCATGTAGATTTAAAGAAGCTGAAATAAATGAATGCATAATGCCATTTTTTTTTTTTTTTTTTTTTTTTTGTAAGTACCTAATGCACAAAAGAAAACATTGTCCCAAAAGACCCAAAGAACACTCTTCTCAGCACATCAGAGCTGTTTGGCAGACCTGCTGGAAAGAATTTGCAGTCTACTTAACTAGGTATCAAGAGATATCACCTCTTCACGTGCCGTCTCCAAAGACTCAAAGGCACTGCTGTAGCTCCTACCTTGGCCCCTTCCGCAACAACAATGCAATTATCATAACCAGACAACATCCACTGACTCAGCTGGAGAACAGACTTTGGTCTCAGCTACATCCGCTGCAATATAATGTTACTGTGGGACTGGCTCTGATCATCGTAGAATCACAGAATGGTTTTGTTTGGAAGAGACCTTGAAGTTCATCTAGTTCCAACCCACCTGCCATTGGCAGGGACACCTTCCACTAGACCAGGTTGCTCAAAGCCCCATCTAACCTGGCCTTAATGTGAGGGGGCTTCCAGAAACTGCCCTATGTTAGATTAGGGACAGTTTCAGCAGGCTCCAAAGAGACATGCTGCTGCCCAGAGCCGAGCCAATAAGCTATGTCGTTTGTGCCTGTGGGAGATCAGATTTAAGAAAGGAAATAAAAACCTGTGGCCCAACAGCAGCTGGGAGAGTGAGAAAGTTTGAGAGAAGCAGCCCTGCAGCCCCCAAGTTGAGTGCAGCAGGAGGGCAGGAGGTGCTCCAGGCACGCAGCAGCAGTTCCCCTTGGCCTGTGGAGAGGCCCCTGGTGGAGCAGGCTGTCCCCCTGCAGCCCATGGGTCCCACATGGAGCAGATCTCCACGCTGCAGCCCATGGGTGGAGGAGCCCCCGTGGAGCAGGTGGATGTGGCCTGGAGGAGGCTGCGGCCCATGGAGAGCCCCCGCAGGAGCAGGCCCCGGGCCGGAGCTGCAGCCCGTGGAGAGGAGCCCACGCAGGAGCAGGGGGCCTGGGGGGAGCTGCTGCCCATGGGGGACCTGTGCTGGAGCAGTTTGCTCCTGGGGGATGGATGGACCTTTTGGTACGGAGCCATGTGGGAGGAGTTCTTGAAGAGCTGCTGCCTGTAGGCAGCCCCCGCAGGATCAGTTCAGGAATGGGAGGGACCCCACGTGGAGCAGGGGCAGGGAGTGACTGTGAAGGAGCGGAAGAGATGAAGCATAGGGACTGACCACAGCCCCTATTCTGACCACAGTACAGGATCCTAAGGAACACCACTTGTCACCAGTCTCCACCTGGAGACAGAAGATAAAATCACATGGAAGGAAGGACAAGCTATATTATAACCATGTTTTAACTGTAAATTGCAAGGTAGCCATACTTGTGTGTAGAAGCCTGGTATGTACAGACATGAACTGGGAAACCATTTGAGATCAACCAGATCTCTGCTAAATATGATAAAATATTTCAGTATTATCAATGGCACTCAGTGGCTTCTTTCAGGACTCAGGCCACATTAGGCATAACATCCAGTCCCCAGCACAACACAGCCCTACAGCAAGCACAGCAATCACAGCCCCAGCAGCACTCTGCTGATTATGATCAGTCTTTGCTCCTCTCCTGTACCATGCTGTCAACCAGTGGACAGATTTCCCCTTTCATTGAGCAAGACAAACATTTAGCAGTGCTCCTTCCAAAAATTCAGGGGTCTCTTGCTTGTAGCTGTCTGCCTGAAGAAGTTCAGTGTGACTAGTGCACCAGCAGTAGAGATGTGTGCTCAGAATTAAAGGCAAGAAGCAGTCACAGATGAGGCACTCCTACAGGGGCTACATGGCAGCTGATGTCCCATGATCAACACAAAGCTGGACTAGTAACACTCAAGGGGCTAGTGTTTGCACCATTCATGTCAGACACCTAACGGGTACACAGGCTCCTGCATAAGCCTCTCCTATTAATAACCTGCTGGATGCATGTGCCATCTCTACACTGGCTAGCTAGGGAGCTGGCATGCTTTGTCTGGGCACATGAATGTCTGAAATGCTTTAAGTAGATGGTGTGAGCAACTGCCTCCTCTGCTCCACCTCGTCAGTGAGCTGGGAATTGATGGTGGTGCATGCAGGTGAGCAGAGAACAAAGGAAATCACCTTTGTTTCTGGAAGAATAAAAAGAATGTTCTCTTCTTCTTTTAAAGTACACAGGATTACTGATTCATTTATTCATAGTACTTGGTTTTTAATCTGTCAGGGAATAATGACCCATTATGTTATACTTATGGGAAATGACACTTTCTAGTACCTGGTATTTGCAGCTGTCAAATTATATATGTCAGCATCTGTCACTCTGCAGCGGTGCTTAACGAACAAGTTTTGCATATCCCAATGAGCTTCGGTGAGAACTGAGAAAAATATTAACACCTTTGCTGGCAACTGTAGGGGCTGACTGCTGTTCTGCCATATTCACGTCTGCTCCATATATGCAGCATGGGCTGCACAGTCTCAGTTGTTTCTACAGGCCTGATTAAATACACCAAAATACAGATCTCTGCCCATAAACTGCAGCATGGAATATTTTCTTTTCTTAATTCAACTGACTTTTAAATAAAAAGAAAAATAGTACTAAAATGAAAGTACGGAATATCTAACAGCATGATCTCTGCAATGACAGTTTAATACCTTCAGGGCTTGTCCAGCTACTTCTAAATGAAGACAGTTCTCAGTGGTTCTCAGACACTCCATGAGACTGTCTTGTCCAACTTGCACTCAGAACTTTCCAGAGAAAATGCATTGAGTGACTTATCACTTCATAAAAATGATCAGAAAAAGAAGCAGATGATTACATATTTACAGGAAAAAGTTTACTATCATAAAAAACAATGAAGTTGTTCAAATATCAAAGAAATCACCAAAATCTTATCTAATGGATTATTCCCAGGTTAGTGTGCCAATGCAATGTCCACAGTACCAAAGGTCTCTACTGAATTTTTCATATCTGTCTCTGAACAGCTTCATCACTTTTGCAAAAGCAGATCCAACTGATACCGGATCCAGACACAGACAAGACCCTTCCTTGATAGACATTATTTACACAAGCTTATGAAAAGGACCTTTTGCTTTTCTACCACATTTTTTTTTTTTGTACATTTTGAACTGATAACTACTTTGTAGCAAATTGTCTGCTGCCAAACACAGTAGTTCACCCGAGCACTATTTAACAACACCCATGGGTAAGGACATCTTTAGCACACAACTCTGCTCATAAGGATCATTGCACCACTGTGATTTATGGAGAGTGAAACAGACAGAAGCCAGACAAATCAGGCAAAGGAATAAGCAGTTATGCTCTGGGAAGGATGTATATTGTTCACCCATTCACTGGCATATTACTTTTTGTTGTTTTCTTCCCTCACTTTTTTTTTTTTTTTTTTTTTTTTTTAACAAAATGTTTTAAAAAAAGTTTCAATAGCAACTCATATTCTTCACTAATGAGCTTTCCAGGATTGCCAGGGCTTCTGGTCTCTTTGTGCAATCTGTGGGCAAGACACTAGACATGTCTTAGAGAGACAAACCTGTCCTTGGGGTAGAAACTTTGAAAGGGGAAACATATGGGGTGCAGGCCCTTCACTGAAGGATAGGCCATGATTTGATTTCTTGATTTTGATGAGGATGACTATGTTATATTAAAGCAGCCATATCTTTCAGTATTGGGTTCCGTGCGTTCTAATATAGCCTATTATCTTTTCCCTCTTGAAACTCAATGGAAGAAAAGCGTTATTTCCTCAAATGAATCATACAGAGGAAAATACATGCTGAACTTACATCACTAGACACAGCTGCTCCTCATATCAACTATTAAAAACTAATCATTTTAGAATCAGAGTCTTTATTTTTAAAGAAGATTCTGCTTTCTGAGATTTCCTACCATACTTTCTGAGTATTCACCAAATCCTTCTACATTAGATGTATTTAACAGCTCTGTGAGCCTATGTGTTTTCCATGGCTGAATGGGGAGGTGGCAACAAGTAAGAAGGCTCATCAAGGAGAATATTTCCACATTATTTCCTGCTTAGTCCTACTTTTCTACAGTTGAAATGAGGCATCATAAAGGAATACAAGTTACTGAATCTTTGGTTAGCCTGAGCAGAATCATATCAGCACAGCTGAGTCCTAGAGATTAAACAAAACTTTTTCTGCTGATTAAATTGGTAGATGCCACCCACAGACAGAAAAATCCATACACTGTAGATCTACAGACACTACGACAGACAGCTGGGAGCTGAAAGATGAGGGCAGTGAGATTCATCATGCTGCATAAAGCCCTAGAAACTAAAGCTGACTCCTACATCCGACTTACTCATACCCACAAATATGAGGGAATTATCTGTATTGTTACACAATACATTTAATCACAGAAATCATTTAAGTTGTTCATTCAGTCATACTGTTATAATAACTAAGCAGAAAATCAGCCCCAATATCTGTTTTCCCCCCATAGTATTACGTATGAAACAATATATGTCCATGAGCTAACAGCCTGAGTGAAAAGCCAAGCTGAAGATATAGCAATGCTACAAAAAGAAAATAAATCAGTGACGTCATGAGTTCAACAAGTGTTGCTGTTTAAAAAGAAAAACAGTCTTCTGGAACTCTCCTTCCACTATTGCTTTGGCCAAAATTTGTTGTTAGATTCAAATTGGATACATGAATTTAATTTATTCTCTGAAATATAAGTTTTCAGCAATATTGCCATTCTTAAAAAGCACTTCTTGGCCTACTTAATGTTTCTAGAATTAAGTGTGATATACCCTAATGGCAGTGATTCCGTTTTTTTTTTTTTTAAGATTTACCATAAGTTGTATCCCAAGCTCTTCGTTTATACTTGTATTGCCAATAAAAGTAATAGTATTCACTATAACTGGAATATATCTTAGCAATATTTCAGATTAATCTGACTAATCATAGATGCACTGTAGGTGTCATTTACTGCACTATAGATGTCTTCTATATCTACGCAAATCACCTTTGAGTTCCTCTACATAGCGGAGAATAAAGGTATCATGGCACAATCCATCTGATCCTGAAGTCATCATCTTACATTTATATATATATATATTTTCTTTCAGTGAACTTCCATATGTATCTGATTCTTTTTGTTAATGAAGGAAGATGAAGGAAGAAAACATGGAGTAACTAGATGATCTGTAAGCATCTAAAGAAAAAAAAATAAATCTAAAGTAAAGAGTAATGTGAGAGGAATTCCATCATCTGAAAAATATTCAGATTAATGTGAATAATGTATTCAGATATACGGTGATTAAAACAATACAAATGAACAGCAAGTATTTGGGTTTCCATTTAAGTACAGAATACTGTATGCAATAGGGACCATCTGAGTGACACGTTCAATGGGGAATATGGAAGTTGGCTAGACCAATAAAAATAAGCAATAATAAAGCTCAACAACAACAATGAGCAGATAGGAAGTTGAGCTTAATTGGCAAAGGCTCAAATTAAAGCTGTTCATTGAAATCGCTCATAGTAACCCATGAAATTAGAACCACTGACCTGAAGCACTAGCTAGGTCTAGTATAGCAACATTTTTACCCTTTTAAACTGCTTAAAGAAGGTCTTTCTCATTTTAACTGTTTGGACATTAATTCACCTTATTTTAGTGCACTCACAAAGCTTTATTCAATTGGGCAAATCACTGAAAATATAAAACAGCGGTGAACTAATGTAGTTTGTATGGCATTAAAGAACATGCATGATAAATTTTAGGTTTTAAATACAATAAATCAGTCATTTAAATTTAATATAAGCTCCATAATTTCATTCTGCTTCATTAGCCTATATAAACACAATAAAATCTGTCAAATGCAAACAAAGGGCCTCCTAGAGGTGATATTTTAATTGTAATAAAACTGTCATCTAGATTAAGAAGCCAGCTGAACAATTCATTTCTTCATAGAACTTAATGCTATTCTAGGAAATGAGCGTTAGGTTTTATTTCTCCTGATGCCTTGGTGCTGAGGAAACTGGAACTTTGTTTCTGTTCTTTACTGCAATGAATTTGCTCCATGGTGTTACCATCACACTAAGAGAATAACGATAAAAAAAAAATATAAATAAACAAAGGGGGTTGCTTAGGTTGTAATACTAAGCTCCACCTCTGCTGTCTTTTAGACAATTCACATTAACATCAGTTAAAAGGGAAGGCATCCTCCAGTAGCCAAACACAAAGTGTTTTAATCAGGTGGAAAGAGTTTTCTGCCCTCTCTGTCCCCTCACAGTTTCCCCACATGGCCCAGCACACCATGGATGAGTTCCCACCTGCTCCAGACATGCTTCCTCCTGGCTGATCCTAGCAACGGGCAGCAGTCTCTGAGCTGTGGCCAGGCTGAGGCTGGACACAAGATGTTTCCTTCACTGCCTATGGAGCTTGTGCCTTAACTAGCAGAGGATGAAGCCCTGCATATGTATAAGGGGTTGTGGAAGCCTTCCTCTGTCTTTGGATGGGAAGGGCTCTGCACAAAGAGAAGGGAAATCAGCCCAGCAGAAAAATACTCTGCAATTACCACACTTGCTAACAAAATTTTAATCCAATTTCCTTCCTTCCTGTTGTCAGTAGGAACAAGTATATTGTTTTTCTTGTGGTTTCTTCTCCACAAAATATTAGTATAACTCATGGCTCCTTTTAGCTGACGGAGAAGCAAAACACTCAGCTCTTCTGCGGATTGGCTGTAATTGCTTTACTAAATGCCTTTCAGCTGGTAACTATGAAATATTCACAAGTGGCATAATCCAATTCCAGCTGCGACAGGCGACTATCAGAAGTTAGTCTTGCTAGCTTTCCCTCCCCTTTCTCCTCCACAAGCACCCCTGCTCCTCTTCCACATTATACTACTTCACATGAGACCCTCTGCAGCCTATACAGGGAGAAAACATGTAAGGGCCTCTATCATCAGCCTGGAGCGAAAGCATGAACCTGCACTGAGGGGAAAAATAAACTTTTGTAATAGAGTTCTCTACAACTGTTTATCTTAATCTCTTAGTCCATAGAAGTGATTCTGGAAACTGTGTCAGTCCCTCAGATTTTTTCATCCCTGGTCTGCATATCTCTCTCTGGTGGACACAGAGGTGAGAGGCCACTCTTTCCTGTGGCTAGGTGGGCATCTGTTCCTGCCAAAGCCATTCACTGAACCCTCTGCAGCCAAAGAGGAATGGTTAGAGGTTACTTTTTGAAGCTATCAATTTCCAACACTGAAATATTCCCAGGGTTTCTGTGGAGTCCCTTGTGCATCATTCCTCATACCTCCTGCTCTGCTGGGGTCTTCCAGGGACAGCCATCACAGGTAAGGAGTCTCAGATTGCCTCCAAGGAGTGTACAAATGGAGACTGGTTTTGCCAGCAGGCCAGATGTGCCAAATTGCCCATGGAGCAGGTTAGGCAGATCCTGCTCAGCACTGCTCTCCGCCATGGCTTTACTCCCACGTGCAACACACAGCCTGCCATGGCACACACTGGGAGCATGAGCAGGCCACAAGGCAGGGATCACCCACCTTCACACTGCTGAGCCGGGTGTTTTGAACACCAGAAGTGTCCCGGGTAAAAAGCAGTTCCAGAATACAGCTTGCTGCATTGGTGCTACTGGAAACACTAGCAGATGAATCTTTCACACATGTAAGGTATTTAATGAATCCAAACCAAAACATTTCCAAGCTCCTTTGAATTTCACTGTTAAGGCTTTCTCAGCCCCCAGAGGACTGACTCTCTAATCTTCAGAAGTGAAAGGCCAGTGTATTAAAATAAATATCTTGAGGGCTTATCAGATTGCTGGATATCACCCTTGTTTTGTAGATGAGGGGAGGGTAAACACAGTTTGTTTGTGGAAAAAAAAGAAAAAAGAAGCTGTAAGAGATTAGGACAATTTTAATGAGTTCAAGATGACGCTTATCTGTTTCTGAAAAGTGCTGCTGGGCAGCTGGAGCACATGATGGCATGGGGAGAGGAGGAGGAGAAAGAGGGCTCCCTGCACAGCATGCTCTTATGCTTCCTGCAGAGATACCTCCCCAGGGACAGCTTGCAGCACTTCACTTGTGGTCATCTGCTCACTTGGGAAGCTCAGCGCCAGCTGAGTTGGGAAGATGAAATGCTGCCTGGCTGCCCAGGTTCTGGCTGTCATGCACAAATCCAGGGAGGGAGAGCTTCCCTGAGGGGCTGTGTGGGGAATGAAGCCTCCTTTGAAACATGGAGGCCAGAGCCACCCTCAGAGCGCAGAGGAGTCACCACTGCTAATCAGACCAAAACCCATCTTCACTCTGCTTTTAACCGAAACTAGCTTTTCTTAAGTTTTGTTTACCCTTCCCTTTCTGCCAGTGCTGTTCCAGTGCCTGCAATGTATTCATGCATGGTACGGCCTCGCCGTGGAGGCCTGCTTGCTACCTCTCCCCAGGCTGAGCACAACGGTAACTCAACCACCACCACTGCCATGGCAATGACTATTCCCAAATGTCTAAGTGTTTACAGTATGCAGGCTACACCTGTAAGCCATTACAGATAATTTCAGCCTACCGTAAAAACAAAAAGGCTGTCTCTATACCAGCCACATCCTAGCTCCACCCTGGAGTACACTCCAGACTGGTCTCTGCCCTCCTCTGGTCTGGCTGTCTGCCTGTAGATACAAAACCCACGTACGCAGCTGAGATGCCTCCAAACATGCAATCCTAAAGCACAAATGCAATTGTGTGCTTTGGATACTCCACCCTCCAGCACCAGCTTGGGTCCAAACAGCCAGCAAAGTGCTTTGCCTCCCACAGTCACCCTGCATCCTTCTGTGCTGATGTGATCATATAGCTTTCAGAAGGGAGCTTGTTTTTAGCTAGCCACTTCAGGCAGGAACCTGTATAAACAGAACCCTGTGTAAATATATATAGCCTGTGCAAATATTTGGATATTATGCATGCAAACAACTGTATCATTTAGTTGCCCTCAAAGTCAGAGATCCCCAGAGCAAACATTGATAATTGCCAGTGTGAGAGCATGATGTTGTTTTTCCAGTTGAATTTAATGGGAATAATGAGCAATGGTAAAACTTAGCTTCCAAAGATTTGGTTTCAAAACATATCATCATGGAGGCTATCAAACGATGGTCATTTTATGCAGAGCTGGTAGTGATTTATTACAATAGAATAGAGATCAATACAATCAGTTAATGCCTTTGGACTTTATACTATCAGCCAAAATCACTTGTTGTAAGGCATTTGTGAACACACTATGATTGGAAAATGTTTTTCCCTTTCTTTGTGCTGCCTTTTGTTTTTCTTGAACTTAAAAACCCTGTTTATATGGGCCTTTCATCTAGCAAGAGAGAGAAAATAATTTCTGTACCTTTTATAGCAGGAGGTAGTACTGAAAATAAATTCTGTTATAAATCCATCACAAGGGCTTTAAGTTTGTCACAGCAAGTTCTTCCTAAAATAGCTGTGAGTCATTCTCTCTCCCATTGGCATATTTCAAATTTTCCTGTTGGGAATCTTCAAACACTTGCTCACGCACATTTTAATTTAATGGTACAGTCCAACCAAAACTTCAGGGCTGGAACCAGCTATTTTCAACTGCTTGAAACTCACCAGGCTTTTACTCTGATCACTTCATACAACTGCAGGTCACTCTAGGCACCTGTATAATTAATAGTATGCCTAGCACTGTTAGGTAGAGTACCAGCAATGATTCCCTTAAACACTGACACTGGTGTTAGCATCCTCTTTGGCTTTAGAGAAGTAGCAAGTTCTGTTAAGGATACCATAAAATTAATTCGGCTGCATTCAAGCTCATGTAGCTCTGCAGTTTAGCAATACCAAGGACATTTTTTTTTCTACAGCTCAGAAGAAATTTCCCTGGCCCTAGCATGCTGGCCGTTACCTATCTAACAGAGAAGAGATTTCTTCTGTTGCAGGACCTCTGGTTAAAAGTTAAAACAAACATATAGTCTAGAATAATACTAATGATTAATCTTTCTTTTCTTTGGGCAGCAGAGAATGATATTTTCAGATTATCAGCATAAGACATTGTGAAGAGCAGCTCCCACTAAAGTCAGTTGAAATTTTTGTACAGATATTGTTGGATCAGGATTTTACCAGTATGTCAAATATAACTGTTAGCAACAGAATTGGGAAGGAAAGTCTTTCCTAACCTACTGACCATTTTGGAGGTTTTGTTTTGTTTTTCATCCAAAAATGAGTTGGGGAAAGCAATTTTCTAGAATTTCTGTAGTCCAGTAGCTTGAAGTATTTTTGTTTGGGCAGCGAAGGAAGGAAAAAGGGGGGAAAAGGAAGATGAATAAAATGGAAATAAAATGGTTCCAGGATGCTGTTGAATTGAAAAAGGCAAAGGGTGTTTTTCTGACAAAATGTCTTATTATCAGTTATCTAAGTGTGCACATATATAGGATGACTGTTGGAAAGATGGAAGGGAGTGCCAGTGTCAAGGCCAACAGTTCAACCCTGAGCTTTTTCTAAACTTTCTCAACATCATATATGTGATCAAGGTTGTATGAGGTTCTCTCAGCAGAATTACTTCTGCCTGTAGATGCTTGAAAGACATATTTTAATTTTACATATATTCACTGAGATGTTCCAGTTCCAGATGACTTCAGTATGCTTCTCTGTCTGCATGCAAAGACTGAATTTAATGCTGAAACTTTTGTATTTACAGTGGGAGTACAAGAAGGAAATGTAGGTCAAAACCAACAAAACCTAGATGAATTTTCTCCTGTTTTGTTTCACCCCCACCTTTTCATGGCAAAGGAAAACTCTTGGATTCAAACCAATCCTCATCCATCATCTAGAAAAAGGAGAAGCAGAAGTGTTGTGGGAACATTTAAAGGTCTGTTTTTTTCAGTTGTACTCAAATTTAACAGCAGCTGGGATTTTCTTGATAGATAAACCAGTGAAAAAAAGATATACAGGGGAAACTTGTGATAGATATATTGGAAAAAATAATTAAAGATCACAGATCTATTGAATATTGGGTATGCTCATATTAAAGGGTAGTGCAGTTTTACAGCTTGAGACCTTGGAATTTCATTTTTCCATGGAGTCCACTTATACCAAGTGAACTTACTTTTTAATTAATTCATCCATTTTTCCATAGAAAGGTTAAAAAATTCCTACAACATTTGAAAGGTTATATTCATGGATTTCCAGTTGTTCTAAACATTTTCACTTTAATCCAGCACTAGACAAGGCACATGCTTTATAAAAAAAAATGAATTGAAGGCAGCTTGTGTGTTTTAAATACAGTAGTCAAGTATCTGTCCAAAAGAAAAAAATACACTTTAAGAAAAAATACCTTTTTTTTTTTTTTTTTTTCTGAAGAAAATTAAGGCTCATATGTCATTGGAGGTTATTAAAGCTGGGCTCAATGCCATCTTTTGCCTTTATATTCAGGATTCCAGTAAAAGATTGGTTGTTTTCTTACCAACAATTAAACTCCCCTGCTTTATTACAATCATGCAGAATGATACAAGTTAGACTAGCAATAAATTTCTTACATTTTTCTGAGCATGAGATCTGTTGATTTTGTAGTACTAAGCATTTTCTCTCTTTTCTCTGTCATATATTTTTGGCTATGGTAAACCATATGGAGCATGTGTGTTTGCTGTATGACAAATTTTCTATTAAGGAAAACCACTGGCTAATTTGGAGGTAGAAAATATGGACAGGGGCCACCATTCTGTGGCTTTACCTTCAACTTTTTCTGGTTTGTGTTCTCAAAGACCAGACCATTGTTCTCAAAATAAAAATTTGCAGACAAAGCTATTTCTCTGAAAAACTGAAGTAGTTTGCTTTTGGATGGAGGTAGAACAAAGCTTCCAGCAGAAAAACAAAGAGCAGCACTTTGCAGGAAGCAGTTCTATATGACTAAATTAATAGATGCCCAGTTTAGTTTTTCACCTGTGAAGAACTTCATGCCATAACCATTGTACTCTTTAGCTTTAGGTTCACTATTCTTGTCTTGATATTTTTTCCGAGTAGTTGGAGTTCTTGCACCCAGAAGGTGCCTCTTCAAGGCTCCTGGAAGCTTCCTGTCAATGAAGAAGGAGAGAGGGAGGAGAGAATGCTGCAACTTAAGAGTGCATTTCAGCAGAGCTTAATACAGGTGTCCAAGACAGGCAGCTGAATTACCTACCCTCTGAAGGCTTTTAGCATTTTTTTTAAAGCAGGTCTTAAATGGCTAAGCCAGCTCACCTTTTAGTCAAGTGAAGATGCTTTCCAGTTGGAGTGAGAAGTATAACACATCCTGAACTGGTGAAACCTGCACCAGTAATACATCTGGGCTTCAGAGAGGCTGAGTTACAAAGATCTGGTTGTCATAGCACGTGAAGCTGAAATGAGTTTCAATGCAGCTACTTTTCCACATACAATTTACCACAAATGCAGTCAAAGTATGACAGCCTGCAAATTAATAATTCCTAGATGGTATGAGAGGAGCTGCTAACAAAATTATTTTTCATTCCTTTATCACTTTAGTTATAAGTAAAGCATGGATAACAGCTCAAATTGAACATCTAGCTTTTAAACTGATATAGTTATGTTCATTTTTCATCAATATTTCTAGCTGCAACAAAGCCTACAATCTGTTTTGGTGAGTCCCGTGTGCACACTGACATACATCAGATCTGACCAGCAGTACTTTTCTCTCTTAGACAAAGCCCATAAATGTCCAATAATACTGTGGCAACAGTCAAAAACCAACTGTAGGAAAACTTCAGTCTTTTTTCCAATATTTACTGCAAGGTGTAGTCCAGTGTTTTAAGCTTCTCTCCCACTGCAAGGAAGTTAAGGAATTTCACACCTCACAGACATCAGTAATCGCTGCCCTCCTATCCTGCTCTTTTATGTTGCACCTTACTCAATTTGAGTAGGTGGCAATGCACTGGGAGAGCTCTGCTGTTCATACAACTTGTTCTGTTGCCATTTTTCTTCTGTTTAATGTAGCGGTAAATGTTTTCATTATCTATATACACACACAGAAACTCCAGCGAAGAGATTCCTTCACAGAACAAGTAGTCAGAGATCATGGCTGGATGGGTAAGCTGCTGTGTCTCACATTTTTCAGAGATGGGGGTACTTGAGCTGTGGGAGCTTGGGCAGGATAAAACTTCCTGGAGATAAACTTCTGATCTTGTGCAGCTTGGGATTGCTGGCTGAGAGACAGCAGACACTTCTGGTTGGAAATTGCCCTCCCAAAGACTCAAAGACTGTTTCAGCACTTCATGTCATTGTAAACCTTCCACTCGTGTCCCCTGCTTACAAAATACCCATAT
This sequence comes from Nettapus auritus, assembly GCA_011076525.1. NCBI lineage: Eukaryota > Metazoa > Chordata > Aves > Anseriformes > Anatidae > Nettapus > Nettapus auritus. The sequence goes on along the minus strand of CM021765.1, from coordinate 129,355,851 downwards.
GAAACTTTTAAGACTTGTGTAGTAAAGCTGACATGTACAGACCTGGTACTGAAATTTGCATTCACACTCTGCTTTGTCTTGTGTATTCTTTAATAACTCATTTACAAAAATAAATAAATAAATAAATAAAATAAAATAAAATAAAATAAAAAACACACACACACAAAAAGATAGAGATATCAGATGAATTACTGTTCCTCTTTATTGCACAGCTCAGGAAGCTCCAAGGCAACTAGAGGTGAACAGAAAGAAAACACCAAAAATTAACATTGCTGCAAATGGTAATACAGTCTTCTGTGAGTTGAACCATAAGCCTCTTCTAGTCTCATGCATATTCATTTTTTAACATGGCTGTGTGAACACTTAGATGTATTTTTTCACCCCTTACCCAAGATACTCATATTGTTGCTGCTTGCATTAACAATTCTCTTCCTTCAACCATTTTTTTTTTTTGACACAATCCCAGTGAAATAAAGAAATGAAGGGGAAAAAAAGAGGGAAAGAATTTTGGTAACAGCTCCTCTCCTGTCATCTGGGGATTATTAGTTTACAAACCCTCAACCTTTGACCTGGTATTTTTGCTGAAGTCTGAGTGAAGAACAAGCTCCCTTTGAAGCTCTCCACATCATGTACCAAGGAATGCAGGATCGCGAGCGCTGTGACTGTTTAAAGCCCAGATGAGTTATTGAAGCAGGTTTCACTGGCTCAGAATGGGGGCAGGATTGTTTCCCCTCATGATCAATCAGGAGGGATCTATCTCATCTAATTTTTTTTTTTTTTTTTTTTTCCTCTGTAAAAGCTGTTTATCCATTTTCAGTATTCATCAGGGCAACCTGAGTGGAGACACGTAGGCACCCACAGAGGGCATTGCAGCAAACATGATAGGATATGCCTGGAGGTGATTATTTTTCTCCACCAAAGACCAGGCAAATAAAGTCTGATCAGATGTAATCTGTTCAGCAAAAGTCCAGTTTATAAACACCAGCATAAAGAAGGCCAAAGCTTTATTTTTTCAGTGTCTGAATAAACTGTTACCTAGCACTGCAGTGCCCTGCAATCTTGCAAAGGTCTTGCAAAGAAAGAAGAAAGACTTCTGCTCCCAAAGAAACATCTTCATCTAAATATGTTTAGACTAATTCAGTATAAACCATTACAAATTAATTCTTGCTTTTTGCTTCTTTTCCAAATAAACAGAGGGCTAAAGTGGTCTTATTTCTTATCATTTGCAAAAAAAATGAGTCAAATCTTTGTGCTCTAAACAGCATTGCCATCTTTCATGATTTCTGATTTATCTCACCATAATTCATATTACCTGTAAAGTTATCATCCTTTTTTTTTTTTTTTTAAGAGAAAGTAAGATTTTATCCATCATGATTGTAGAGAAAAGCTAGAATATCTGTATGTCTGAAGTGTACTTCAGAGTAATAAATGCTAGAAAATCCAATTTTAATTATTATCCAAATCTGTGTTCATTCTGTTCTATTTTGTTCTGTTTGGCTTTATTCTTTTCTGTATATTTAAATTAAGACTCAGCCAGGTGCTAATGTCTAAATGTTTTCTGAACAAGGAATAAATTAATTAAAACAAAATCAAGTGCACAAGCAGTGCATATAAAAGCAGGCATGTATGAAGAGATGAATTAATTCCAAAGGAGATAAGGTTGTGCTTGAAAACTTGTAAAAGTAACAGCAGTTTCCATGTTGCTTCACTGTCTATTCTAAAGATACTACTCTATGGACGTATATTTTCCCACAGATACATGTATCAGTAAACATATTTTTCAGAGATATGAGCGTCATTCCTCTGAGTTAGTGTAGAGGTAAAAAAAAAAAAAAAAAAAAAAAAAAAAGTATTGGGTGAAAAGAATCAGAGCTGTTTTAAAAATCCTGGACAGACTGAGCTTGAAAGGAGTTCCTTTCTGAAAAGAAAACTCAGCCCAGAGCCCGGAAAGCTGCCCCCATTTCCCTGCTTTTTTCAAAATGGAATCCTAATGTAATGTGTTACAGCATGTTAAGGTACAAGGCACAGGACACTGAGCACAGAAGCCCTGTGTGATGGGTCTGCCATCACCCTGGAGAGACATGGAGGCACAGGGGCACCACTGGCCCCTTAGTCTCTTCCAGCCAGCCCAGGACACCAGGCAACCCTTCCCTCCTCACAGCTGCCCTCTTCATCAGCTGCCAGGTGCAATAAGGTTTCCAATTTGCAGTACAGCCTGAATGACAGATCATGGTATGTTTTATCCAGGAAATATCCCAAGACTGGAAAGAAATTCACTTATTGTAGAAGACAACTTGGCTAATGCACTGAGGCTGAAATGGAGACAGTGCTGTCAAATGTGGTAAAAGAGAGAAAAAGAAGCTTAAAAGGCAGCACATTTGGGAATACTAACAGAAAGGAGGCAGACATGCCAATGAGTGCAGCTGAACACCTTTTAACTGAGATTAAGCTAGAAATAGCAGCAATGATCCATAGGTAAAAAACAAAATAAAATAAAGTAAAATAAAATAAATCACCTATTAGAATTTATTTCATACTAACATATCTTCAATATAAAAGAGAAACAAACAACAAAAAAAAGAACAAAATGGTAGCCTGTTTTTTGGAGGCTTTTTGGTCAAATGTGCAGTTTCATGAGCATAATATCACTACTTTGTAGCTTCAAAGATGGAAGGCTTTTTGAAGGTAGGTAACTATAATGTACTGATTTTTTGTGTCCTTGGCCCTGTGACTCAATAGGTACAGAAACTCTTGAGAAGGTGAAGACTTTTCTATTGGAAAGTAATGTTTCTTTTATCCTCCATTTTCCAAAACTGTGTCTATTTTCCTTGAGTGAGATCTCTTGCTGGGATGCACTCCATGTGATGGAATAGCTGCCGTTGCTTTGTAATGATTAAAGGTAGGGATGAAAGACTTTTGCCTTTCTTTTAGTGGCAAATGAAGAGTGATGGTGTCTCTATGGTATGAAATGAGTAATGTAGATGCATTGTCTGAAACTGACACTGAAACTGGAATTCATCTCACTTGATGTTTGATGTCTACCATAGAAATATTTGTACCTGGATTGCTCAGGCACATCTCTTTTCATAGTCAGAGAAAGAGATACTCAGAGAATTTGCCTCTCATAATATGCGTAGAGTCATACCTTGGAAAGAGAAGTGCCTGTTTCCAGATGAATTTCACCTGTTGAGCCCTTGCTAGAAAATACAGCCAGGCAACCAACTCGGATGTAAGCATCCACATCTGGTCAGATAAATCACATCTGAGTGTCCCATTGTCTGAAGTCCTGGTCTAGTGAGGAAAAAATGTATTGACATCTGTAAAAAGATGAAAGGGTCTAGAAAGTACTTTGAATTTTCAAATATGCCTACCTCATTTAGGAGTACAAAATCAAGTTACTGAAAGCAAGTATTCTTCCCTGGTATAGGGCATTTCAGCTTTTTTCCAAGTGCCTGATTTTATCCTAGGTGCTTGACTATGCATGTAAACATATGTTGCAGAAGCCCATGGAAAGAAATCTGCTCTGCTTGAAGTGTAAATGGATCATGGCAAGAAGAAATAAATCAGTGGCTGTTGTGCTTCTGAATTATTATTCAGTCTTTCTTTTCATAAGCCTACCTATTCTTCTACAAGTTTGTGTTGTTCCTGACTTGTTGCTTAAATTGGGATTTCCATCTAATTTTAAAATCTGTAATCAGAATGCAGTAGGCAAATGGCTGATGTAACCGGTAGGTCAGTTTTGCATACATTGGATGTGGTTTCTGAGTGTGGAATATTTATCCTGAATGCAGTTTAGCTGCCTGAAACTATTGGAAGTGAATCCCAATATTCTTATTCTGTTTTATTATGCTTGTTACTGAACCACTTCTGTCCTACACTGGAGTCTTGCTACACCAATGCACAATTTTAGAATGTAACACTCATTAATGAAAATACCTGTACCTTACACATTTCTGAAGCAAGTCCTAAGATATGTAGGCTACTTTTCTTCTCATCTCAAAACAGTTTTTCTCATGTCTTCCATTTTTATTTTTTTTTAACAAGTCTTGCTTCATAAGGGTGTATTAAGAAGCAGAGAAAAATCAATATGGACCTGTTGAGCATAAAATTTTAAAATAGTAATATTAAAGACTTAAAGGCAATGTGCAGAGAGGAAAGCATTTAAATGAAACAGACCAGGTGAAAAAGAAATAGAGTGCATCATGCACAGAGAATGTGTTTATTGGACTAGTCCCAGTTCCAGATCAAAGATACTGCAATAGTGGCTGGAATCCATAAAGCATTTTCAGTGCCAGTAAATGTTTCACAAAACCTCACAGGGAAGTCTAGGATGCTCTTTTTCAGTATCATATTAAAAGAAAAAGAAAAAAAAATCCAAGGCCAAAAGTTGTTAAATCTGTGATCAGGATTTCCGCTATCCTAAAATATACTAGAATGCAGTTATTTCAAATACAAATTCTCATGTGAAAGAAACAGGGAAAAAAGAAGTTGGAATAAATGCTGTATGCAGAATGGCAGCCAAAAAGTGTAGCAGGAGACTCTGTATCTGAACTGCAAGCAACCTCATGTGGGCTTGAGCGAGTTCAGAGAAGAGCGACGAAGCTGGTGAGGGGCCTGGAGAACAAGCCCTACGAGGAGCGGCTGAAGGAGCTGGGATTGTTCAGCCTGGAGAAAAGGAGGCTCAGGGGTGACCTTATCGCTCTCTACAGGTACCTGAAAGGAGGCTGTAGCGAGGTGGGGGTTGGTCTGTTCTCCCACGTGCCTGGTGACAGGACGAGGGGGAATGGGCTTAAGTTGCGCCAGGGGAATTTTAGGTTGGATCTTAGGAAGAACTTCTTTACCGAAAGGGTTGTTAGACATTGGAACGCGCTGCCCAGGGAAGTGGTGGAGTCACCATCCCTGGAGGTCTTTAAAAGACGTTTAGATGTAGAGCTTAGGGATATGGTTTAGTGGGGACTGTTAGTGTTAGGTCAGAGGTTGGACTCGATGATCTTGAGGTCTCTTCCAACCTAGAAATTCTGTGATTCTGTGATTCTGTGGTGCACAGCAGATAAAGGGAATGAGTTTGAGGCAAGACCTCTTGTGTCTACTGTGACCTGGAGTTGTCATTAGCAGAGAGGAGAAAGGAGTCCAAACCAAGAACCTGGGTGTGCTGGAAAGGTGTCTAGAAGGGTATGGATGTAACCATGTCAGCTATGTTGACTTTGGCTGTGTGCAGATGTGATAGCCAGAAATCATAAACCTGCCAAAAGAATGGATGTGTAAGACAGCAACTGAGGAACTCTGGTGCTGGAGTTTCCTCTAAGCTGCCCAGACCAGCTTGGGCTACTGGAATCAGGTGTTAGGGAACGGGGAACATGTTTCTTTGGCAAGGTGGAAAAATGTGTACAAGCAGCTCAGATCTTTAGAAATGAATTTGCTGTGATGGCAAAGCATGAAAACCTGCAAACAAAGGAGATTCTGTTCTCTCCATTCATCTGTACCTCATCTTGCTCCCTGGTACTTCCAGCATGTCCACAGCTTAGAGCAGTGCTGTTGCAGCTGCCTTGCAAATCACTGTGTTAAATATCATTTTCTTCAGATGACCTTCAGATGCTGGCAACCTGAAGTTGCCAGCAAAACAAAACAAAACAAAACAACAACAAAACAAAACAAAACAAAAACAAACAAACAAACAACAACAACAACAAAAACACCAAAAACCAACATGACTATGTTTTTTGTAAAAGTAACTTTCCCAGTTTCCCTGCTCCCATCTTTGATTACTTCATCTTATTCTTCTTATCAGTCAAAATATCTTTGCCTTGGATTTTTGGGTAATTTATAGTCCAAAAATTGCTTCTTTTCACACACCTCTCTATAGCACTTGGTGTCTAATGAAAGACAGAGAGAACAATGTGTCTGAAAAGAGTGAGGGTGAAGTCAAGTCTAAATAAATCGGAGCACAGTGCCAGATTTAATTTGACTGAATGTACCATTCTGAGACTGCAAATGGCTGCTATATGGCATGTTAGATTTTAATTCATCTCACCTAATGTGAGAGGGAGAGGCACTTCACATTGTGATTCATCATTTCCAAAAATAGATATATTTTGATAGCTGTCCTGCCTCTATTATGAAATAGGTATAGGTAGGACAGCTTTGGGACAGGTACATAGTCATGGAGTAGACTGAGCATAGGGAACAAGGTCAAACACTGACATTTTGTTCAACAGACTTAGAGTGAAATATGACTTTCCTACATACTCAGCTACATCCCTCATGGAGATTTTTCAACAGTTGCTTCCAGCTGTTCTCTGGAGCTGAGAAAAAATCTGTACGCTGAACTATTTGGAAACTTTCCAATTACAAAAAGGAAAAAAAAAAAATTAATAATAATAAAAAAAAAATGCAGGAGGTTGAGGCCAAAATCCTTCATCTGAAAGTCTTTGGATGAGTATGTAAATACAAATACAAGGTATGGTTTCAGAAGCATTTTGGTCTGGACTCCTAACTGGTTTGCCAGTTACAAGTTGTGTTATTCATACCAGGCACCCTCTTTTCATATATGGTCTTGCTAATGAGCATGGGATTTTTTATTTTGGTGGACTTCTAGGAGAAAGCAGAACTTTTCTCATTAAAAGAAAATCTTGTTTACATCTTTGCTAGAAGATTTGTTATTCATGTAGATGTCAACTTCCTAAGATTCAGCCTGAAGACACGATACTCTGAGGAGAAAGAGAAACAAAAAGGAAACTTTTTGGTAGTAATATCAATGACAGATATTTTTGTCCTCTATTTTATCTACACTTTTTTTTTTTTTTTTTTGCTTTTGGAGAGTCAGGCAAGCTGACTGAAACATATGTTGTAGGCTTGTCACTGAAGATCTCCTTGGATTCAACCAACTCTTTTCTATGGAGGTTGTACAAAAAGTCGGAATTCAGAAGCACTGTTTTTTCTCCAACAGCTCAGTCTATTTTCTAACTCTGTGTCTGAGGACCCACATTAGAATCTGAATTTAGATATTTCCTCATATGGTGTTTACACAGACCATCAAGTCTAGCTAGAAATTAATGCCTTTAATGCAATATTCATTGCAAATTCAAAACACATTCCTTGAGTCTGTTCTTTTCCAGCAGTAGAAGCAAAACATCTTCACAAGTACAGTACCTTTGAGTGAGATTCATCTCTTCTGACTCTGGATAGTAACAGTGCAGATATCCGCATCTGAGATTATTGAATTGTCTTAGGCTTCCTTTGCAGTCAATGGAGAAAATCCCTAGGGTGCAATTTATCTGGCCTATTTGCGATTTTACTAAACGACGAATTGCACTTAGAAGAACGTCTTTTTCTCTGTTGACTGTAAAGTAAGCCTAGGGTATATACCTGAGATGTAATTATCTAGTGCTACAGCTTGTATTTTAAAAAGGGAGAAAGACAGAAAGAGGTGTCTTGTTGGAACAATGCCTTGTAATATAAAGGCCAGTACTGGTACTTCAGGTCTCATCACTAATGCTTGTGACTATGACCTTTATACAGGACTAGGTATTTCTGCTTACTGCCTCCTTTCTGCTTATTTATTGGGTCACTTATAACAGTTTATTGGTTGCACTTCCCCCCCTCCTTGCAACTGTTGGTCCAGTTCTCCAAACTCGTATGACCCTACTCAAGACCTTTCTTGACCTCTTATTAGGATTACAGCTGGGCTCCAGTTTATCAGCAACAGTCTGAAAAAATTTTAATCAGTGCTGATCCCCAAAGCCAGGCAAGCGACCCTATTAAAATTAATGAGATGGCAACCCTGTAAAAGCAGGCAGGACTGACTGATGGGGAAGCTACCTGATGGCACGAGAGTCTCTTGACAAATCAAATGCACTCAGGTGTCTTGTCAGTTTTTCAGGGTGAACAACTGCCCAGAGCAATCCAGTCCTACTACCCTGAAAAGATCACATACGAATTATGCAGCTGTGTTGTGGCTTTGTAATTCTGACAGTTTGAAGGAAGAATATGCAGGAGAGTGAGATGAAAAGAAAACACTACAATAGGAAGTGTAAGTTTCCTCAAAAAGCTATTATTTTACAAGAAGTAATGATGAACAACATTTTTAATCTTTATGTTCTTAACAGCAGAATGTTGACTGTCTGTTTCTTTTGAAAGTTCATATTAAAAATAGTGTATGTGGTACTGAAGAATGTTTATAAAGAATCTGAGCTATCAGTGACATCTCCTGTGAAATGCATTTGAGCACTTCATACTCCTCTACTACTATTAGCCTGAGTCACCTTTCTTTAAAACACATCACAGCAAGGCAGTCCTATTCTACCAAATATGAATGTGAAGGATCATGGAAATTAAGTCTGATAGGGAAAACAGAGTGAAAATTGTTCAGACTCGTGTAGGTGTTGTTCTGAATTATTATTTTTTTACTTTTTTTTTTTTTTTTTTAAAAAAAAAACAATTTATTTGAAAGGTTAATTTTCCATGGAAAGGAAAGCACTGTTTTCATATAGTTCTGTTTGGTAACACTTTTGAAATATCGTGGAATGACCTACGGATCATTGCACATACATACATGCACATAGAGCCCTGGTTTACCATCCCCTCTCATGTCTTCATAACTCAGTATCCTTCTCATGAGATATCACACCAAACAAAAGGGATCATTTTCAAACAAGGAAACTAAAACCTTGAGTCCCTTAACTCCTAGAACAAGTTCTGATTCATGCTGCTGAAAAATGTAGGTATCACACCAGACAAAAGGGATCATTTTCAAACAAGAAAGCTGAAGACCTGAGTCCCTTCACTCTTATAGTAAGTTCAGGTTCACTCCACTGAAAAATGTAGAAAATGGTTCACATACTGTTGGGGTCTAATCCTGAGCCCTCCATATATAAGACACCAGCAGATACTGTACATTGGAAGTTCATATTTCTTGGCTGCTGATAAGTGCTGCCGACTGGAGAATTCCTCTGGTTAGCATCAGGGACAAAGTTGGAGGCCTCTGGTTTTCTTCAGCTTTAATCCTCTAGCTGGTCAGGAAAGCTACTTTAGATTGCAATAGGGAAGAACACCTGGACAGGGGACAGACACCTCTGTCTTTTGCAGCTTTCAAAACTCCAAGAAAACAAACAGACAAAATATAGGGGACCCCAGAGAGGTTTCAATTTATAACAAAATTGTCAAAGCTTTCATGCGTGTGTTTGTGTGTGTGGGGGGGTGCGATTCTATAGTAAACTGCCAGAGAGTTGGAGGGGTAGCTCAGAGCAAAAGCATCTTATGTTTTTTATCAGACACTCCAAGGATATCACAAACAGCTTCACACACTTCTGCTGTGGGGCACCATTAAGTGAGATTCCTTCCTCAACAACCCACACTGCCCACACATTTCTCTCAACAGCTTTTTGTCCGACCTTCTGGGTAATTGCACGACCTATTATTACAGAGTTCTTTTTCTTCTCTATTTTAATTCAGTGAACAAAGTGTTGACCATAGTTTTTTGAGACTCACTATATTCTTTTCAGGAGCTGACATTAATACTTAAATCCTCTGTGGATTGGATTACCTTTATGTTTTTTACATAGGCATTCTAAAAAAAAGGAGGAAAAAAAACCTGCAAAAAGGCAGGAACTGTGGGATTGTGTTCAATTTTCAAACAGGCTAGAGCATAGCAAAGACACCTGCCTTTTTTGCAATTGTCTTAAAAAGTAACTTCCTTAGGTATTGTATCAGGTTTTATATTACTTTTACAAACTGTAAAGAAAAATACCAAAGAGCTCTGATGGATCCAGCGACTATGCAATTTCCCATACAACTATAATACATGCAGCAGCAGCACCACCAAAGAAATAATATCTTTTGGTATTTCAGACTGAATATTTATGAAGGCTCAACAGGGTGTCACATCAGAAATTCTGCAGCTCCGTTTGTTAATGGTCCATGGAAAGAGCTGGATCAGTCATGCTCAACCTTGAGTAGAGGAAGAAGGACAGGATGGTAAAAGTTACTCCTGAGCACAATAGCCTGGGAAATTCTTTACAAGCAGCCAGAAAAGAAGCAGAGTCATGTTTCTGCAATCAGAAAGATAACAGGACAACTAAAGATAAAGATGGAGAACCCAGGCAGTGCTCTCCAATGTCTAATAATAGTTTGTTCTCTGTACCTGGAGACATCAGGACTGCGATGTGAGGGGATGAAACAGGCAAGGGGAAGAAGGCAAAAAGTGACTAAAGCCACCTTGATTGTTTTATAAAATCTCATTCTTCCTTCTCTTTCTTCCAAATCTGAAATACTAAACTATGCTTCCTTCAGACAATGAGAGCCAATCTCCCCATAGCATGCACATCTCCCACTCAAAAGTAAGCAAGGAAACAGAGTTAAAAATACCCTAAGCACTGAGGATGGGAAGAGGAGTACAGCCCTCTTCTCTTTAAAGGGTCTTGACTTTGCACAGGACCTTTTAATCAGCCATCTCAAGATGGGGGTACTGAAATGGCGTAAAGGTGCTAGCTCTCTGCTGTCAGAGGCTAAACCAAGCTGCTTTAGGAATGAAAGTCTGCAAACAGCACGGATGATTGCAGTCATTAAAATGAGTGTGGAGGTGGAGAGCATTCTTGCACTGTGGATGGGACAAAGGACAGTTAGTAGCTACCGAGTTACATGGCAGCAGCGCATCCCTGTGTCCCTTTTCCTCCTTCTTTCATTAAAATCATCACTATGATTGAAATAAGAGACACTGCCATAAAGACTAAGAAAAGAAAGGAGGATGGTAAGAGGACTGAGTATATAAAATATACTTGTCTATTTTAAACTAGTGCTGAGGGAGAAAAATCAGTGAGACAATTCATGCCTAGAGATTTTTTTTTTTTTTTTTTTTCCCAGCAAAACCCTGCAATAACATGTCCTTTAACCAACAGGACTCATGGCACAGCTGACACTGGGAGAAGATGTATGTAGATTTGACAGGGTGCACTCAAAGAACTCTGGGAGCCGTGGGGCGCTTGTGACAAATTCTTTTCTGACAGCACCAAAATTTCAGCTCTGCAGCTCCTAGGCACTTGCTTTGATAAACAGGGAGTAGCTGAGTTCCACAGTTACCCCATTAGTGCCTTTCAGGGCCAGGGCAAGACAGCTGAGATGCTGTCAGCATCGGCTGTACTGACACTGCAGGAGGGTGCAGCGGCTTTTCTCTGATAATAAGAATTAAATTTAATAAGCATTAATCTGAAATGAAATGAATTTCATTTCTGTCAGGGTTGAATCTGAGACTAGGATCACACAGGATACAGGAAAAAGTGAAAGAAAGAGCAAAGGAGTTTAAACTCTTAACATCAGTTTGGTTACTTGTTTCTGAACGAATACGTGGGTGGATGGAGAAATGAGGGAAGGAGGGGGTGCTAATCATCAGTCTGCTGCTAGAAATTGTTGAAAAAAAAAGCAGAAAACAGGACCATTGGCATTGATTTTTATGATCATAATTTGCTCTCTTCTTAGAATCACCAATATCCTGGGCATTTAACATTCCTGAAGCCTGGGGTAATTCATTCTGATCTTTTAGATTAGGAGTGAAGGGAATGCATGAAATCAGTCTGTGCTGATTTGTAATGTCTTATGTTCTTACTGCCTTTTGGTGTCCTTGTTAAGAAAAAAATCAGTGCTGAATATTAAAATTAGTTTACCTGGGCTTGAGAGAGTGCTGGTTCTTTCTTTCTTTCTTTCTTTCTTTCTTTCTTTCTTTCTTTCTTTCTTTCTTTCTTTCTTTCTTTCTTTCTTTCTCTCTCCCTCTTTCTCTTTCTCTCTTTCTTTCTCTTTCTTTCTCTCTCTCTCTTTCTCTCTTTCTCTCTCTTTCTCTCTCTCTTCCTTCCTTCCTTTTTTTTTCTTTTTTTCTTTTTTCCTTTTTTTTTTTTTTCATTTCTAAGAGAGTCAAGTTTAATTGCACCATGTATCTCACTGAATTCTAGATCTGTTGCTGATGATTCTGAAGACAATGATATTATCTAATTTGCAGTCTCAGCTGTGAACAGAAATTAAACTTTTTATATCAGATTTTGAATTAAGCACTTTTACATCAGAAAATACTTGTATTTTGTATGTGTATTTTGTATGTATATTTTTATGCCAGTGTTTTAGCCCAAACCATAGGAGAAATTGCTCTTATATTGTTTCATGATGCTAAATAGGAATGTTGGAAATTTAATTTCAATATTTTTCCTGAGTTCTTCCCCTTACCTCTTTCTATCCATCTCACACACACATCCACTCTGCAGACTTCCTAGGCAAAGTTAAGACACCAAAGGTAGCTGCTCATTCAGCTAAGGCAGTCAGTGCTCTTAGTAATGATTTCTTAAAATAGAGTTAATAGTTAACTAGTTAAATGGCTGATGAATTAATACATTCTGCCTTAGGTGCTTAAACACAAGGAGCAAATATTTTCCTTTTCTTTATTTAGAAAAACAAACAAACAAACAAACAGGACAGTGTTACTAATCTCTTTACAGTGAAAGCCAGAGCTTTTATTCAAGTACCATAAGTTTGGCTCCCTATTCAGCCCATTATAATCTGTATTTCTGTCCAGCTTCAGGCAATATACAGATGATCAGTGTCCTGGAAAACAAACTAAGAAGCGAAACCAATTAATTCATTTGTATGCTTAACCAATAACTGACTTTAAATAGTGTTGGTCATTGCATACATTATTCTTCATTGCCTGCCATTTTTCTCTCTCACCCATGTGTTCACTCCAGGTTGGTTCCTCTTCACTACCACCATTTCTTCCCTTTTTACTGTATGTACCTTTATCTGATTACTGTGGGATTAATTACTTGGCATGTTTCCTTACAAACATATTCATTTATAGCTATCCAGATTTAATTATTTTCTCCACCTTCTGACAAAGGGACACTCTATATAACTGCAGAGTTCACATTTCAGGCAGCTTCCAACAAATTGTAAGGGTTCAGGAAGAGCTTTCCAAAGCACCTTTTCTTATGATGTGCTCTACAGCCTCTTCATGGAACAATCTAAAAAATAACATGCAGACAGCCCACCCCAATGTTCTGTTGGCATGCTGCTCAAGGCAAGCCCATTGTTTTTACTCAGACAGATAGGTTCTTACACATCACAGAAGGTATTTCTTAACAATTCTGTTTTCACATTTGCTCACTTGGTACCTGCCTACAGCAGCCGAGAGACCCACTCAGTGTTACTTTCTCTCTGTCCTATTAATTTGTGACCTAGTTGTAAAAGGGTAATCAGATACCCACTCTGACCTGCAGCCTTAAATTTCTTTATTTGAGATTGGCAACTGTTCCCTTGTCCCAAGATCTCCTCTTTTGTTGCAGCCCTGGTATAAAATCAGACTTCAAAAGCTTATTTTTCACTGCATTAAAAAATTCATTTATTTTTGCTTCTTTATAATTTAGCTTCTTTAAGTTAATAAGTATAATTTAACTTCTTTAAGGCTTTCTCTTATTTTACCACTCATTACCATTAAGCAGAATATATATATTATGTGTATATATATGTATTTTTTTCTCTATGTAGCAGTAGGAAGTGGTATTCTGTCCTCTTCCTTTACTGTCTTCCTTTCCCGACATGCCCTAAAACCTGTTGCCTCTCGTATAGAATTCAAGGTTGACTTGTCCTGCAAGCTGGAAAGATCCAGATCTGTATGAGCTTAGGAAGATAGTGATCTTGAGGGTCGCAGCAGTATGAGAGGAGGGAATTTGTAAAGACTCTCTGAGTTTATTATCTGGGTAGAATTTTCTGGGAGGATTTTATTTTATTTTATTTTTGTATGTGGCACGTCCAAAAGTTTGTTTTTCTTTGGATGGAGAGAGACATTGGAGATTTCCACACAGCAGGCCATGAGCGAGTTCCTTCTCTGTGATGGCCATGCATTGCTGTATGTGTTCATAATAGAGATCATCCCAGCCAGACTGTGGTGGGACAACTTCCTGAGAGACTGTGGGAGAGATTCATGCCTACACTAGCATTGTGTTCAAAACTTAATCAGAACAAAATTTCCATTGATTGAAAACAAGTGTTATGAATCACAGGCATTTGCAAATAACTTAAACTTGGTAGTTTGAGGCCTGGAGCTAGAAAGAACGGGGGGAAAAAAGTGAAAAAAAAAAAGGGGGGGTTATCGACTCATATTCTTTTCTCATTCAGCTGCCTGATTTAAAATATATATATATATATAAATTTTTTTTTTTTTCTTAAGGAAAAAGGATTTTAGCATATGATGACAGTGCTCACTCTAAGTATACACGGCCTTTCACAAAAGATTTAGGCACACTTCTCTGCAAACTGAAGAAAACATGAAGATTAACTCATATTAATACCAATTTGAATATGAGTAACACTGAAGTTTTTACAGTCTCTCTCTCTCTTCCTCTTTTCTGTGTCAGGTCATAAATTAAATTCCATTGTTCACTTTATAAAATGAAGTTCCTCTTTGTTTATGATTTAGTGTTATTTAATAATAATTCTGCACTATATGCAGTTAAGTTCAGAGATAGAGGAGTTCTTTTTTGTTGTCAGTAAACTCACATGTTGAAAAGATATAATCTGAAAAGTGATATGCTTTGAAACAATGGGTATTTACTACTAATGTCTGGCGTATTTTTTATATATTTGTAGAGCTGTACAAAATATTACAGAAGTGGCCTTATCCTACAGGAGTGGTAGGGATTTTTGTCCCCTGTTTTATAGAGGAGGGAACTGTAACAAAATGATGTATAGTGTCTCATTAAATGTGATATTCTGTACAAGCTACAGTTCTCCAATAGATTCTCTAATGCTCTAAGCATGAAGTACCAGTTATGTTAAACATATCTAAATACTAAATTCACCTAAAAAGAGCTAAGAAGCTTGGCTCACTATCTGTTTAAAAACTAACCAACATTTGTACATAAATTATTAAATTAACCTGCAAAAAAAATAAAAAAGGATGGTGTGGAAAACAGAAAAATAAGAACAGAAGAGAGAAAGATTCATGTGGTATAAAATACTCATTTATGTAATATTCTACCTATCACTTTCATAAAGAATTATTGTGAAAAGCATAGGAGAGAATCAATCCAGAAAACACCCTCTGTCAGTAGGCATCTTGGGTCTGAACATGTTTTTTGAGTAAGGGATTGCAGCCTTCCTGATTCTTGTAGTCAGCTACAAAAAACTTCCTGCCAAACACCCACAATGTTTATAGCTATCTATTTTGAGAATTATTTAATAGCCATAATTGAAACAGTAGGTAAAATAAACTGGAAAGGATCTTTAAAATAATGTTGTACATATGGATATTTAAAATGATAAAATAGAATCTCTCTCAATCTACCAACACATAGAATAAATTCACATCAAAATGCAACAAAAATGGTTCACATTAGGGATACAGGCAATATTACAAGCACAGGAAGAAGTACAAACTCCCTGTCCCTGATGCACTAAGGTTTTCCAGATGTTGACACTGTGCCTCAGATGACTAGACAAATGCTAATTCCAACACAAATGGCCAACCAATGAAAGAATACAGAAGCCATCCTATTACACCCAGCCAAACCATAGATGCAGTGCTGACAAGAACATATTTGCTCAGGGAGAATAAAAGAGCCACAGAGGAAGAGTCAGAAGTTATGTCTCCCTTGTGGTAGGCACTATATACCCTTGTAATAAGAAGACCGTCTGCAACTCAGCGGGCTTACATTTCATGCAGTTTGGCTGTAGACAGTCAAAAGTTAGTTACTTACTTTACAATATTGTACAATATTGGTGCTTTGTGAAGCACCAATGTTGTACAATTCTTAGAGATTTTGGAAAAATCAGCATGCATTTTAACTGCTCATTTTAACAGTTTCAAAGGAACGGTAGAAAAAATATGTAATTGAATTTTTCAATCTTGATGGCAATTCATGTGGTTACTCTCTCATATGAGATACTTATATTCAAGGACAAGAAAGCATTGTGATGCATAAAGTCAATATTACATGAGGGGGTCCGTAGTCTAGTTTTAATGCATCTTAAATTTGCCAAGATGAAAATCTTAAGAGCAAAAAAGTTATGTACTTCACATAATACTTAATAAAAAAGGTGAAATTTATTGCCACAGAATGTTGTAGAAACCAGAATCAAAGGGGAACAAAAATAAAATGAATAAATGAATGAAAGAAAAGATCATTGGTGACCCACAAATCCAGGGTAGGTCAAAATGGAAAGAAGATATCTGTGACAGGAATATAAGGTTAAGGCCACTTGTGACAAGGTGGTTTTAGATGTCTAGCTTGCATGTGATTCAGAGTACATTACACTGAAACATAAGTTCCTACTTAACCGCTGGAGAGAGTTGTGTGACTTCTGAAGGTTGTTCAAGTGCCTGAAGGTAAACTTCACAAAACCACTGGGATAAGTTTCATTACTCCAGAAGATCAGTGTTTTTACTGCTCTATGCCCATGTGGCTAAACAGAGAAGCAACAATCAGAAAGCCTTGATAAGAAAACTCCTTTAAACTCTTTGCTTCTTCTGCCATGCACCTCACTCTCTAATAAGAAAGTGATGTGAAAATAGCCCTAACAAAGTAGTTCATGTGCTAGTGTTTTCATTATGCAGACTAATAAATAGCCTCTCTCCCTGTGCAAAAATCAAGTTCTCCAAAAAACATGTTCACTGTATATGCACACACAAAGATTTTTTTTTTTTTTGCTATACAAAGACAATTTCAAAAGTAAGTGGATGATACCCCCTTGATATGAGAGATGAACTTTCCAATGTATGAAAATGCAATTGTAACAATCTGCTTCCCGTAATAATTACTCCTTTAGGCAAAAAGTGATATTGCCATGTGTTTCAGTTTTAAATCTTGCTTTACTTTTTGTTTTCTTTTGTTTTGTTTTTGTAAATCATTTAGACCCATTTGTTCTTGCTATGAGTGGTCAGAGTTTGCAATTATGTTTTAAGACTAGTCTGTCTTTTTGATAAACACCTGCTTTTTCATTTCAAGAATGGAAACTGTAGTCTAAGTTAATCAGCATATAGATTTGAACTTCCAGATGCAGGAGATGTTAGATCAATGTGGCTTTTAAATACACAGGAAATCCTTTTGCAAATGTTTAGTGCATGTGGTACTTTTGAAGTTGTTCATGTTCATTTTCTCCTTCCTCCTTCCTTCCCACACAAACTTTCTCCTGGGCTTTTTGTTTTCACTTGTTATGCTCCTTGGATGGTAATGCCATGGATCTTTGAAGGCCTGAAGTGAGGTCTGGTGTTCCACATCTAGGCTAATGTGCTTTTGTTTCTGAAGATAAGGATACAATTTAGTTGTCTAAATATAGGCACCTAATTCTGCATCATGTGACATAGTTTAGTATGTACACAGAAACAGCAGATGTGGCCTTTTGGGAAACCTGCATTTCACTGGAATAACAGGAGATAGGTGAGATACCCCTCAGTTACTACTGTAAGGCTGCACACCTACGTTCTGTTTCCTGAATTCTGCTCTACATGTTAGTGATGTACATCTGTCTCTGAGCTGGCTGTCTAAACTTGTGCTGTACTCTGTGGTCAGAAACAGGCAGGATTCTTTAAAATCTGAAGCTAGCATTTCATAGAATCATAAAATCATAGAATATCCTGAGTTGGAAGGGACCCATATGGATCATCGAGCCCAGCTCCTGGCACCACACAGGTCTATCCAAAATTTTAGACCATGTGACTAAGCGCATAGTCCAAACGCTTATTAAATTCAGACAGGCTCGGTGCAGTGACTACTACACTGGAGAGCCTGTTCCAGTGTGCAACCACCCTCTCGGTGAAGAACCTCTTCCTGAAATCTAGCCTAAACCTCCCCTGCCTCAGCTTGACACTATTGCCGCGGGTCACATCACTGGTGATTAAGGAGAACAGGTCGGCACCTGCCCCTCCACTCCCCCTCACGAGGAAGCTGTAGACTGCGATGAGGTCTCCCCTCAGCCTCCTCTTCTCCAGGCTAAACAGGCCCAGTGACCTCAGCCGCTCATCATACGTCATCCCCTCCAGGCCTTTCACCATCTTCGTCGCCCTCCTCTGGACACTCTCCAACAGTTTTACATCCTTTTTGTACTGTGGTGCCCAGAACTGCACACAGTACTTGAGCTGAGGTCGCACTAGTGCAGAGTAGAGCAGGACAATCACTTCCCTCGAACGACTAGCAATGCTGTGCTTGATGCGCCCCAGGATACAGTTGGCCCTCCTGGCTGCCAGGGCACACTGCTGGCTCATATTCAACTTGCTGTGAACCATAACCCCCAGATCCCTCTGTGTGGGGCTGCTCTCCAGCATCTCATTGCCCAGTCTGTATGTATAGCCAGCGTTGCCCCGTCCCAGGTGCAGGACCCGGCACTTGCTCTTATTAAACTTCATGCGGTTGGTGATTGCCCAGCTCTCCAATCTGTCCAGATCTCTCTGCAAAGCCTTTCCACCCTCACCCGAGTCTACAACTCCTCCAAGTTTAGTGTCGTCAGCCAATTTGCTCAAAACACCTTCTAGTCCTACATCCAAATCATTTATAAAAATATTGAAGAGGACTGGCCCTAAAATGGAGCATTGAGGGACCCCACTAGTGACCATCCACCAGCCTGATGTGGTCCCATTTACCATAACCCTTTGAGCCCTGCCTATCAGCCAGTTGCTCACCCATCGTATGATGTTTTTGTTAAGCTGTATGCTGGACATTTTGTCCAGTAGAATCCTATGGGACACCATGTCAAAAGCTTTGCTGAAGTCCAAAATGATCACATCAGGTGGTTTCCCAGCATTTAAAATGCTGAAAAAAAAATGATGTCCTGATGTTTCTTGCTGTTGATATGAAAGGCTGCTAAATCAGCTGTCATGGAAAGCCTGATGAGACAGATTGCACCTTAATGTACACATAAACACAGGTACTGAGTTACTTAACAACTTCTTTGCCTTGGTCTTCACTGGTGGTCAGGCTTCCTACATCCCTCAAATCCCCAAACCTCTAGGCAGGAGCCGGAGGGAGCAGAGTCCCACCTACTGTAAGTGATGAGCAAGTTAGGGACCTCCTGATGCAACTTGTACTAAAATAGTACAAGTCTATGGAACCTGGTGGCATGCATCCCAGGGTCCTGAGGGAACTGGCTGGTGTAGTTGCCAAGCCACTCTCTGTTGTATTTGAAAAATCATAGCAGTCAGGTGAAGCTTCTGGTGACAGGAAAATGGGAAACATCACTCCCATTTTAAAAAACGGTAGAAAGGAGAACCTGGGGAACTACAGACTGGTGAGCTTCACTTCTGTGCATGGCAAGATCATAGAAGAGATCCTCCTGGAAGCAATGCTAAGGCACATTTAGGACAAGGAGGTTATCTGGGACAGCCAGTATGGCTTCACCAAGGGCAAATCCTGCCTGACCAATCTTGTGGCCTTCTATGGTAGAATGACTTTATCAGTTAACAAGGGGAGATTGACCAATACCATCTACTTGGACTTCCTTAAGGTTTTTGACATAGGACATACTAATCTAAATTGGCAAGATATGGATTCGAAGGGTGGACCATCCAGTGATTAAGGAATTGGTTCAATGGCCACATCCATAGAGTAGTGGTGAGTGGTTTTACGTCCAGGTGGAGACCAGTGACAAGCAGTGTCCCCCAGGGACTTACACTTGTAAGTCTTGGGACTGGTGCTTTTCAATATCTTCATCCATGGCATGGATGATATAGGATCAAGTGCACCCTCAGCAAGTTTGCAGATGACACTAAACTGAGTGGTGCAGTTAATACAACAGAAGGAAGAAATGCCATACAAAGGGACCTGAACAGGGTGAAGTGGGCCCTTGTGAATTTCATGAGGTTCAACAAGTCAAAGTGCAAGGTGCTGCACCTGGGTCAGGGCAATCCCAGACAGGAGTCAGACTGGGAGAAGAACTCCTTGAGAGCAGACCTGTGGAGAAGGACTTGGGGGTTCTGGTGGACAAAAGGTTTGACATGAGCCAGGAGTGCACGCTTGCAGCCCAGAAGGCCAACTGCATCCTGGGCTGCATCAAAAGAGCCGTGACTAGCAGGCTGAGGGAGGGGATTGTTCCCCTCTACTCTGCCCTTGTGAGGCCCTACTTGGAATACTGAATCCAGGTTTGGGGCCCCCAGCACAAGAAAGATGTGGACCTGTTAGAACAAGTTCAGAGGAGGGCCACAAAGATGATCAAGGGTCTGGAGAGCCTCTCCTATAAAGACTGAGAGAGCTGGGGATGTTCAACCTGGAGAAGAGAAGGCTCTGGGGAAACCTCACTGTGATGTTTCACTACTGAAAGGGGTCTTTTAAAAAGGGTGGATAGGGACTCTTTGCTCAGGTAGATAATGAAAGGACAATGGGGAATTATCTTAAACTAAAAGAGTATAGATTTAGATTAGACTCAGAGGGTGGTGAGGCACTGGAACAGGTTGCCCAGAGAAGCTGTGGATACCCCATCCTTGGAGGTGTTCAAGGCAAAGTTGGATGGGGCCTTGGCCAACACGTTCTAGTGGGTATTGTCCCTGCCTATGACAGGCGGGTTGAAACTAGATTGTCTTTAAGATCCCTTCCAACCCAAGCCGTTCTATGATAAACTGATGTTTCTATGATAAACTGATGATTCTATGATAAACTATGATTCTAGTATAAACTGAAACTCCTGCACAAGTCTGGAGTTGCTCTTTGTGAACACAGAAAAAAATGGACCTAATTGTTATTTATACATATATTTTTAATTGCTGCAATGAAATTCCTTTTCTTTCCATTTATTAATGGATATTAAAGGTTTTCCCTTTTTCCACTCACATTTTCATTTGGATAAATGCATTTTTCAGGAGTGAGCAAGTAACCTTTTCTGATTTGTGAATTGTGTCAGTATTCAGGATCGCTTAACTGTTCAGGCTTTCCAAACAGCATTAAATTAATTCTAGGTTGCCACTACTAGATTTTTCTGTTTATTAATATGTTTATGTGTCATGCTCTTTGACGGGGAGTATATACTACAGCTCATATGGTAAAAGTACATTTACAAATACTATAGACACTGCAAATGTTTCACAGATTGAATTTATATGAGATCATAGAGCAACTCATTATGTAAAAGAAACTTTTATATACTGCAGTCTTCAGTGTTGCTATATGAAATACGACACACACTTTATGTCATGTATATGAAACATATGTCTGTCCCATATAAGAATTAAGGCTACCACACTTTCACAATAAACACCTGTTGCTGGTCTGTCTAAAATATGATAATCGTTATCACACGATCTAAAATGCTTTACCCTCATTCTGTGACATGTGGCTATTCCCATTTTTGTGAATACAGGGACAGTGCAACACAGGCTGACAGAATGACACCCCAGGGTCACAGAAAATTTAAGATAATATGGACACTGGAAATTTTACCACCCATTTAGCCTGCATCATCCATGCTTTTCAATTTCCAGAAATATGCATTGTTAACCTGTGTGTCTTACTTTAGTGGGTTATGGGGTAATTTCTTCATCAAGAGTTTTGTTAAATATTCTTCTTAAATCTTATTGTAATACTGTAATTAGCCTAATTTTTGGTGCTTATATAATATGTAAGATAATGCCTAATACTTTATTTTGATGATCATCAAAATGTATTCATAAAGGACAAATTTAAATCTACTTGTTTTTAAAAGAAGCTTTATGTTAGTAACTCATATGGGGTGAATATAAGAGAAGATATTGAAGCTGATCAATAATGTTGACAAAAGAATTTATTGTTTTGCACTAATCTGGACAAGTTTAGGCAGGAATTTGGCAGTGCTTCAGTGACCTCCTTTTAGGAATGAAGGGAAAAAAACTCAGCTAGTTTGAGGGTGGTTGTTCAGTTTACCATAGAGCTTGACTGAATTAGATGTTTGGACTCAGTGACCCAGGAAGTCTTTTCCAAGACCTTACTCCTCATTTGAACTTTCATATTTCCTGTCATTTGATTGCTTGCTTTCTTAAACTGCTTAGAGGAGCCTTCAGCATTTTCCTTTCTAGAGTTTTATTTTTGTTTAAAGGAAAGAGGAAAAATATTATATTTAAATATTGAAGGTGGGCTTCACTGAACTGACCTTTCTTAATTAATTCCTTGGCTTATTCTCTTTTGAGTTCTTTTCTTTGTGTTGGTATTTGTCTATTTCTCATTAATTCAGTCAGTTCCACTGAGTAGCTTTTCCTTTAAAACCACTGCATACCTCATTCTTTCAAAGCATTATGTATTATGTATCTGGAGGAGATGAAATACAATGCAGCTTCAGTGAAGCACTATAGTTTTTCTTCCTGTCTTCTACTCATGATGTATATGCATGCACCAGGAGGAGATTTGAGGAGGGGATTGCAAAACCAGGAGAAACACATTCATAAAGAAAACCTGAGAGAAGACAAGTTAACATTTATTAGAAAGAAGCCCATGAGACTTTTTTTAGTACAGGGGAGAAGTAAAAATCAGGAGTCAAAGTCTGTGATTAGTTAGTCTTCGTAAGGTCAAAAGTAAATGAAACACCCTCAGAGACAATCTGAAATATTAGGACCTTATCCGTAGGTGTAGATACTTAGCCCTGAGTGCTATGAAGTAGTGAAGAGGCTCCAGGACAGAAGCTCCTATGACATGCTTCAATACTCCCATTCCAGCTGAAGGGACAGCAATAGGGGAGCAGGGAAGCAGGGATCTGGACAATATGAATGAAGCTGTCCAAATTCTGCTTCCTGAATGGAAAACAAAACCTTCAAATTTGGTAGCTATTGTCTGGATAGTTTGATAGTTTTTAGGGAAAACAAACAAACAAACAAACAAACAAAAACAGAAGTAGTTTTAACAGAGGACATCCTAAACTGAAAATAATATTTAAAGTAGGTAGTACATGAAAAATAATCTATGATACAGTGATGGAAAAAGATGCACAGAAAGCCAAATCAACTGGCCTTGTTCAGGCAAAAGCCCATCTACAAGCATAGTAGACTGTGCCTGAATAATGCCTGCAGGATTACCTCCTCTTGTATATAATGAGGGATTAATTTTAAGATTAGGACACGTAAACTGAGATAGTGTTAGTAATGGGGTTGCAGTTGCCTGGAGCTAGATCACAGAATCACAGAATCACAGAATTTCTAGGTTGGAAGAGACCTCAAGATCATTGAGTCCAACCTCTGACCTAACACTAACAGTCCCCACTAAACCATATCCCTAAGCTCTACATCTAAACGTCTTTTAAAGACCTCCAGGGATGGTGACTCCACCACTTCCCTGGGCAGCGCGTTCCAATGTCTAACAACCCTTTCGGTAAAGAAGTTCTTCCTAAGATCCAACCTAAAATTCCCCTGGCGCAACTTAAGCCCATTCCCCCTCGTCCTGTCACCAGGCACGTGGGAGAACAGACCAACCCCCACCTCGCTACAGCCTCCTTTCAGGTACCTGTAGAGAGCGATAAGGTCACCCCTGAGCCTCCTTTTCTCCAGGCTGAACAATCCCAGCTCCCTCAGCCGCTCCTCGTAGGGCTTGTTCTCCAGGCCCCTCACCAGCTTCGTCGCTCTTCTCTGAACTCGCTCAAGCACCTCCATGTCCTTCTTGTAGCGAGGGGCCCAAAACTGAACACAGTATTCGAGGTGCGGCCTCACCAGAGCCGAGTACAGGGGGACGATCACCTCCCTAGCCCTGCTGGTCACACTGTTTCTTATACAGGCCAGGATGCTGTTGGCCTTCATGGCCACCTGAGCACACTGCTGGCTCATATTCAGCCGACTGTCAACCATCACTCCCAGGTCCTTCTCTGACAGGCAGCTCTCCAACCACTCATCTCCCAGCCTGTAGCTCTGCTTGGGGTTATTGCGTCCCAGGTGGAGGACCCGGCACTTGGCCTTGTTGAACTTCATACCGTTGACCTCAGCCCATCGGTGCAGCCTATCCAGATCCTCCTGCAGAGTCTTCCTGCCCTCGAGCAGATCGACACACGCACCTAACTTGGTGTCATCTGCAAACTTGCTGAGGGTGCACTCGATCCCCTCATCCAGATCATTGATGAAGATATTAAAGAGGACCGGCCCCAGCACCGAGCCCTGGGGAACGCCACTAGCGACCGGCCTCCAACTGGATTTGACTCCATAGATGTTTAAACATCATTTAAGACGCTGTGGGGTATTCTTGGATTTCACTTGGCCTGGCCTCTCCAGAAGGCCTACCATCATTTTTGTATGATGTCTGCTGTCCCTATATGGATATATATGATATACTTGCACATATCAGTTGATACAAGGTGCCTACTACCTTTAGGCTGAGCTTAGCAACTGATTTTCTCCTCCAGCTCATGCATAGACATCTCAATCTGCATGTCTTAATGCCAGGCTGAATCCTGCCTCCATATTGTTTAGTACATCCAAAACCAGCCACAGTGACCTTGCATATGCAGTTATAACAAAGCAATAAATGAGGCAAAAAGAGGAGAAGCATTATTTGGTGACTGCAGAAAAAAAAAAAAGACAATAATTCATCTGTGTCCAACGAATAAGGAACTTTTTTCTTCCTGTTATACCAGTATAAATCTGGAGAAATTGTACAGACCTACAAGAAAAGAAGTGAGATGACAGTAAGACAGAAGAGGTATGAAGCAGAAAGAGCATTTTGTTGACATTTTTCTTTAAACCACAGGATTTTACAAGGAAAATCTTCTCTGAAAGTACAAAATACACAAAAGTAAATCCCAGTAGGCTTTCTGTCCTATATCTCATGTTTGGTATAACATATCTGCCATTCAGGTATGTGGACAACACTAAAGACCAGGTGTCACCAGTTTGATAAAGCCTCACATAGGACAAAGTCTCTGGTTATTCATAAAAGGTCATAGAAGCAAAGGTAGGCTGGTAGAAGGAAAGTAATAGAGATGTTCACATAAGAATGTGCAGGACAGATGCATGAATATTATTAGAAAAATTCATGTTGAGTCCCCATGGTGAAATGAGCAGCAGGTGCTGGGCTGCTGCAGGGGAAATTAAGCAGGCAGTTTGAAAAGGCAGATAGATACATAGCCATGGGACACATTCATTAAAGCAGAGGAGATGTGAAATCTCCCTTAGCACATGCAATTACACTCTGCTGATTTGAAAACAACTAATTTTATATTGTGAAAAATAAAGTCATGAGTAGTCAAAAAGCCAAAAGAGCTCCTGACATTTTCTGAAGGCAACACCTTCTCTGTAAAATGGAAGCACCAGGTAAGGCTGGAGCTTTTAAAAGAAGGCTTCACATAAGGCATTATTCTCAGATTTCAGGACAGGAGCAGTAGAGAGAGCTGCTCAGACAGAATTCCTGAAACCCAGAGAAAGTTTGTTTGTTTATTTATTTATTTATTTATTTTCTCATAGGAGACAGCCACTGAAAAGGAGTAAGATGATTTTAATAACACTGGTACCTCTACAGAAATAATACTTTGGTTGAGACTTTTGTTGAATGTCTCTAATATATTCATCTTATAAAGTGGCAAATGACATCCTGTTCTAGTGAAGGCCAAATACTGCTCCCCCAGAGATACATTGAGAATAAATTTACTGACCTCAGTGGAGCTAGTGTGGATTATACTATTGTGTCACAAAATGAAAGTAGAGTTTGGCTCTTGCTTTGCTAAGCAAGGGAACTGTCAACTTTATAAATGAAACCAGCCGCATAGCAACAGCCTGGTTTCCCTCATCCAGCACGCACTCTGCTTTTAATTTCCATTTGTATTAAGGAGCTTTATTTGGGTCATTAAACATTTCTCTATTAGCATATCAGCTTTTGAATGTAGAAACCAGTGATATGGCTTCCAAAAGTAGCAGGCATGTCAGCAGTGAAGGAAGAAAGGAGAAGATCCAGGAGAACAACTTAAAAACATTGTAAAATGTGTTAGTTATAACTAATTATTTTAATCCATATATTAACTGGCTGAAAATACAAGATGAGTTGCAAGATTTTATAAATACATCAAAGACTTCTGGTTACATCAAAAGACATTCACATTCTTTATCTATTATGCTTAGGGCTTAAGGTTTCCTATTCAAACCAGTTGTCATTTTTTCCTTTGAAGAGCAGATGTTCTGAAAGAGCACTGATACTTCAAAAGAATGTACCTTGAACATGGGGTAGCACTTAGTAAAAATTTCAGCTTGTGCCCCTCTCCCCCCATCTTGCAGAAGAGAAACATGAAACTAGTTAATACGTATTGCAGAAAAACCTGTCATCGTTATGTTAAGAAAAATTCTTATATTTTCTCTCCTTCAGCCTGTTTTATGCATGTTTGAGAAATAGGAAAGGCCTGGATTCACACCTACTTGAAGAGAGAGGGGAAATCATAACCCTTGTATTAGTTCATGTTGCTAAGCCTCATGCTATGAGTGTTGTGCAGTCTATTGAGAAGCTGAAGCTGAATTTGATTCAGGGTTTTTGAGATCTTTCCTGTAAGATTTCAGTGAACTTTAATCAATCCCTCAAATGCCTCGTAATCCAAGCAGAATTGAGAATTACGTCATAGAAGCATCACAAGATAAGGGGAAATGTGATGCTTCTACCATTCAGAGAATGCTAAAATGCCTATAGAATTCAGAATACTGGGGTATAAAGAAACAGAACTTATAAGTAGGAGGCAACAAAAAGATAAAGTTATAAAAAAAAAGAAACGAAGAGCAAGACAAGCCAAAAATTGCCACAGGGTTAGTTCTGCTAAAGAAGGTTTACTACAAAAATGATGGGTTCAAACTCCTCAACGGAAAGCAAAACAAGGGACAGTGCCCAAAGACCAGGAGTTCAGTTCAGACTTTAGGAAACTCAGGAAGGCAGGAAGTATGAAATATATAGGAGGGCAGAGCAGTGCTGGAACAGACATCAAGAGACATTGTAGGATCTCCCTCTCCAAAGGATTTAAAGTCTTAGCAAGACAATTGGCTGATGATTGACAGTAGCTGCTTTTTTGGGCCAGGTGACTCCAGAGACCTCCTCCAAACAACACCTGTACATTTTGGTGACTGAAGGGCAGTATGTGCTATTATCACCACGTATTTTCTTGGAATGCATCTTACTCACAATATAGAAATACCTTGCTCACAATAAACATGAAGAGGCAAGTCTAGTGTATGGGAGTGCATTTGTGCTCAATATAAACCTGTCACATTATTAGCATTTTGTCTGAAATTTGTGTAGTAGAAAGCCTTCAGTCAGCTTCCTTGAGCATCCTCTCACAAGGATTTCAAATTCCAGGAGTTGCTCCTCAAGCACAAATGAGAGCTGGTTTTATGAGTCTCATTGATTCCTGTCTTCTAGCCATCCTTAACATGAGTATCTTAGCCATTGTATTCATTACTCCAGACAAATTTGTAATCTTAACAGGAAAGAGTCATTAACAGTAAACATATCTCATATTTGCATATAAGCTTTTTGATTTTATTTCATTTCAGTTTTCATTCACTGTATTTTATATCAAAGGTTGTCATTATGCAATTATTGTCTAAACAGTGCCATTTAGGCTAGTTTTCATATAATCTATAAAAGCACACATTAATAGTATGATACTGTCTCTTATGTGCCTGAACGTATACAAACACTTTGAAATACTGAATAAGAAAACCAGTTCAGATTTCTCTTCCATCTATTATTACTAGCAAATGAAGTCAAACAAACCAGAATGAGAAATTAATGAGAGAAAGCACAGCACAGGTAAGAAAGCTTGTTCCCATGAGTTTATAATAATGGTAACACTGGCTGGCACATTTTTAATTTTTATCAAAGAAAATATTTAGGCATTCAGTGTGATTCAGTCAATTGCAGATCAGATTTTTGTCTGAATTATTTAACTCCTCTATGGATTTAGAAAGAAAGGCTCCCAGAGGTGTTCCTACTCTGAGTGATGAGCAGAGGTTTAACCCTCTGACTCATATATAGTTTAATGCAGATTGTGTCCTCAGATTCCCATTTCTCCCTCTACCACTCTCACCATTGAAGGACAGCACATACAAATAATATGAAAGCAAGCAACTTGGTTTGTTTAGGTTCGCCTTAGTGTCTGGAAGAATCTTTATAAATATATTAACAAGGGAAATCCCATAGTGGAGAAAGTGTTATTTAGGTTAAGGAACTAATAAAACCTAGTCATAAATAAGCTTATGCTGATTAATTAGAAGACTTCTAGAAATTATTGCAGTGAAGTTCTGGAATAGATTTCTACTTGGAGGCATTAAGGGGAAAAAATCTAATTAGCTGTAAAATAGAGTTTGATCAATTCTAAACTTGCGGGATTACATGATGTGACTGCTAGAAATGACAGGGGACTGAACTCAGTGAAGTCCCTCTACTGCTTCCATTCTTACTGGAATATTTCAACCCCCTCAGTCTTTTGTTTATAATCCACATTCCTTAATCCCTCTCTTCAGATATCTAATATCAGAGCTATTATATGTCTGAAGGTGTCCTGCCTGGCCAGGCATTTCTCATGCAAGACACTAGCTATATTCATGACATGAAAGATAAGAAACGGGACTGAAAATTTCATGAGATGCTTCAGTTCATTACATCAAGTTCCTCTCTGTCCCCAGACCTCCAGAGCAGTAGCTTCAACATCCTTTTCCACAACAATGTGTGCACTTATACAGTGCTGGTGTGTCTCTCTATTAATGTGTGTCTCTATGAATATATTCACTAGGTAGGTGTAAATATGTAAGCACATTTCTACTCTGCCTCATCTCTTCTGGAAATGACGCTACCAGCTCAAAACTTACACTGATTTCTTTCAGAATGATGATTTTCCCCACAGTTTCCTAAGGAAAAGGGAAATTTAGTCTGACTTATTATACTGCCACAAGTACACATACCTCATTTTTGCGTGCTCAGGATATATTTTTGCAGTGTCCTTCAGAGACAGGGAAAGGGGTGGAGGAACAAACTGCCCTTCTGTGCCCTTAATCCACTCCTCTTGGAGTAGAGAGCACCTCTAAACCTCAAGGATCCCAAGAGAATTTGCCACAATGCGCTTTCATTATATTGTCCTCCACAGGATTTATCAAGCCTGTTAATGTTAGTGGCAGAGACAGCTCTCCAGCTGCATCTATGTGCTAATTTCAGCTGCAGTCAAAGTAGGCACATACTTCATGGGATACCATTGTGTAGGTAGTTCAAGATGTCTCAGAGAAGTTAAACCTTCCCCAGCCTGACAAAGCTTTTAGCAAAGGACAGAGACACAAAATCACATGCCTCTTCTGAGTTCACACATGTAAAAATGACAAACTGATGAATGATTCATAATTTATATTTATTGTTTCCCTCTCACCTCATAATATGGAGTTTATATATCAACTAATCTTTATGAAAATAAGTCTGGTCTATAAAGAAATATCTAGGATGCTATTGAATTGTTGAAATGTTTTCTCCTTCATATATCTCCTAATTTAAAGACCCTTTGCATCTCAAGAATTTTGAAATAGAACAGAACAGGAACTTTGTCTTGTTATGTCTTAACATAATTTAGATTTGGATGGACACAAAGTCCATCCTGAAAAGTGCTCTGAGCCTGGTATCCTTCTAAACTGCTTTAAACAGGATCAGATAACTGGGCAGAAAAAATAGCTTGTGTTCTGTAAAGCCTCCTCTGTAGGCACTTATCATATTCTACTCTTGAAATATTAAGGCAGATCCTCACAAGGGTAGATCAGATGTATAAAATATAATAGCCATTTTCTTTAGTTATTCTCTGCACTGCTTTTTTTTTTTTTTTTTTTTTTTTTTTTTTTTTTTTTTCCTGTTATCCAACTCTAATTTTCTCTTCCCAAGCCCAGCTTGCAGAATCCATTCATTTTAACAGGACATAAGCCACCCTAGAGCCATGAAGTTGAAGAGGTTACAAAATTTAATCAGCTTGTTTACATTATTCATCCTTTTAATTTTTAGCAGCCTACATTTTCTCCATCATTCTCCCAGGGCATTATGGCAGCAGCAAAACTTTTCCAGACAGAGCTGCCAAGCCTGAGAAAGGTCTCCCTTCACAACTCAGGATGAATGCCACTGTGGTGATTGTTACTGGAGGAGGCTACAGATTAAACCAGGAATTGATTCAGGCAATAAGGCCTGTAATGGAAAAAAGTTGAACTCACTGTGGAATAGGATTATCTCCCTGTTTTCTGGTCAGTCTGCATGGGAGATATTCCAGGCACTTTTCTCCTTCTGCTTAGAGTTCCATTTTCATGGAGGCCCCTGCCTCCCATGGAGGCTTTCCCCAGAGCCCACATGCCTTTCTTATTTGTCCTGCTGCAGCTCCGCTGGACCAGCAGTGACTGTCGCTGTCATGCAGGATTTACCCTGCAGCCAAGGAGCCCAGGGATTATTGCCACTCATTTTCCTTCACTTGTAACAAAGCGAAAGTGATATGGGATAGGAATTTCTGGGAGGACTTGCAAACAAGGTGAGAATGCATTCACAAACATATCATATAGGGAGCTCACAGGAAGAGATAAAGAGCCCCCCTATTTGCCTCCAGAAAGTATATCAAGAAACTAAGCAATATAATACCAGAAAGCTTTGGAGAAAGAACAATTATTCTCTAAAAGAAGAATTCCATTCTCTGATGCAGAGATTTGGGATTTTCCAGTGCATAGGCCATGACTGTCAGAAACACAACTGTTTGTGAAGTAACAACCATCTGAGGAGCAACCTTCTAGCGCTTCAAGCTGTAAAAGCTGCAGATGGCAGGAACATCTTAATGGAAATAGCTTTAAGAATGAAGTGTTTGAAGAAATCTTGTTGAGACATACCATGGTGAAGATAAATCAATGCAATAATTCCTGGAAAGCTTGGCTGACAAATTTCCCTATTGCATAGTTTGTGGGGGTAGCATAAAATGTTTCCTGCATTACTCATGCAGACATTCCTGGTGATCTCAGTAAGACCCAGACTAAATCTCTGAATTAAGAAAATAGGATTCAGCCAAGACTTTTCTAGCACTTATGAAAATTCCCCAGAATTTGAGAGGAAAATTATGACTGTTTTAAGGTGGACTAGAATTCAAGACATAATGGTTGCTATGTTTTTTTTTTTTTTTTTTTTTTTTGGGAGAAATTCAAATTTGATAGAAAAGGTGTAATTCTGATTAGACTCACAAGCTGCAGAGTACAATTTCTGTAGGGTTGAAGTGATTTTGGTTGGATAGGTTTTACTCCATATTATGAAAACAGCTTTCTAGCAGACACAAATTTCACATACAAGAACACAGCATAACATAATTGAATAATTGTGTCCCTACTTCCCATGTATTAAGCTATATAACCAGACTCTCCTTTACAAGACAGTTAAGATCTTCAGTGAGAATTGTATGTCAGAGACAATAAATACATATAAGGGGAAGAGGTTAAGTTCATCAGGAAAACTACTTAGCAGAAAACATGGTTCTTCTTTCAAGCTTCTGTCCCTTCCAACCACTGGTGAATTACAGCAATGCTTAGGCAAAAGAGGCAACCACCATTTATCACTGATTGTAAAAGTATTTTTACTGCTGAAAATATCATTCAGGACTGAAAATGTTTGGTTCACAAAGAGTTATCTGTTCTGAAGCAGTCTGGTGCCTCTGAAACAAGCTGCCAGCAATTCCCGGCAGTGAGCTGGATGAGGACAGCTGAGGGGAATGCTGGGAGGAGCTGAGCTCCCAGGAGGCAGCACAGAGAGAAAGCATCTGGAGGTGGGGAACCATGACCTGAGCCACTCTAAACCACGGGCAGGGAGATACATCCTAGTGCCTGCAATCACATCCTTTCCAAGGAGATCAGCAGTTTTTGTTACTGACTTCCTGTGGGACTTCAGTAAGCACAGAGATTTTTTCTTCTCATCCACTGAAATCAGCTGCAGAAGCAGAATGAGTCTCTGGACCCCTTGGGAACACTTGCTGGTGATATAAGCAAAGGCACAGTATTATATAGATGTGGGTATTAGGTCCCTTCTTGGATTAGTTTTGTTTTATTAGTCACATTTAAAGCTGCATCATGCTGGTCACTTTCCCTAAGCCACACAGTACAAATTAAGAAAGAAAAGAAAATAATGGCATTCAGTGAAAAAATCTCAAAGTAATATTTTGGGCCAGTCAAAAAATATATATATATTTTTTCTAACATAGGAGGATGAAAAAAGACAACATATTTCCCTGTGGCATCTTTCTGTGCTTCTGCTGCAACAATTAAGTTAACATGTCACATCTGCTATACATCCTAATGAGGGGAAATAGGAGGGATTCAATTCCAATTCATCCAAGAGCAAGAGATATGAGATGCTCGTTTCTATAGCCCTAGAAGAAAAAGCCGTTATTACAGCTGAGGTATATGACTGGTACTTACATTCTAGACCTTTTCTCTGTACCTGCAAGCAGTTCTTTAATTTTCTTTCCTCTTCCTATTCTAGCATCTATAATGATTTTGTTGTTGTTGTTTTTAAATAGAATAGCTAACCTAATAACAAACAATTGGTATCTACCATACAGTTATGTGTATATACATTTCTATATATGTCTACTAAGGCACCATCAAGTAAGGAAACAAAAGTGGGATCACAAACTAGCCAATGAAATGAAAAAAGTGTGTAAGACCACCAGAACTTTTTCTAAAAAGTGATAATAGTTTGAATTTTTAGACTTTCCAAGTAACAGCTTTCACTTTTGAAAAATGAATCTGTCCTCCAGAATAGTTGAAAAAATGGAAAAAGAAAACCTCTAAAAGGATCATTCAGCCTAATCCTGTCTTTAGGAAAAACTAAAACTGTGATGCCAAATTTTGGTTTCTAGTCTAATATATATATATATATAACATGCCAAAAATGTGTCTAAAAGAAGTAACCTGCCTGAGGTTAAAATGTTTTCCCTGATTTACAATGTTTGGTTAAAAATGTATTTAGGGGGATGACAAGCAAAGCAGGGTGTAATTTAATTTGAAAAGAAATTACTCTAATGCTGTAAAACTCATTGAGAAAAGTCAGATACATAAAAGGTGAAGAGAAATGCTGACAAACCATAACTATGAGTACAAGAGAGTAAAACATCTTTAAATAATGTGCATATTTTATGAGGTACTCTTTTTTATAATTCACAGTAGAAACATGTATACTTTGCAAAGTCTAATCATGGCAATCACTGCCAGTTCAGCAAAGGTTTATAAATAGCTGTATCTGCATAAAGCAACTGCAATGGTCTTCATCCCATGTAAAATTAATAAATTTACAGATGGAGCATCATATTCTAACACCTATGTTTAGGTGCCTGTCCTCTCCTCTGGATGTGAGTGAGGTATTTAAGTTCCAGTTTCCACTAACTGATCAGTAGATACTGGGCTAGTATCTATAATTACTTTCTAACATCTGACTAGCTCTTTAGACTTGGGGAAGGGGAAAAGGTCCATTGCCGGAACAGGCATTTTTGATCTCCGTTCAGACATTTTCAGGTAGTCTACATGGCTGCAGACACTGCTACAGGAAGATCATGGATCAGACCTGCCAGCCCCCAGCTAATACCTTTGGTGCCCCAGGGCATCTCAGTTGGTTCCATCTGCTGAAGTTTAGGTAACTGAATCTCACCTTTTGTTCACTGGGGTTACTAGAGGCTCAGTTCTGTTGCCTAAATAGAAGTGGCCTAAAATAGGCCATTTCAGAGGACTCGGGATATCAGGATAATCTACTCAGGTCTGGCAAATATGGGTCAAGCCTTATGGGAGACCCACATGGTGATGGACAGTCAGCCAGCAGGCAGACAAAAGATCTCACCTAAGGAATGTTAAAAGGCACTGGGTGGCTAAACTGGAACAGTAAATGTCTGATATTAAACAGTGAAGAGGAGAAGAGAAAAATGTTATCTACAGCATGTATTATAATTTTGGCACATCTGTCTTTTCCCTCTGTATTGGTTCTGATAAAATCTACTGAGTTCAAAGGAAAATCTTTAAATTTTAATAAAAACAAATGTAGGTCCACAGAGACTGCAACACACTGAACTTAAATGGAGATCTGTGTAATAAAATTCCAGGCTAAATGTTCTGCTTTGCCAGCCCACTTGTTATAAGTGACATGTGTTGGCAATGCCTTGATACAGCTTCTGGGCAATTACAAGAGAACAACATTTCTGTACCCAGAATTTGCCTTTTGCCTATACATTCTTATGCAGAATACCTCGAAATGAAACTGGCTTACTACTTTACTTACTATGTTCTTTTACTGTCTTTTTCAGAAAATCTTTACAGCAACAAGAAGATTCTCCTGCCTGAGCAGGTCTCACTCCAGAAGCCTGGAGGTGCACAGGCAGAATACTACTTCTGTGCTTTGCTTTACCAAATACAGTTATCTATTTTGAAAGCAAGGACGGTTCTATTCTTTTAAGCAACTTCAAAACATGAACTGCTTTGCCACCTTTTGAAAAGTGAGTGTGTGTTGCTCTTTGTTTTTTGGTGTGTTGTTTGCTTGCTTTTTTTTTTTTTTTTTTTCCTTGCTTTTAAAGAAGAGAGACATCCAAGCTAGTTTTATGATTCCTACTGGAGCATACTGTAGTTATATTCCTCCCTTAGAAGACTTATAGAAGAAAATTGAAAGAGTGGTCTTCGTTTCATGGTTTATTAAACGAAAAATAAATAAATAAGGGGAAAAGCAGCTTGCTGCAGAAAATACCGTCTCTGTCTCTCTCCCTAAGGCATAGATTTATAAAAAAATTATTCCAGCTCTCTCATATTTGAGCAGCTGGACAGTTTAGATCAAGTAGTATGTCTGTACTTACCTAAAAATTACTGTTTCTATCTGTCAGAAAGCAAATATATCGTCATGCACTGCCTTACTAAATTAACTTGCTGCACTAGATTCATTTTCCTCCTTAGTCCAGATTAGATTTCTATGAATTTCACCATAAAGTAGTGAATAGCATTCGTATTTTACTACTAGTCCAGACTCATCCGGACTCAGTTGTGAAGAATTTTGCCATCAGGAAGACCTCGCACAGTCTGACTACAGATGTTCTCACAGCAGCAGATCTTCATGCAAGTCATAAATATGCCACAGTCATACTAGGTGAGAAGAATGCATGGTTGATATCAGATACATACATTTTTAATGCTGTTTATCAAAAAGGATTATGACATCAGTGCATAGGTCAAAGGCTCTCAGCGATGTTTAATAGGATCAGCTTTACTTTTTTTTCACAGCTTTACCGTGAAATTGAGATAGAATTCATTGCTGAGGACATGGTCAAAGTGAGGATAAGATTGTCCCTTGCTGAAATTGCTGAAATAAGAACTGGAGGGAAGAAAACATAAAGGGAAGTACCAGCAGTATCCAAATGAAAATAGGCATTTTAGCTTTAGCTTTTGGGGAATTAGAATACCTTATTTTGATTTGGAGCAGATTCACCACGTGGCTAAAACTTCAGACTGAAGATCTCCTCTTGACCCATTAGAATATGACAAAAGAATTCACGGGCCATTGAAATCTGAACTTCATTATCATTTACTTTCCCACAGTGATCACTCTGTAACAAGAGACAGTATCCTTGCAGGCTGTACCACTTGCCAGCCTGTGCATGTTCCCTGCATCACCATCCTCTAGAGGAGAGTTCATGGGAGCAGAAAGTCTCACCCTGGTGAAAATCTGTCCAGATGCCTTTCAGCTCAGTTACGGTAGCCCTCTCTGCAGCACGTATCACAGCTGGAGTCAACTGGGCATCTAACTGCCCAGTGTGGGCAAAACCAGCAGCACTACTCTTGCACTCATTCATGTTCCTTCCTGTTCATTAGTTGTTTCTTTATCACTTCTGAAGATGCAGTCTGACTTTCTAACACAGAAACTGAGACTGTAATAACTTGTAAAGCACCAGGAGGAAAGCCACAGAGTGCTGGTTTGTCAGACTGTAATGTCCTAACTCAGTTTCTCCTCCAGAAGGGGTGATTTCATTCCCATTATCAACATATCCTCTAAATTCATGCTAAACTAATACTTTTGAAAACACCTCTTTTATGTATTTTTTTTATATTTCATAGAGTAAGCATCCCAAACTTTTTTGAGTCCCAAATGTTATGTTCCTGTCCCTGGAGGTTTAATTTCCACTGCTTGAAGCAGTAGTGCCTTACCTCTGAACCACATGCATTTCAGCTTTTTTTCCCCTCTGTTTTTCACTTGCCAGTGCATACAAATGAAAACCTAGGTAAACCTTTTCAGGATGCTAATGGATGGCTCTCAAGTTCCCACGACAGTGCTAGCAGGGTGCTAAGCTATGAGGAGAAAAGGAGGAAATTAGCTAGTCACTCTGGGAAAGCAATGCTTACTGATACAAGTAGCAGTCTAATCTCAGTAGCCTTTTCAAACAGTTTACATGAAAAAACAACAAACAGAGAGAGAAGGAAGAAAGAAAAGGATTTCTGTTGTAAATTGACAGGAATGACTGTATTGGGTTTCTGCTAACGAGATCTCTTTGCAGCA
Organism: Nettapus auritus; assembly: GCA_011076525.1. Taxonomy (NCBI): domain Eukaryota; kingdom Metazoa; phylum Chordata; class Aves; order Anseriformes; family Anatidae; genus Nettapus; species Nettapus auritus. The sequence goes on along the minus strand of CM021765.1, from coordinate 129,319,414 downwards.
AAGGGTTAGAAGGAATAAAAGAGTCTTTATGCCTTATTGGGGTGAGAGAAAACAAAACATAATGATGAAGCTGAATATGTAACCAAGCTTCTCAAAACCTATGCAAATGTTCAGAGATATACACTTCATGTTTCTCGATATCCACCAGCTTATTTTTCTGGTAATTCTGGTGGATTTTTTTCTGTACACAGCTCAGCTATTTACGATAGTCAGAGATTATAGCAACTCAATAGGATACTTTAAGTGCAAATGAAAAATTATTAAAAGCTAACTGGATTCTGGATAACCATACCAGTAGCATGCTTGCAAGAGCAAACTATTTTAACATGGACCATATAAATCACATTTATGTATACAATCCAAATACTTGGGATTTACTGCATTAGCAGAGTGCAAAATGCAATGCATTTGAGAAATCCTTGGAATAAAGAATATATTTACTACTGATAGCACAGAAGAGAGATAAACTTCTAGATGATCTTTTAGACATGTGATAAATATTCAATTGGGAGATGGCCAAAAACCGAAGATTTTAAAAATACAAATGCAAAATTTCTTATGTCATTCTGTAACCACATTCCTCAGAGATGCAGAAAAATGTTTCTATTGGAGTACTAGCACGTATGAAAACACTAGGTCAATAAGGATGTGAAACTGATTTGATGAACTGGATAACTGTTAAAACAAATCTAGGAGCATAATTCTTGAATATAATTTCAGAAAGCAGTGAGAATGCCAAAGAAAGTCTGAGGAGGTGACTTAAAGCTTTCAGTGTAGATCATAATGACCCACACATCTCAATTAGATGTTCTGCCCTCAGGAACATGCAGGACCTGTGGTTCCACAACCTGAAGTCTCTGGCAGCAACATGGGTTGCAGGTGCCTTTGCAGCTGCCTTTTCCTGAGCTCACTTAGTACAGTTTGTGGAATGGATAGACTGGAGAGCCAAACAGTTTAAAATAATTACTGGCACATTTTTATGGTTTGGTTTGTAGCTTTTTTTTTAGTTCAGGTCAGACTTGTGCTGAAGCATCAGACAGGATTTCCCCCAGCCACTACTGCCATTTCAAACTTTGTTTTAGAAAATTTACTAGCCTGTATGTAGAAACCCAGTATAACAAAACTGTTATGTTGCTACTTGACAAAAAAAGACACTACATTAAATAAATGCATTATAAATGGTAAAAGTTAATTATCCAGAAGCATTTTACAGGTTCAAATGTAATCTTTGTCTTTTACTCTCATTCAATCACCTCCTATATTTAAACAAGAAATTTCACTCAGTGAAATTGCTCATCCTTTACTGATCCAACTGAATTTAACCAACCAAGATAATTCTAATGGATAAGTTTTACATTATTTTTAACTCCAAGGATCTGTGTATGACCTTCAAAAGTTAATTTTAAAACTTCAGGAAAATTTCCACTGTATAAATATCCTCCTTGCATACTAATCACATTTCATTCATGGGAAATGTTTTCTCCTGTTTACAACTCTGTATAACCGTACTGACTCCTGCATCTCAGAGAAGGAACATCCCATAACCGCTTGTTGCTGTCCAGTCCTTTTTAGGATATTGGACACGACAAGAATGGACCAATATCCTGTTTGGAAATGCTATTTTGGAGAACTTTGCTAGTCATCCTAACATCTTATTTAACATGAGAAAAGCGTATTTTATAATAATTACAATAATTAATAAATAATTAATATGTTTAAGAACTGATGCAACGGATGCACAGAATTAGGTAAAAAATGTGGCTAATGACTCAGTCTCAATTTTGGCAAGCTCTGTAAGGGTTTTCTACTGCTATTTCAGATAAAATTCTCCTTGCTGTCAGTGGGGATGCTTTCTTCTAAACAGAATAACACTCAGAAGCAGTCTTCAAAAGTTATATCCAGAATAATTAATTCAGGTCTCATGGTAAAGAACTCTTCCCAGCTGGTGTTTCCTATGATTAATAAACTTAATCAAGATATCATTACCACATCTTGCAACTGCTAGCTAACCATTGGTGTAACTTGTCTTCTGTGTAAAAATATTTTTAGAATTGCTGGTTGGCCTGAGTCAAAGCCAAACAGAGGTCTTGCCTTCTTAGGGAGTAAACACAGATATTTAGTAAGAGAAATATAATGTCTGGGTAATTACTTGCTAGTTAGGAGAGCTACTTAAGGCTACATGAACAGAGAACTATTGGCTTTCTATCATTAAGTCAAGTACTAACTTGTCTGTATGATTTTTCAGTAAACAAATGGAAAGTTTAAATTCTTTCCATGTCTCTTTGTTTGTCATGCATATATATTAGTGCTACATAAGTGTCTTTATTAATCATCACCTTTCAAGTACCCACTATCTTTGGAACTTTGTTATGCCTAGGAATAGCTTTTTGCAATGAGTTTCAAATATGATTTCAGAAGAACATTGAAGTGTTTAATATGTTTTGATGAATTCTTTATCTTTTATTGCAATAATTAAATCAGATAAGTGGAAGAGACAATCTGCAAATGCAGAAGTTACAATAAATAGGTGATACAGCAAATAAGAGCTACTAATTCAAACCCACTCGTTGACAACATGATACAGATGCAAAATAAAGCAGAGCCAGTGCACAGGAGGGACCAGATGGAATTGCTGCATCACAGCGCAAATCGCCATGGGAAACATCTGGAAATTATCACAAAAACAAACAAACAAACAAAGAGGTCCCCTTAATCACTAGAGCCGGCTAATCACAAATCATTGACTGAAAGTACCTGAAGAGTAGAGGTACAGCAGATATTGTGAATGGAACTAAAAGAAGAAAGGCTTTAACAGTATTTCATATCTGCTGTATTTTGGGTTGGATATAATGTCCTCAATGGGAGACTGAGCTTTACCAAGATGACATTGCATCTCCAAGGCATATGTGAACAAGGCAAAAGAAAGGTGTTTGCCAAGCTTAATTAAATATATCCCAACACATTAAAACAGATAGAGCAGACAAGGCAGCATAGAGATCAAAAAGGGCTGAACTGTTCAAGTTGGATACATATCTTTAGTGCCTGTACATGGTGAACTAAATCAACATAGGTGTGAGCGTGCCTAAAGTACATGCTATGAAGGACACACATTGTCACCTTACATCTCTGCTCCTGCCCAGGTACCTTCTTGGGCAGAGTGCTGTGTGGCTGAGGGATTCCCATATACTGATAAGACATTCTAGGTCCTCACTCTACATTTAAGATCATGCTTCTGCATCTCACATTTCGGCATCTGATGTATAGGCAACATCTCACACAACTTGCGTATGTATTCAGTTTTCACCAGTCTTGGCCCTACACCATCTATGATTCCGAGATTTTCTGAATGGTCCTGGAGCACACACAAAACACGCTTCTCTCGGTTTCAGTTACACCCTGTATTATTTTGGAATTCTGGTTGTTTTTAGGGTCTGTCCCTGCCTAGACCAAAGATACCAAAAGAATGCATCTGACCCAAGATCTTTTACATGGAGGAAGAAACATAGCTTTGAGTAACAACTTTTGAAAAAATGTTGTAATAACCAAAATGGGAAAAATGTAGGTTTCATTTATATGGTCAACTCAAATAAAACAAATTAGGTCTCAGTGAGTCCATTATTTCTTTACCAAATTTATAGTTCCCATATGTGAGGTTTGTCATGAGTATGGCCAAATGAGCCCTAACCACCCCTGGTTTAACCTGAATTTAAATGCTCTTATGTGCCTATTTTTATAGAAATAAAATCTCTTTGGGGTTACATTATTATTTTTCTCTCCTGGCATTTTCTATGTGTGAAATATTCTGGACTGTATAATTTAGCTTTCTTTTTCTAACGTAGCTTCAGTGAAGTTGCAAGAATTACTGCAAGAAAGCTTTGCTGAAGGAAAAAAGAATGTCTAAGAAAAATATTATCTGAAGCAAAGAAATGTGAAAAGTTTGAGATATGAACCACAGCCTAGGCCTGACATTGTTCTCTTTTGAAAAAAAAATAATATTGTAATATGAATGGTGGCAATGACATTTTAGATTGCATCAGTATTCACACGACCAGAATTTGTTCTGGTTTGCTTTCTAAGTTTATTGTGATGCTCAAGTTTATACATCTGCCTGTGATGCATTGCCATATAATGAAGTCAATAAAAATGTAATGAAGAATATTATCTGTTCTTCATCTACCTATTACAAGGATTTTGTGCCAGTATGCCCTTTACAATCTTGTAAAAAGCATGTTTATTAGCATGGAGCATTGAGACACATCATACAGCAATGACAAGAGGAGTATATGATTTTACTTTCTCTGTCAGATTATTTCTCAAAACCATTATCTGTCTGGAGCTGATAGGATAACTTTAATATGTCCACAGTTAATATGGAAAGTAAAAGATGCATATGCTTGTATTTGACAGAGACAACTTTTTCACAGAAAAATTTATTTATTTATTTATTTTATCTTCTTAAATGCTCTATTGTCTCTAATGACAGATGGGACTAGGCATAGGATTAGGCAATTTTACTACCGTATTTTAAGAACATTCTCAACAAATATTTTCAAAATATTCAACAAACATTTTCTGTCCCAAGGAGAATTTGGTGATAGATTTGTTTCCAGGTAGTCCCCAGAAACTGTTTGCTCCTGCTCTTATCAAACATTACTGAAAGGGAATGACCTTAGAAAGGAAGAAACGCAAACATTCCTTTTAGGAGCTCAGTGAAGGAGACTTAGAAATTCTGACAAAGGAAAATTCCCCTCTAAAGGTATTTGAAAACAGAGTCTAAGCAGGGAAAGTTGTCCTAGGACTCAAGGTAATAGATGAAGACAGAGCCAATAGCACTAAGGCGCTAGAAACACATTCATCAGTGAAACATGCAGAAGATAGAATCACAAAATGGTTTTCATTGGAAGGAACCATTAATTTAATCTAGTTCCAACCTCCTGCCATGAAGGGGGAGGGTCCAATGTCGTCTTGAACACTTCCAGGGATGGGGCATCCACAACTTCTTCCAGGGCCTTCCACCTCCTGAGTGAAGAATTTCTTCTTTTATCTAATCTAAATCTACCTTCTTTCAGTTTAAATCTATTACCCCTTGCCCTATCACTACATGCTCTTCTAAAAAGTACCTCCTCAGCTTTCCTGTAGGCCCCCTCTGGGTACTGAAAGGCCACTATAAACTGTCCACATAGCTTCCTCTTCCCCAGGCTGAACGACCCCAAATCTCTCAGCCTGCCTTCACAGGAGAGATGCTTGTTTGTACATTTTTTACCTCAAAATCTGTATTCATTCACTTTGACTGTTTTTATTATGTCTCAATATTATCTTTCTACTCACTGAACATACATAAATTCTTTTTAGCTTTCTGGGATGCAAGGAAAATATGGTCTAAAAAGAAGAAAAAAAATTTATAGCCAATGCAAATATCTGCAAGTGACTTGCTATATCATGAACGGGATGTGGCTAAATTTAGAGTGAGTTCTTTCTGTGGTTACTAATTTCACAGGCAGTGATGGATTTTTTTTTTTTTTTTTTTTTCCCTGTTCTTGTATTTTTTACCAGATTGCAGTTAATAATGCTCTAGGAAATGCTGTCAAATTAGAAAATAAATCCATTATCTTTATGTGTTCCCTCAACTAACAGTCAATCAAACTTCCCACACAATTCTTCCAAATCTTTCTTCTGCTCCCCCAAAAATATTGGACTTGCTGAAACTTATTTTTCCCTGCAGCATAATACTGTTTAAAATAGGTTTGATTTCATTCCTTCTACTTGTAATAACTATTTCTATTTGCAGGTAATATTGAAACAATCCTCTGCAGTTCACATCAAATGAAGATTTGTGGTGCCATTTGCAATCTTTACAGTAGAGAAAGACTAAATAAGACTGCATTACAATAGAAGGGAAGGAAGGGAAGTAAGCATCCTTTTTTTTTTTTTTTTTTTTTTTTTTTTTTTTTTTTTTTTTTTTTTTTTTTTTTTTTTCTTTTACCGAAATTATCTCTTCCATCCTCATCCATAAGGGATTGTGCTGCTCCTGGGTTAGTTCCTCACAACCAAACACTCTCAAGGGTATTTCTCACTGATTGCCTTCCTCCTGGAGGATGGCAGTGCTGGGTACCATGAACTGACAAGGTAGCAGGTTAAGCATTGATTTTTCTTGTGTATTTCTGAAATTACTTCCCAGATGCTGCTGTGAGACATCCTTAGCACAGAGCTAGCATTTACACCCCTGTAAACATGCTGCTCTTAGAACATACCCAGACTTGGTGTTTTCTTTTAATTCCCATTGGGAAGTTGGTTGGAGAGGGGCTATACTGTTTCAGAGCTGAGTAGGTGCGGAGCAGCACAATATTCACCATAAACAGCCTATTATGCCCATAACTATGTGGCAAATTTCTTCGCTGTGTCTCTCTCAGGTCATGCAATACCAAACAATTCACACTTACCGTTATTCTGGGCTACCTTAAAGTCTTCAGAAACACAATCCATCTCCAGATATTCAAGCCTTCAAGTGCTTTGCAACTCTTGATTTGATCATTACAGAATGAAGGTTATGTTTCTGTTTCACCTGATTTTAAAGCAAAAAGAAGTACAAGCTGGTCTTTGTCCAGGCCAACAGGCGCTTACCTAAAACTGAGAACAAAATGAAAATGAAAACCATCTCTGTTACTTCTCAATAACCACCAAATAAAAATCCAAACACTTTTTTTTTTTTTTAAAAAAAAAAACCTTTCATGCAGAAAACCACATGCATATTCCCTCTTTTATTCTGTTGGAACAGAAACCTCTTGCATCCTGCATTGTTGTCATTCAGCTGAGGAGCTGCCATTCGGACACAACAGTATTTCTCTAATCACTTTGAGGACCATCAGAGAGTGACTGTATTGTTTTCTTTAATGCCCTGCCTGAGAGCAAAAGCTCCCACCAAGAAGCAGGGAGCAGAGCATACACTCTTCTTTCATGCCTACAGAGACAATTTTGTTAAATTTTGAAAAAATTTGTCTCCTCTGACTGGCTCCTTTGCTCATGCTCCAAGCTGGCCAAACATGCTTCAACCCAGAAGACAAGTGGCCTGCACACTAGGGGCACACCATGACCTCTTAGCTGTTGTCACCAAGCACCTGCTAACTAATGGCCTTAGCAGTTCCCCACACTGCTCTCTGGTATAATAAGGGGTGCTGAAAGCAGAAGGTTGTGAGTATGTTGATGTGAGAAATATGTTTTTGAATAATGGCAAACTCTAAACACAAAACCAAAAGCATACAGAATTATGTTTTTATTGAAGTACTTGTTAAGTACAGACAAATTTATGAGATATTAAGCAATGACATTTTTTGTTGAAGAAAAAAATGGTAAATGACAAATTATTGTCAGGAGCATGACCCAAGTTCCCAGCTAAAAGTACTGAGTGGATACTATGAAATACAAACCAAAGAAGAATACAGACTGTCAGACCCCATTAACAAAGCCTCCTGCTGCCTATGTTTAATGTCAAAAAATTATGAGATATCCACAGGGAAACAGCTGTTAGATGCTCAGAGATACTGTTACTGACCTTGGTAGGAAAGGTTAACATGAACCACAAATCTGAATATCATCAGCGTGCATATGGTAATGAAAGCCATATGACACAATCAGTGTCAAGGAGATTTCAATTAACTGAAAGATCTGAAAGGCTAGCGACAACGCCCTGAGGTCCACTGACATTCACAAAGCTTATGACTGCAAAACTGCACCTGGCCTAAAAAGGCTGCTTATGGTAAGACCCACATCTTGTCCCAACCCATACAGCTTCTCAGACAACAACTGTTGAAGCAATGCCAGAGACAGCTGTTCAGCTGAGCAAACCTAAGGCAAATCCACAAATGTCACTCAAAATCATTGTTTTAACACAACTGGCTGTAAAAAAAACATAAATCCACTTAGTCATATGTTAAACAAATGTTGAGTTTGAGACAACATAAGCTAAAGGATGTGTGGAAGGAAAGACCATAAAAAGAAGTGTTAGATATAATGAACTTGAGGAGATTCTATAGGCTTTGTTCCAGTCATAATCAGAACAATGGAATGGTTTGGGTCAGAAGGGACCTTGAGGATCAGGTAGTTCTAGCCCTCCTGCTATGGGCAAATGCTGTGTTTTAACCTGGCAGGCAGCTAAGCACCACACAGCTGTTCACTTACACCTGTCCCCACCTCAGTGGGACTGGGGAGAGAAAAAAAAAAAAAAAAAAAAAGGTAAAACTTATGGGTTGAGATAAAGGCAGTTTAATAGGACAGAAAATGAAGGGAAATAATAATGATGATAATAATAATAGTCCTGGATGTTTCTTCCCCTAACCCCTGGTGCACCCCCACCCTCCTCACTGGCAGGGCAGCATGAGAAGCTGGAAAGTCCTTGCCTTAGAGCAAGCTCTGCTCTGCAACAACTGAAACATCACTGTGCTATCAGCAGAATTCCCATCCTAAATCTAAAACACAGCATCTATCAGCATTATTCTCATCCTAAATCTAAAATGAGCTACTAGGGATAAAATTAACTCTATTCCAGCCAAAACCAGGACAGCAGAGATTCATTTCACTATAATTTCATTTCACTACGCTGCCCAAAGACCCATCCAACCTGGTCTTGAATGCTTCCAGGGACCACTTCTCTGGGCAACCTGTTCCAGTGCCTCACCATCCCCCATAATGGGAGCTTTATGTAAGGATTAGAATGTGAAAAACTGGAGTCTGGCACAAATCTAGAATATCTAACTGAAAAAGTAAAGATGAGAATTTTAAACATGGTTTCCTTCCCTGACAGTTCAAACTGTTAAATTAGGCCAATTGCAACATAGAAAAAAAAATTTCAAATCCTAAGAGCTAATTCCCTAGCTGTTGGACCCCTTACCTGACCAAAACATACATTGTTTCTGATAGACAATAAATATCTTGACATACTAATTCTGGATTGGCCTCTGATGTAAGCTCCCAATAGAAAGACTTAAATTATACTTAATTATATGTAACAATTCACATATTTTAAACCATGCATTTTTATATTGCATTCTTGAATATTCAAAAGGTCAATAAACATTTTTTTTTTTTTTTTTTTTCTGTTGAGACTTATTTGTGTTACTGCATTGTGCAGCTCTGTCATTAACTTTTTAAAAAGTTCTGAGGTCATTTGAAAACTAGACAGAGCTATGCAGTTTAAAAGAGGGTGTATAGGGAGCAACCATTCACAGAAAAGGAAATGACTAATTGGATTGGACTTTAGCTTCAGTTCAGCAGTATCTCTCATAGATGCTATCTCCTCTCAATGACTTTTAAGGATGCATAAGTGCTATAAGAAATTTGCTTGAGAAACAAAACTTCCATCTCTCTGAGAGGATACAGACATAACTGGAAATCTCAAAATCCCAAAATAGAAAAAAAAAATCAGTACATAGAGTCCTTGGATATATTATTTATTTATTAACACCCATCCTGTCTTGGAAAACATGATAATTGTCAGATTTGTGCTTGATATGCTGTATGTATTTTTTTACAGATAAACTTTGTAGGTAAGAATTTTGTGTTTCTGTTTCCTTTTTCTCTTGATAATTAACTTTTCTTTATAATAAAAAGCACACAGAAATCACAGATGAGATATTTCTCTCATATTTTAAAACAGTAAAAAGAGTAAGGAATCTTCCCATAAAAGTTTTCAAGGAAAAAATAAAAAAAAGTCACAGAGTTTTAATATAACATTTTTAGGTATGTTTAGGTATGTTTAATTGGTGACTGGAATTATAACACTTACTGGCTCATGATTTCATTGATCGTGCATCATTATAACACATTACAAGAAATAATTGATTCTGGTAAACTTCCAGCCTAGTCCCACTTGCAAAAGTCTAGTGCCCTTCTTGGTAGAACAAGTTACCTCTTATTGCATTTTTTCCCTCCTAGTCTTTAAACTGTTGTTCTGCTCTGTCTACAAACATGGTAACTCTCATTGCACTGGAAGTTATTTCCCATCATGACATATTTGACTGAAAAAAAAAAAAAAACACAACAAACAAACAACAACAACAACAACAAAAAACACGTTTTTGTGTGGAAATTTTCTTTGTTCTCATTTCTCATCCAAAAACAAGTGAGTCCCACAGGTTGGCTTTCCTGGCTGCATGCCAGCCTGTCTTCAATAGTTAATGTGGTGAGGGCTCCCACATTCATAGACTCACAGAATAGTTTGGGATGGAAGAGACCTTTAAGACCATACAGTTCCAACCCTCCTGTCATGGACAGGGACACCTTCCACCAGACCAGGTTGCCCAAGGCCCCATCCAGCCTGGTCTTGAACACCTCCAGGGATGGGGCATCTACAGCTTCTCTGGGCAACCTGTTCCAGGGCCTCACCATGTTCTCCCAGAACACAGTGGATAATGCACTCTCCTGGTGTGCTGAGCTCACAAGCTGCTCTATTGAAGGATATCTATAATTTTTGAGTCCTCAGTTCGCTGTACAAGTTGCTAAATCCCACTTTACCAGAACACCTACTGCAGAGGTACCTCCCTAAGTAAACACAGACAATGAAGCTAGGACTGCCAGGCATGAAATTCTGGCCTTCTTTTGGCACCACAGTGCTGGCAGCAGGAAATCCCAGTCCAAAAGACCGATGTGGCCTCATGCAGGATCCAGATATCTTCAAGCTCTTAAATGATCTCGGCAAATTTTGCTTCTGGGCTTTTCCTTTCCATTGCCAAGGAATGCTTAATGGCTTCCTTAACGGATGTAGCCTCACTCATAGTGTGCAAACATGCACAGGCATGTATCTGTGTGCACGTGTTTGCAGTTATTTAATCATTTATTTATATGCAGAGATATCTTCAAGATACCTTATTAACTTGTCCTTGATACATTATATATAGCCAGAAGAGCAAGGACAAGACTAGGATCAACAGGTTAGCTTGAGTCCATTTCTATGTAGACATGCATAAAATACGTGATGGTGTGCTATAAAGGCATGGGAATTTTTGTGGAGAAGGTGTTGTCAGATGACCTAAATGGGGACTGAACAAACCCTGAGGAACATAAACAACTAGCAGATGTGGCCAACAACCACAATGCTTTGGTGCAGCAGTTCATGCAGAAAGGTTGCACAATAAGGGGACAAAAACTCTCTGTGTGCACTTGGTGACAGTGATGATGTGCCACAAGACATGGTCCTCAGCACCCACTAAAACAACTGCCCCTGGCACAGCAGAGACCTTGGCCCAGAGTGAGATCCCATGGGAGGATGCTGCTCTGAATCTGTGGGGTACCCAGAACTTGCCTCCAGGAGCCAGAGTGAAGGTGCTGGATGCTAGTACCAAGCGCACCCTCAGCAAATTGGCAGGTGATACAAAACTAGTGGCTAATAGCCCAGATGCATGTGCTGCCATTCAGATGGACCTTGAAAGGCTAGAGAAATGGGCAGAAATGAACCACATGAAGCTCAACAAAGGGAAATGTGAAGTCTGATGTCTGGAAAGAAGTGGCCCCAGACACCAGTACAGGCTGGAGGCTAACTGGCTGCAAAGCAGCTTGGTAAGAGGGTGTGTGTGGTCTAGTGAACACTGAGCTGACAATTAGCCAACATTATGCCCTTACCACTAAGAAGGCTAACAGTATCTTGCACCGTGTTAAGTATTGCCAGCATGTTGAAAGAGGTTATCCTTCCACTCTACTCAGCTCTGGTGAGGACACACCTCCACTATGGTGTCTAATTCTGGGCTCCCCAGCACAAGAGAGATATGGAATTCCTGGAGAGTGTAGGGCCATAAAGATGATTAAGAGTTTTGGGCATCTCATGTATAACAAGAAGATGAGATAGTTCGGACTGTTTAGCCTGGAGAAGGGAAGCCTCAACAGGATCTTAACCATGTGATAAATAATTGTGTCTCAAATAGGATTCCAATCAAAATTTACAATTTATTAAATGAATAGAAGCAAGCAAACAGTGCTGGATGCGCCAGGAGACTCTGCTCTACCAGGACACACACTTGTTACATCAGTTAGCTGGTTTTTATGCTCCTAAACTAATGCATATTCATCACTATTCCTAGAAAAGGCAGGGTTAGTATAATTAGTTTCCAGAGTCCAAAATTTCTCACAGGAGTATGCGTAGTAGTCTCTGGTGGTCTCTCTGGGGGTTACGCGTGCTGAAGGCTCGTGGTCTTCCTCCCAGGCTTTGTCCTTCAATCATCCTTCAGCTCCCCCTTTCTCCTTATTCGATAGTTTCTTGGCCGGATACCAGAGACTTGCACAGGGTCCCATGCAAAAGTTAGCAATTATTTTGAAATGCCCTTTGTTCTCATCTCCCAGACCTGAGTCTCAGTCTCAACGTTTGGCCTTCAAATCCTCTACCTACACAAATTGCTGGACTCTTCCCTTACATGATACAAGAACCATGTACACTAATCACTCTGTTTTTCTTTGGTAGAAGGTTATATTTCATCATGTGGCCCTAGTATTATTCCATACTGACATGAATCAACACATTTCACAACCATGTGTACAAACACTTGATGGGGGGAGTAAAGAAGACAGAGCCAGATTCTGCTTGCTGGTGCCCAGTGACAGGACAAGAAACAATGGGCACAAACTGAATTACAGGAAAGTCTGTTTAAACATAAGAAAAACTTTCTTTCTGTATCACTGGAGCAGAGACTGTGAAGACTTTGTTTGTGGGGATTTTCAAAAGGAGCCTGGACAAACTGCTCTCGGTGACCCTGCTCTGAGCATGGGAGCTGGACCAGATGACCCTCAGAGGTCCTTTTCAACCTCCACTACTCTGTCATCCCGTGTTTCTATGCTGAATGCAAATGTATAGCTATTTCAGTCAAAAGACACTCATTTTTCAGAAATGTGTTTATTCAAAATACTCTTGCAATAAAACCTTATGCCACATGACATTGATTTTGCCCTTATATCTATGCATGTGACTTTGCATGCATGAAAGCACACATGTAGAAATTTCATACTCACGGCAATTTTTGCTCACAGCAAATGCCAAAGCGCACACACTTTTAATTAAAGAGGAGACATTTTATTAGCTCATTTCTTACTCTGAACTTGTACAGTACTGAAAATAATAAAGTCCAAACCCTTTTGTGTCTCTACGTCAAGTGCTAAATAACAGTTTGGATTAGCTATAATCATAGAATCATAGAATATCCTGAGTTGGGAGGGACCCATAAGGCTCATCAAGTCCAACTCCTGGCACCACACAGGTCTACCCAAAAATTCAGACCATAATATAATGAATAGAATCATAGAATCATTCAGGCTGGAAAAGACCTTTAAGATCATCTAGTCCAATGTTTAATGTAGTACTGACAAGTCCACCACTAAACCATGCTAGTAAGTTCTACATCTACATGTTTCTTAAAGACCTCCGGGGATGGTGATTCACCCACTTCCCTGGGCAGCCTATTCCAATAGTAATAGTAAAGAAATTTCTGAAGGACCAGGCAAAAACCGATACTTACAAATTACCTGGGGTTTTCAGAAAAAAAAAGCTTCTTGGTTTCACTAATGCAGCAGAATTTTTACTAAAATTAATTATACTAAAAGGTACATTTTTGCTTATTCAATCTTCTGGTTACATCCTTTTGGTTCAGTCAGTAAGAGTTCCTATTTAGCATCCCATATGCACGTGAGAAAAAAGCTCACTTGGCAGGGCTTTTTCCAATAGCTAAAAAAGTATCCGTTTTTAAGTCAGTAATAAACGGCTTGTCTGTAGCCGGGGGCTTTAAATATTTAAGCTGAGTTCACCGGGCAGTGTGTTACTACAGGCTTTGACAATTACCAGAAGGAATGCAGAAACTGTCAAAGCATCTGTTTTCCAGCACTTGCATCTGTAAAAGCATTTTCAAAGAGCTGACTGGGCTCAGAGCAGGTACAGGGATCCCTGAGCATTTACTACAGTACCAAGGATAGGGAAACAGGCAGCACAGCTTTCTTTCCTCTTTATTCCATTTATTGTTTATTTGTAGTTTTATCTCTCTGACAGTGTTTTCGGTTTTGCTCCCAGATCGGCTCCATTTATTTTCATCTCCTATATTGCAAGATTTTTTTGTTTGTTTGTTTATTTCCCCCCTTCTTCCCACTGCATCAACTTGTTTTTAAAATTAGGTAACTGCAACACTTCCAATTTTTATCTGGATCCGCTCCATTCCTGATGCAACATCTCCAGCTTTTTAAGTACATTTTTGATATCTGTCTTCCTGCTGTGGGAGGGACAATTCAAAACCAAATGGAAATCTGATGCCTAGCTTAGCTCTTTACCTGACATCTCTGAATGATGCAGAGACAGTAGTTGCATGTGGGAAGATCCAGCTTAAGGAGAACCACAGTAAAATAGTGTTATATGACCATCTTTGGTTGAAAGAAAAGTGAAGAGTTCAAGAATTCGTGGAAAAGGGAGTCACAGATGATTGTGGGAAAAAGCAAACAGATAAAGAAAAATGTCTGCATGGAACAAGTTTGCCTGTGGGGACACATTTTGAGGAGGAAGAGATGTGAAGTAAAGTAGGGACTTGCAAAGAGAATTATTCTCATCTTCCTTTCATCTGGTATGGGAAAAAAGGTCTATGGTATTCCCCTAGGCATGGTGTCAGATGAAAAGTAGCTCAGAATTAGAAGGAAAAAATGATGACATATTTACAACATAGTTACTAGAAATCACAACCAAAACTGTGAAGAGCCATGGGGTAACAATGAAAGGCAGCCATTGCTGACAGTAGCTAGAATTAGATTAGATACCCTGTGGAGAGAAATGCCTCTCAGTCCTGAGCACAAGGTGTATTTTTTACCTTATAGTGTGTCTCACTGAAAGAATGCAAAGTTGTTTCACAGACACTTCAATTGAGGTCTCAAATTTCCCGAAAATGTCCTTTCAAATTGGCAAAAAGACATAAAAGATCAGGGAAAGCTTAACAATGCTGTGCAGTTAAATGAGTAGCTTTAATTCCTTCCAGTGTCAATAATTTGCTCGGTAATTACAGTTGATACAGTAATAAAGATAAATGATAGTCAGCTAAAATTATCTGGAAAGATAATTTTCTCTTTAACCCACACAAAGACAACAATCTGCATATGGCAAAATCTTGGCATATTCTTTAGCAGTCCTGTCCTTTTTGTTGATTTCCCAGTAATGTTCCAGCCTAATTTGTTTTTGATTTGTTTTTAGGTATGCAAAAATGATTGATCCGGACTGTGGTCATTCATGCTAAGGTTTGTTTTATGCTGCTTTCAGCAGAACAACCAGGAAAGATGAGCAAAGCACTTTTCAGTGCCAGCGTTAATTCTCCCGGTCCCAGCTACCCACAGGAAAGGCACAGATTTCCCAGGGGCTACGAGAAAGGCTTTCATATATGTATGTATGTATGCATGTATGTATGCATGTATCTATCTATCAATCCAGCTACCTATCTTTTTCTGCCTGTATCTATTATCTGTATTTTCATCTCTGCTTCTGTACATTATGATGAATAATCAGTAAAGGCCAGTTACAGCTGACAGTCGAAGACTGAAGGTCTTTGCTTTAAAGTTCAGACCAGCCAGTTTCAAAGAACTCTCATTTTAATTTGCAGGAGAAATAAACTAAATGTGACAGGAACTCACAGCAGAAAACTTTCACTTGGTCTGGTTGGTATTAACCACCTCATTGCCCCAACATAATGAAATGCTATCAAAAAGAAAGAAACTCTAGAAGCCCCTAGGATTATGTGAGTGCAGCCTACAAAACAGATTTGTACACTCCCTGACTGGTGAAAGCCAGTGGAAAAACTACTGTCTGCTGCTAATGGAAATTTTCAACACCTTCTTCAAAGAAGCTGGCTTGTCAAACTCTTTCTGAAAACGGCCGTAGTTTCAAAAAAGAATAAGGAAGTTAGAAAAGCCACTTCACCCATCTCCCCATCTCTAGCCTGGGAAAATTACTGAGGGGCAGAGAATGAAAAGCAAGTGACATCTGCCAACATGCTTCATATCTGGGATTCAGTAGTCCTGAAGACCCTATAGTATTACTTAGGGCAATGAATACTGATCACATCCCAAATCTCCTATCATTTGGCTCTCTGCAGCACAAGAAATAAAGACCATGAGTTACACTGTCACCACTCCTTGAGCAATTGGCATTACTGTGGTTTTAATTATTCTTCCTCAGAAAAAGTAAGTTGCTCATTTGGGGCAATAGACTCTCTTTTCCAAATGTTCTTTTTGGAAATTTTGTGACGTCAGGCCCACAGAAGGCTATTGATGCTCTGGTATAGCCAGCCATGTCATAAGACAACTTTTATACAGAATACTACTTTTTTGTCTAGGGCAAATCAGCATCCAGTGGAAAAGCTGCTGACTCAGACTTCCCACTCCAGAGTTAAATAATGTTATCTGGAAGGAACGAACAAACTAGCTGAAATGCCACCCCCACTTCCATGTTTTCCTCTGTTCATGAGCTCGGGTAGAACTGGATTCATATGGCAATTATCTGTGCAATTGATTCTAGCAGTGAAAAATCACCGGCAGTGAAATCCGTCTCACCTAGCTTAAGCTGTTTCAAAATAAAGTTGTTATTTTAGCTAATCATCTAGGCTCTTGTATGCTGTGGAGACTTACGGGTATTTATGAAAGGTGATTCACCCAGCCTCGGATATTCAGCAGAGGGTGGAATAATCACTCTTTGGAGGTGTCTATCCTTCTCCCCTGGCTATAGCAGGAAACTAAAGGGTAGTTTAGGCTAAGTGATTAACATTTAATTGGTAGGTAAAATTAATCCCAGTTCACTTCAAAACTTCCTTGGCTACATCAAACTTAATGCCTTCCTTCAAATTCGGTAACATACTTTACTATTGTCTAGAGGTGTGCTTCAAGCTCCAGAACAAAGGGGCAGACTTCTGCCTTGCACTTAACTACTGGGGCTACATTAACCCTTTATCTCAACTTTACCCTGGGTTCCAGTTCACAGCCATGGCTGGCTTGAAACCTGGATTTTACTTTTCAGTGATCACAATGAGCTGAGTATTACAGAAAATGCAAAGATATCTTAGGCAAACACCCTAAGAGCTGTGAGAATCTTCAAAATGGCACCCTATCAAAATGGGTGCCAGACACTCTACCTTCAGCCTCTAGCCTTTTCTTCTTCCGACCCTCACCTATCACTTTCAGCTCATGCAGAGTTCTCAGCATATTTTAATATATATATATATATAGCCTCCCAAAATCTGCCTTCTGTAACAATCCACTTTGATCATTATAATTAGATGAATTTTGCAATAGTGATACATTAAATTGGGGTGGTGTAGTACTGAGCTTGGATCACGATTCTTCCCAAATTTCTATATAAATCTGGTGTTTCCTACAGTCACTGTGAAACACTGAGGGAAGTGAATCACCCACCCTTTCTCTGGGAGAGTAATATAACACAGCCTCATGTTTCTCTTACTGAGTTTTATAACAGTAGTAATGTTAGAATTTATTGCTGACCTGATATGTAGGAGCAAAATCTCACCACTTAATAAAGCTATTAAACAATCTGGATTTTTCCAACATAAGAGATCAAACTTACAACATTACCCAAAGTTCCCTGGCACTACTATTAAATACTCAATGCCATTGTATAGAATCACATGGTTTGTCCATAGAATTTATAATCCTGGAAGATACTGTGTCTGGAAAGAGTTTTTATTGCAATTTAATACATGATAGATATTACTGTCAAAGATGAAACATCACTAGATCAGCAGTGCTTGTTAGGGAACAACACCTGGTATATATTCAGCAAAGGTTATTATATTTCCCTTTCACTGTAGAGGTTTTTAAGTCTTGACAATGGACTGGCTTTTTACAGCTGAGATTAAAGTTGAGACTATGACAAGCAGAGAGAGGTGCTCCTCTGTTTATTGAACCTTCTGATGATTTAAACAGGAGGGAAAAAAGATAATTTTCCCACCAAAACCTCTTTTTCTTTTTCTTTTTCTTTTTCTTTTTCTTTTTCTTTTTCTTT
>CM021765.1:129256600-129301397 GCA_011076525.1 Nettapus auritus | reverse complement strand
CTTTTTCTTTTTCTTTTTCTTTTTCTTTTTCTTTTTCTTTTTCTTTTCTTTTTAAATAATATGTAAAATGTCAATGAAATGTCTAAGAAATATTCCACTTCCATCATTTCAGTTATTGCTATTGCTCAAAAAGGGATTTTTGATTTGTTAAAACATCCTAAAATGTGTATTGTCATTTGCAGCTGAAACCAGATTAATTAAAAATATAAATAACGTTTTATTTTATTTTATTTTATTTTAAATCATAATTCTGTTACATCAATTGCTGGAAAAGTTTCAATATGAGAATTCTCCAATGGCTGAAATCTTCAAGCCTACACTGAGTGATGCTCCTACATAGGAGACACACTCACATTGGAAAGTGCTGGTGTAAATCACTGGTGGAAATTTTTTCCATGCCAAGGGCAGGGGAGCTTGCCAGGGTAGTGGTATGGACCCAGGGCTGGCTCTGCTACTGGGGCTCAGCACTACCCCTGTGGAAGAACAGTAAAAACAAAGACAAAAGTCTGTAATGGCTAGTCCAGGTTTCCAGGGAGAAATGGTGTAGTGAAGGCTGTAAAACCTTGGTGGGGGAATGTAGAGAGGCAGAAGATGGCAGCTCCTGAATATGGTGGTTCAGCAACAGACCACGCAATGGGGATGGCACTTTCCTCCCTGCCTGATGGTTGCACGGCCAGCACAGCCTCATCCATGACTGATGAGCCTATTAGCACTAATTAGCCAAGAAATATTTGCTATGTACTCTCAAGTCTTTGCACATGGTGAAAGATGCCTCATTTAATGATTCCCCATAGAGGAGGTCACAGCTATGCTGATGCTCTCCAATGGCGCCAGACCCAGAGCAGGCACCATGTGGTGTGCCTGCCTGCCCCACGCTAGCAGCTGTCTGCACAAAATGTTCAGCTATTTATACAAAAAATTAAGGGCAAGTATTGTATAGTATGAATATACAAACATTAATTTACTGAAGCTTCTCACTGATGTACAAGTAGACTGGGATAAAACCATTCCTTAAATAGCTTAAGACTCTCATCAAGGTCCTGAAAGTACCTGCTGCTCCTATGAGACATAATTTATCCTACTCAGTACTCCATGGTAAAATGAAGATGAGGCTTGCTACTGAGTGCTTTGATGGTTGCTAAGTGTTCACCTTGGGAAGGCTGAGAGCCTTCTGGGGACAATGAGAAGAGGAGACCTGCAATTCAAATAGCTTTCCAGGTAAAATGGTGAGATTCTTTGTAATTGGAACACATTTAAGGCAGCCTGTCACTTGATAGCTGTCCTTTGTTCAGGAATCATAGCTTTCACATGCCTTTTTTTTTTTTTTTTTTTTTTTTTTTTTATTAATACTGAATTAAAATTGGTCCTGAAAAAAAGTTGAATCATTTTTTTTTTAAACTTTGTGAATACATTTTTCATTTTTTTTTTCTTTGAGTTTTTCTATTCTGATAGTTTTTTGTTGGTTTCTGTGTTTTTTGTTGTTTTTAAAACACAGAAAGACATTTCCAAGACAGATTATTGCACAGGAATTTGGATTAAATTAGTTGATACGTCTCTGGAAAATATGTGAGGCTGCAAATCTGTTTTTTGTTGTTGTTTTTTGTTCGTTTGTTTTAAAGAAGCAAAGTTGCTAACTCTGGTTGCTAGGACACTTTAAAATGACTTTGATTCCATTTGATGAAAACTTAGCTTGTATTTCACTTACAAAGATGGATGAGATGTTAATTGGTTGACGCACAGATGTGCATATGGGTAGAGAAAGCACATGCTCTGAGAACACCATCTGTGAGCGTGCCTCAGCTGGAAAGTTTACAGCTCTGCTAACATGGGACTTATGTCACAGCAAAGCAACTCACTCTCACTTTTCCTGCGTCACCTTCGGAAAGTCCAATGTTAACAAAGCTCTGCAGCTTCCAGACCACAACTGGCTTGTATATGGCCAGCCTGAAAAATGGGCATGTGCCAAAGTGGACATACCTAAAAGAGAATATAATTATGTGTGTAATGGGTCCTTGCCATACAGATGGTCTCCCTGTTAATGCTGAAAGCAGCATGCTGCCATCATTATTTTTCATCCCCACACATGTATGGCACATAGAAAACAGCTCCAAACCACGATACCTATCAAGGGTATGGAGGTCAGCAGGAGCCTGCTGGAGTGGAGGGGACTACTGCAGAAGATGAGTGTCTCCCAGGTTCCCCAGGCAGCAGGCAGATGGGAGAACCAGACAGACAGGGATCTGGCAGCTGCACCTGAACACTTATCTGGCCCCTGGTAGGACTGCAGAAATAACACTCTCCCTTTTCCAGGCAGAGAGCCTTGTCTTCCAGCAGATGTGAGTCCATCTACTCCTCTGTGTGGAGGAAAGCAGTGCAGACCCAACACTGAACCCATGTGCAATTCCAGCCACTGCAGTATGTGGCTCCTTTGCTTCTGAGAGCAAAGAGATCTGTGCCTAAATGAATAAGCCATATGATGTAGATGGAGGCATTTATGTCTTCTGTTAATCATACTGAAAATATGAGGGCACCTGTTAGCTTCTTATGTGCAAGTAAAAATAATTTCACTCGACTCCTTCTTTTTCCTTATGTATATTCCTTTCTGATTCTAAGATTCTCCGTTTGTATCACAGTGCTATTCTGATTCCCAATAGTATGAGAATTTTTTTTTCATATGATCTCTTTTCTTTCCGGATTAGGCTAGTGACTCATTGCATCCACCAAGGACATTTCTGTAGTCAGACCAGTACATGAATCCCCTTTCTTTGCCTCCAGACTTTTTTCAGAACTTGAGAGAACACCAGTAATTCAAATGCAAGTAGCAGTGCTGGGAATGGTTTCTGGCTCATTGTGATAACTGGCACAAAGGCAGTTAAATAGAGTTACTGATAATTCTGTTATGAGGAGGATATAGCAAAGGGGAAAGATACCCTTCCTCTTTCCTATCCTACATAAAAATAACTGTATTCTAAAAGGGCAGGAAATACACAATTTTTTTTTCCTTTTTTTTTTTTTTCTTTTGTTTATTTATTTTGCTTGTTTGTTTTGTTTTCCCTTTTAGCCTAAGCCTCAAGATGACAAGATGATATGCCCAAGAAGGCCTACTAAAAACAGGGGATCAAGGTTCAGCAGTAACATAAAACAAAATGAACAGAGATTCCATTAGAGATTTAAAATGACAAAATTAAGGTCAATTAATTTAGGTCAACTAAGGAATGACCCAGTTGTTAACTATGGGCCATTTTATATGGCTAGAATACCTTGTTTGCTGCTTTGGAGAAAGTGTCTCTCCTAGATCCTGTGGTATATCTGCCAGCCCATGTGTATCTCTCCCATGCCCTGGGGCATCTCAAGAAGCACTGGATGCCTATACCTAGGCACTTGTCACTTACATATTGTCATTTGGATGTCTTCATTTTGAACTAAACATCTCACAGAGTATCTGTTTCTTCTTTCAGCTGCTCTGATATATTTTATTTTGTTTTATTCTGTGCATAAATTTATCTGGAGAAGGCATTTGGTTGTTTCTGGAAAGAATTAATTTTGTAGAAAAAAACACCATTGTCAGATCTTTATGTGCATGTTCTTGTAAAATAAATTGGTAAGCAAATCAAAAAAAATCTGAATAAAAGCTAGCATGTATTTGTCAAGAACAAACATATCTGACAAATCCTATTTCCTTCTGCTGTAGGGTAACCAGATTTGGGAAGAGACGAGGCACATACTTGTCACATAGTACTCAGTGAAGCTTTTGGCACTGTCTCATATGACAATACTTAGAAAAAAATAAAGGAGATGTTATCAGACTGAAACTACCACAAGTGGGTATAAGAGCAGTTAGAAAAACTCTGCTCAGAGAGTATTTATAATTATGTTAATTGTCACAATATTGGCACTGAAAGGTATTTCTCAGAGGAAGGGAGGGTCTGTCTCGGGCTGAACAGAACTTGTTTAGTTCCCAGTCACCCCAAAGAAGGGAACAGAGGACATATTTATTATGTTTGCAGCTGACACAGAGCTATACTGAAAATTCATTGCAGCATAAGATTAAGAACAAACATGATACCAAGGTGGGATTAAAAACAGACATGGTTCTGACAGGATGAAGACAGACAGGAGGTAGCTCTCCAGAAGTCTTCAGGGGTTGTATTGATTGTGATGGGTATGTTATTCAATATTGCCATGGTGTTATGAGAAATGCAAGCACCATATTGGGATTTGAAAACTGGTGGTGTCTTTGAAAGATGACTGCTTTTATCCTTCTGCTCTTCAAATAGCTGCTAAAAGCTTACGCTGCATTTTCTATCCAGTTTTGGGCACAGTTTTTTTAATAATAGCAACTTGGATCAGTTGAAAAAACTCTGCTCAACGGAGCAATATGAATGATGATAAATCTTGAAAAACATGATCTATGGAAAGACAGAAGCAATTGGGGAATTTTAACTGGGAGAGAGAGAGAGAGAGAGAGAGAAAGAGAAAGAAAGCCTGAAGGTGATGTGATGTTGGTCTTCAAGTACAGCAAGTGAAACATTGCCTTATTTGGATGTCCATTGCTCTTGGTGTCTAAATTAGCTTCAGCTAAGGTAATTCAGTAGGTCCATGAGTGATCTGGCTAGCACTTCACTTGGGTTGATATGCCACAACAGCATAAAGGGGTTCAACATATACTTTGGGAATGCAAAGGATGCTATATTTGGTATTTGGGCCTGGCACAGTCCTGCCTTGAAGAACTGATAGGAGACCAACACAAGACTGGAATAGTTGCAAACACACTGAATTTGAGTTTCCCATGACTAAAATGATTATAGAGCATGTTAATTCAAAGAACTACTAACTATGTGTCATGTCATGCCTCTGCCAAGAGAGAAGTGTACAGTTTATAAATCTTGTATTTTAGTTGGCTCATATACTTTATATTATTTTCATTTTTTACATAATTAAAGGTGACTAAATAGGTGCAGTTCTTCTAGCAGGAGCCCAGTAAGCTATTCTGAGCAAGTTTAGATAAGGTATCTCTGAGGTAAAGCTGCAGAAATATGATGGAAAGCTGTCTTTCAGCCAAAAGTGAAATTAAGCATTGTCTTTTACTCCTGGCTGGAATTTCTGACTCTCGTACATTCCCAAAACTATATCAATTCAGAGAGAGAGAAAAAAACACTCAGAACTTTGCTTTACTCATCTTGTCGACACCTCATTACTCCTAGTAAACTCTGTGTCTGTTCTTTCCCTAGCTTGTGCATACCTCCAAATTTAGCTTTGCTCTTTTTACTCTTTACTTTAACAGTTCTATACCATAAAATATATATATATTTTTTCTAGTAATGTTTTAGTTCCTGTGAAGTTATGTAGGAGAGAAAGCTTGTGTGAGCAAGGAAAAGTGGCTGGGTTTCAGGGATTCACCTTGATTTAATGTGATCTTGATCTATGGCTGGGAGCCCTTCCCTTCCTTCCTCTTGGCATGAAAGTTGTTATCCTGGGTCATAAAAAAAACCCCAAAACATAAACAAACAAACAACAAACAAACAAACAAAAAAGCAGGCAAACCCACCCATGTCTTGACCTGATGTTTTCACACATTGTAGCTTTCACTGTTTTTCTCAAGGCCAGCACTGGGATAGATTTCCTGAAAGCTGCCTCCAGCCATATA
Source organism: Nettapus auritus (assembly GCA_011076525.1). Classification (NCBI taxonomy): domain Eukaryota; kingdom Metazoa; phylum Chordata; class Aves; order Anseriformes; family Anatidae; genus Nettapus; species Nettapus auritus. The sequence continues at coordinate 129,295,750 of CM021765.1, read as the reverse complement.
TACCCTATGATTTCCTGTCAATGGGAATTCCTTAGTGAGGCTGTGATTCATGAACAAATTGCTAGTATGTTGACCAATATCTTAAACTGAAATAAAATAAGGTTTAATTACCACTCTTACTTTTGCTAAGCTCAATTCTGCCCAAACTAAAATTATTACTGAAAATCAAAGGTTTACTTTAGCAGAAATTAAGAGGTAGAGTTAACATTCTTTATTACAAAAAATCAAAACACATTCTTACAATCCAAAATCTTGCTAATAAATTGTTATTTCTTTTCATATCCACAATTTCCTTAGCTGAGTAAAAGAAAATCACTGACAGATGGTCAAAGTACCATCTTTCATAACCCAAATCATCTAGGTTACACATTCATTTATACATATCCCACAATGCATTTGCAGATTTTTATTCCAATAGCTAAACATCAGTTGATTTACATTTACATAAATTCCATATTTTAACTTCACTTGGAGCACAATAACCTTACAAAGATTTTGTCAAAATCCTTCTGTATTACAGTGACTGTGGTTACATTTTATTTATATCCTCAATAGTGAGACTTAATCAATATCTTGGCAAAACTTCCTTGTCATCCAGTAACAAACATCCTCACCACCCTCACCACATTCCATCCAACTAGCACAAAACCATCCAGCATTGCTCTTAACCACTTTGGCAGTACCTGCTTTTGTGTAAAAGGCAAATTAGTACCACGGCTGCTATATCAACACACCAAGCTCCTGCACCTAGGGTCCTCACAGAGACACTGTACCCACCTAGTGACATCATTTACCAGAAACCTGGGTAGGGTCAGCTAGAGCCAGAAAAAAGTTGCTTTGGACTCAGGGTTTTCAAGAATATAGCATTGATTCCACAATTATATTGAGAAATACTTACTGAGGTAAGGCCTTACTTGCATGTGAATTAGGATTATGGGCTGATTTATAGGTAGCAGACATAAAAGAATATTTTGTTCAAATGGTAAAAAGTAACAACAGTAATGAATCTAGTTCCCACAATCTGTGGAAATAAGTTACAGTCTGTAAGCTTTCTCCATTTCAATAACCATTGATGCTACATACCACAACGGTAAGGAGAAGAGTGTTGTTTTACAAATATTTTTCATGTTGTAATGGATATTTCAAATTTATTTTTAATGAGTAGAAAAGGAAAAGAAAATGTTCCCAATTCCTTCTTACTATGTTTGTACTTCAGTTCCATTATTTTCTGCTGTTTTTCCCCACTCTGAGACCCCTAGGCAGGACAGCCCCGGTGTGCCTTTCCTGTCCAGTTTCACAGGCCATTCTGATAGTCCTTGCAAATAGGAATCTGCAGACTCACCCCTCCAATGCACCCCAGACTGCCTCAGTGCTGCCCATATTCCACTTTTCCTTATGACTTGAACTCCATTAAATTCCCGTTTGCCAAACCTTTTCCAAAATATTTACCTGGTTGTTTTTCTGTCAGTTTCCCTTAGTTAATCTTCCTGGAGCACTAATTCTTTTCCCATCAGAAAATGTTTTCTACAGAAACTTTCATCTTTTATTTGAACTTTTTTCTTTTTTTTTTTTCCTATCAGCATTAAGTGTCAACAGTCTTCACTATAACATTTCTCCAGTGTGAGTCATTTCCTTCCCTTTTATGAAGAACAAGCAGTTAGCAATATTTTGCATGTGAAGGACTTTTTCAACTGTGCACTCTGTTAACCTGAAGGATGGATCATTCCTCACCACAGCATCATTATATATAAATACTCATGCTGTTTAGAAACAGATGAAAAGTAACCTCTGAAAGTAGAGTGTACAGTTTAGAGAGGTGAGTCTAGGGTAAAACCATGGAAAAAGGAATATTTACATTCATCCACAGAATATTTTTCTCTCCCCATTAAGATTTTCTGGAAGGTAGCCATACAAAACAATCTGCCATGAATATCAAAAGGAGTCTCAGTTATCCTTCAGAAAACCAGCTCTGTTTCCTTTACAGAAGATGCAAATGACTTACATAGTAGAATAAGCACTTTTGAGCATCCAACTTGCATGTTAAAGAACCAGCACTTCTCTTACACATTCCTTTTAACTTGTAGTTGTTGGCTGCTTTTTACATTAAAAAAGAATTGTGCTGGCGTTCCACTAAAACAAACAAAAAATAACATTTGGCACAGGTAGTGTGTGTTTGGTACTTGTAATCAGTCTATCATATCAATATATGCTTACTGTTGTGAGGAATGAAAAATGTAGTCATGCTAACTGGTACCTAGGTATTCTAGTTTTAGTACGATATTAATTGTACGTAGTTGATTAATGAATTCAGGAAATGTTAGAGGACATCTGATGGCAATGTCTATTAAACTTTAAGGACAATGTAAGAACAATATTAACTATTATTACACAGCATTTTGCAGCAATTGGTTATACTAACCAGGTAGAAGTTTACAATACTTGTGCATATGAATGATGCAAGAGAATCCATATAAGCATAGATAATCTGTAAGAGGGTTTGCTTTGTGGTCAAACAGAAGCATTTTCATTCATTGAGTTTACCTGGATGGCCATTTTCTGTAAGAATTATTACAAAAAACTTTGGGTAGGGGAGATGTCCACATTTAATATGAGTTTGACTTACAATGTTCCATCTTATCCATATTTAAGACGCAAAGCTTTGGCTTCGATTAGGCCAATGAAAAATTGCCCGTTTGCCTCTGAAGTCAGAAGTTGTATGTACATTTCTATATTCTATCAAAAAAGCTGGTTTCTGTATTAAAAATAAATAAATAAAAATATTAACACTGCAAAAGTGTCAATATTTAATTTGCTAAATTAGACTGTAGAGTGATAGTCATTTGATCTGTCTTTCTTTGCCTAAAAAGCAGGCATTAAGTACATGCTAGCTGTCTCTAACTCCTTAGAATACCAATGGAGAAAGATCAGTAATGTGGTGGGATTCTCCCAGTTCCAAGTTAAGATGCTAAAATATCTGGGATGAATAGACTTCTGGAGATGCTATTCATTTCTCATTCATTATAGATGTCTAGAAAATATACTTAGGCCCAGTCAACTAATATTTGGGCATTTAGATTGAAGAAAGCTGAATCTAGTTCACAAAGCAGAAACACTGAGGTTCCTGCTATCCTATGAAGTAAAGTTCTTGATTTCTACAGACCTAACTGTCCATAGCCTGACTGCATTTATTTTCATACCATTATTGACTTCTACATAAAAATCTTATTCACCTTTCCTGATGCTACCCCTAGACAAATGTTTACAGACACAAGAACCCCATCTCCCTTCAGCCATCATTTGTAGATTCAGCTAATGAACTGCGAGGCCTACCTGCCCCACAAGCACTACTAAACCTGGGGCATGAGGAGACAACTTTCCATGTCCTTATAGAAACATAGAAAAATGCATCTCAGCCCTCTTACACAGACCTTCCTACTAGGATAAATTACATTTAAAATTTACTCTTTGATCCTGCATTTCCCATCTGTAACAGAAGCTGGGGAGGCTAGTGGAGAAACATTTGAATCTTGCTAGTTGAGCTAGTTTAACCTCTCTTTTTGCACAAAGTCAGGTTCTTTTGCCAGAGGGGCCTGGGTAAACCTTTGTAACATAATTTTGTTGCCACACTAGATGTGGGGACAAGGCTAGCCTGTGACCTCACTGTTCCTGTCATGACAGAGTTGAGGGAAGGATTAGAGCTGGAGACCTTTCAGATCTAGCTTGCCTATCCTACAACATTTGGTGAAACCCAAAGCCTCTTTTGAGGAAAGCTGAACCTACACACAACAATCCATCATTCTGCATGATTTGCAGAAATTTGAATTCCCTACACAGATGAAAGTTTCTCAGGACCTAAAGCCACAACGCTTTTCTGTGCATGAGAACCAGCACAAGTGCAGATGGTTTATACCAAATCCATAAAAATATTTTCCTGTCACAGTATCAAACAGCAGTTTTTTTACCTGGAAAAAGTGATGTCTATTCCAATGTCTATATAAGATTGGTCACAATTTTTAATGCTACATGCTTTTTATACAGTTAAAAATACATGAAAGCATTCATAATTTGATAGTAATTCAGCCTTGAAACTGGCTAATGGTTTATTCAGGCTCCAAGAGTGGTGAGAACTTGTTACTTACTCCTACTAAATTTATTCATCCTTAGAGATTTCCAAGTAATACTAATATGGAGCACTAACTTCATAACAGCAGAAAGACAAAATGTTCCTGTTTCATATTCTCCAAGAAGGGATTCAGGAAGGCAATATCAAGACTGTAACAAGAAAATGTGGTTTGGGTAGAGTTCCTTAAAGTACAGACTGTTAATAAATTTATATTTTTTCAATTATTCTTCATGTGTATAACATTCAAAGATTTATCCTAATTTCTACAATTGGTCTTGTATTTGTAAGAATTCACAGAATTACTTGGGGCACTTTCTTAATAGTACCTCCGGTTTGTCTAAATGTATATGCAATGCGGGAATGCTAGCACTGAACTGTCAGCACCAAAAGAACAACACACCACCATGACCACCAAACTATTAATTTTACAGTAAAAGAGCAGAGTCCTGTTTTTCGATTGTTTCAGCAGTTTTGATACTTTGTACTGATCATTATTCATGCATGTGACAAGGTTGAATCCAATTGTGTTCCTCTTTTCCCACCCACATAAATAATTTCAATTAAAATTGATGTTTACTGTGTTTATGAGCAAAATTGCACTTTCCTGAACTCAGTCTGCACCAGTACTTAATAGCTAGGTCTCATTTTTTTTCTTCACTTTTACCTCTGCCATAAGCAACTGACTTTGCATCAACAAAATTTGCTTTCAAGTTATCTTGACAAAAGCCTAATAGTTCTGGATTTATATATATATATATATATATATATTGTGTGTGTGTGTGTGAAAAAAAAATTATCATTTTCAACTCCTAATTTTTACAGCTGTTCAATGAGCATTTGGATGGACAGTGATGAACAGAATGAGATAGAAGGCAATCAGCTGAAGAAATTAAAAGGATATGTTACTGATTTTATTAACAAACAAATCTCTATTTGCTTATTTCTATTTCTGGGTTGGGTCTACCACTGGTTGTAATCATTATGATTCACCAGAGATTGAATTGTGAATCTTTCCACCTCTACCCACACTTGCAAATTTACATGAACCTATTTCATTCTCAATTTGTCCGTAACTACTACTCACACAGAGATGACAGAAATAAAGTCCAAATTGCCCCATGCCAATAGATGTTATCACTGTGCTAGGAGCACTTTCATACCTACCATCTGAAGGAATTGTTCCCAATTCCAAAAGTAATTAGTCTCTATGTTTCCCAAAAGAGAAAGATCTTTCTAGTCTGGGAACTGCTGCTGGAGAGGTCAAGGAATATATATATATAATATATTATATATATAGTATTGTATTATATATAATATAATAATAAATATTATATATAATACTATATTTTATTGTATTATATATAATATAATATTATATATATATTTTAAAACAGCAAAACCCAAACTTGCTTATATTAATGAGATTGAATATATATATATATATGTATATATATATATTGCTATTAAAGGGGACTTGTTACAGTGATATCCTAAAATAATATCCTATTCCTCTGGATGTGCTCCTTAATCAGGTCTCATAATGCTGCTTTAATTAGAGGGCAATACTCTTAAGCCAAATATAATGAAATAAAATAATTCCATTTGTAGAAGAATGAAAGGCTTATGTGAAATCTTTCTTTAACTTCTTCATCAAAAATATTCTTAAGTTTCAATAACATAATACAGTAACATTTTCACTTCTCATTTAATTTTCTGTAAGCCTCCAGAAAAAGGTAATTTTCAATGAAAATGAAAATAAATTCAACTTTTTAAAACATAAAGGTATTCTTCCTTACACACACTTCTTGCTACTCTAATTTTTGATGTCTGAAAATAAGAGTAGTAGCATAAAGAAAGAAGAAATGAAAAGATAGCATAAAAATATTTTTAAGTGGAATAATTTGTTATCCACATAACAAATTGAGGGGAAAAAAGTAATAGAAATGCTAGTTAAAAATTTAATACCCTTTTATGTGGCATATGGCTGTCATTTTTAAATATTTCAGTGGTCCAACCATGTAAAACTTTTGTTTTGTATTGTTTTGAGATTAATGACTGTTAGGTAAAACACAAAGACACCATTTGCTGTCTTTTAAAGGCTTGAATATAAGCTATTTTATGAATGCACGGATTTTCAAAAATAATCCTAATTACTATATGTGTACACTATAAATAAATTAGATGGCATTCCTTGTGAAAAAACAAAAAACAAAACAACAACAACAAAAAACAAACAACAACAACAAAAAACATCTCCATGCATTCAAATAATTACATAAATTATGAAAAAACTTAGGTGTGCTACTAAACTTGTTTTCACAGAATCACAGAATCACAGAACTGAATGGGTTGGGAGGGACCTCAAAAGATCATCAGGTCCAACCCCCCTGCCAAACCGGGTTCTTTAGAGCAGGTTGCCCAGGTAAGCATCTAAATGGGCCTTGAATATCTCCAGAGAAGGAGACTCCACAACCTCCCTGAGCAGCCTGTTCCAGTGCTCAGTTTTCTTATTCATTTTTAAAAGGAAGGCCAAGAGCAATAGTCTTAAGATGAAAAATTGTATAAAAATGTATCTATCTGCTATTCTTATGATTTCTGTAAAAGCAGCACAGCACCTGCTAAGAGAATTTTTCCCATTCTGCTTTGAAGAAACAGCAAAGCGTTGCATGAATAATTCACCCAAAAAGAATGTTATTGAACTATACATTTTAAAGCACACCTGCGCTGGCCTTAGGAAACAGCTCATGAGAAACTGCAGTTTTGCTAACAGTTAATGTGCTTTCTCCAAAGATATGATTTAATAGGAATGCTGAGCTCTTAGCACATGGGCTACTGCTTTACTGGGTTGTTGACCCCTTGGAAACTGAAAATTCATGGGCTTGTACCTACCTCTATGTAACTCCCTTTTTAAGTCAACAGATGTAAAAATCTGGGCAAAAATAAAATAAAAGGAGAATCAAGGCCTGGGGCTGTCATCCCTGCCCTGCTGTTTTTATTCAGGTTAGGATTTCAAACATATAATTGCAAGATGTTTTTGTTGTTGTTGTTTGCTTGTTTTTCTTCTGTCATTTGGGAATGTAGATTGGGGCTGAGATGTATCAAAAGGCAGAATAGGTACAGACTTGATTTGCAGAGCTGCAGGATGGCATGAGGGCAGGCAGCAGTGGCAGCTTTCCAGCTGCCCCACCATTCTGAATGATCCCTCCCAGCACTCTCCAGAACTCTCTCTTTTGCTACCTCTGTGGCTCTCTCAGGCAGCAGTAATAATGACACTGTCAATCACATTGTGGAAGAATAAGGATAAAAAAATTAGCAGACTTCATGCCTTCCCTTGTGCTTCTAAATAGGGGCTTCCTCAATACTGAAGGTATTCAATCCCATATCTCTTAAATGTATACCAAAATTAATGTTCACAGATGCCTTATGCCTCATGGCCCAAACCAAGTCTCACTCACACTGAACCACTGTTAACACTCTTTAACAAAAGAATCTTTAGTCTTTTACTTTTTTTTTTTTTTTTTTTATATGAAAATCAAATGCTAAATCAAAGGTTAAAATATAAAGAGTTTCTTTCACTTCAGAAAGCACAATAAAAACAAAAAGCTCAGTATAACTTGGAAGACCCACCATCAGCTATTGGGAGGGACCAGGGCAAAGAATAAGACTGAAGTTCAGAACACTGTGCTGAAGATCATAATTTTAAATGGGCAATCAGCCCAATGACACAAGAAAACACTGCACCTTACATTCCTATACCTGGATATGCATTTCAACTCTGGGAAAGATCAACATGTGAAAAGATATTAGAGATGGTGTTATGAGAATTTTCCCAGTGTATCAATGCATAAGCAGCCTGTGCATGCTTTTTACTTATCTTTATGAGATAAAGTCCTAAAGATCACAAATTGAAAAATTGCACAAAGCAGCTTGAAAACATGAGGCACCATGTTCTCACACATCTCTCTGCTGATTGATATTTTAAAAAGCTTGCTGGCCCCTGAGTATCTACCAACAAACAAGCAAACAAAAAAAACACAAACCAAACCAAAACTATAAATTAAATGAAATAAAGAAGCCACATAACTCACAATTTGGCAGTAAAGCTTCAACAGACTCAATAAAGATGACATTGCTGAAGGTCTAGCTATAATTGAGAAGATAGACTGATTGGTCAACCCGGTCACATTTACATTTCATCCTTCAAAAGGTGGCCAGACAAAACTTAAAATATGTTAATGACATTATTTCAATGAGACAGACATAAGAGCTGTAGAGGAAGACAGTCTACAGGATACAAATGAGTCTCTGTGCTCCTGCAGAGTATATAAGATAAAGGAGATAGAATAAACCATAAGGCTGTAAATCTGGCCAGAGACTGTGCTTGATTTCAGTGTAACACATAGGTATTGCAGTTATGCACAAGGAGGAAACATTTTGACACTGAATAGTATGTATTGTAGACAGAATAAACATGTAATTATTCTGATCAGATGTGGGAATACCATAAAAGTCATGATTTTCACCTTCGGGAGTGCAATTTTAGGGAAACCTACCATTTGGGAAAGGAGATAGACTGCCCTCAAGGAGCCAGTGTTTACTTACATAGTAAATACAGCTGGATGACGTAAAATAAGCCATTAATTTCCCAAGGCTGCCCCACCCAAGGCATTCAGGCCAGGTATGTGCTGAACAGTTACTGTGATGGCACAGTACGAATTTTCTCTTGCTGTGGATCCAATACTTGTTCACTCCTAAACCAAACATGAAGACAGTTTTCAATAAAAGCCAGATAGACCCACTAGCAATTCTCACTTTGTTTTGGTAGGTGGAAAATCTGGAATTTGTGCTGTTGTAACTACCAGCAGAATCTGGGAACTTGTAGACATTTGCTTTACCAGAATAATTAAGAAAGAAATACTTATATTGTGTCTGATGTCAAATAATTATCAAAAAATCTCCTATAGCAAATAGTACTTCATAGTGCTATATATGCTGGCCATCTCACAATGAACTAGTTAAAGAGCTGACACTTCAGCTGTCAGTAGTGTCCTGTTGTGTTTTCTATCATGAGGAGAATGCAGTGTTCCCACTTAAGAGGCAGGGTTAAAACATGATGCACAGTCCCATTCAGTGACCTGTCATTGATAATATAATGAAGAATGTATACATATATTTTCATCTGTATTTGCTCATTTTCAGCTTTTCATAGTATACCCACATCTGAGGGAATTTCATGCTTCTTCCATTTGGGACCCACTGCTCAGTGGGAGTCTTTCTTCTGGGGAAAGTGAGAAATAGGATAACCAATACAGAGAAAGAATAAACTCATGTCCAGAAAATGCAACAACTTCAGCTCCCTGCCTGCTCTCTGAAAAATGTCATTGGGAAACTACAATAAAGACAGTCTACTAAATAATTTACAACATACAGCCTAAACGATTTTTCCCTGTTAGATGTGCATTAACATATGGAATCCTAACACATGGAAAATTTTATCTGGTCTCAGAATGAAAAAAAAATTGACCCCTCCCATTCCATTACCTCAAGTCAGACCAGAGTTTAGATGACTCTGAGATGATTCTACTTTCTTCTGAAGAGGCTGTTCTATAGCTTAGTCTAACTGCTTAATCACAGCTTGGCTTTGAAACATACCCTTGGAACAATGATTATACCAATATAGGCTTTATCTATTACTTTCATTGCTTGCATCTCAGAAGACTATTCCTCAAAAATCTGGCTTTGTTAAACATGACATTATAAAATGCTACCTTATTTCTAGGCACAAAACTTTGAAAAATCAGGGAAAAACCTTCATCTAAGACTGCACTCTATATTAAAGTAACATGCTTTACTTTTGCACAAAGGTCACCATTCCTCCAGACTTCAATAGATTCCTATGGACCATGCAAAATGCCACAGACCACAGAAGCTATGGTTTCGAATGGATGCTTTTATTGATTAATCAGGCATTGAATCAGGTATTGTAAAGTGAACAGATTTTGTTTGTTAAAAATTGTCCAGATGAACACCATTCATAGTAAACTTGTTTCCTCATAGTCCATACAGAATACGAAATAATTCAAGAAACAAGCAAAAATGGAGCACCTTACTAGTTACTGTCATTCTGTGTGTGCATGTATGTATGTATATACACACATTACTCTATATTTGTACATACACTAGTGTGTGTATACCCATACATATATATACACAAACATACAAGCACATAATGTACTGACTGAATTAATACTGTACTGAAGCAATGTGGCTTAGCTCCAAATGAAGTATTCTGTATTAAAATATAAATGATACAGCAAGGTCTTTAGATTACAGACCGTTTGTTTTTCCTTTCACCAAAACAATGATCTGTCTTTGAACTCACAGTTTATTTTAAAATGAAAATATGTGAGGTCACTGGGGATCTTTCCAAATTCATGGTATTAATTCCATCCAGCTCAATCTCTGCTAACATTGTATGGTCAAACACTGAACAGCGTTTTCAGTTTGTCCACTACTGAAATCAGCTTCTAGAATTAATATTTCTGGCAAAAGAGGAGGCAAATAGCTTTGCTACTTGTATTGTAATATACCCTTTCCTGATGGATGGAAACTTGGCAAAAATCCTACATTAAAGACTCCCTTCCTTCTGTACATTTTTATCACTACTTCTTATCAGTTATCACCTGTCTGCTCATTATAATAATTTTCTTGCTATCTCAGCTACCTTCCAAACATCCCAGGCCAGATTATCTAGTAGTAGAGGTAGCAGTGTATTCAGACACAAAACACGATGTTTGGAGATTAATTTACTTTTTCATTTTTGAGCATATCCATTTATTTATTACTAAAGACACAAAGATAAACACTGCAGTACACTGTATGTACATATTTTCTGTTATTTATGTCAATTCTGCACCAATCTTACCTGTGAACCATGAGATACTACTCCATCAGAAAGCCATGGTACCAGCATTGTACTGTCACACTTTTCTCCTTTTAATTCACAAGTTAGCAGGGCATGTAAAGTGAAATGAAAGGAATATGGACAGACATTTATTTTCTGTTAAAAAGGGGAAAAATAAACCCTGTAGACATGTATGTATTCATCACTTTGCTTATAAGTTTTCTATATCATCATAAGGCAAACTGTAGTGCAGTTTTGTACCTGCAGAAACAGTATTTAAAAGAATCTGAAGCTGAGCTTGGGACCATTTTATTCTGGACCCATTAGTGAACAAAGTGCATTAAGGCATCCATTTCGAAGGACACCTAAAGCATGGTAATTACTGAGAAAATCTTTCTTTAAAGCCGGTATTCAATGAATCCTCTTTCTACACAGGCAGATTTTCACCACTTGCATAGTAACAACAAAACACCGTAAGAAAACCATTCTTTTAAAGTTGTCATATGTCTCAAGCATCTTCCAAAATGATCATTTTATATAAGTATTGTAGTAGTTACAAAGGGTTTCTACTCTGTAGAAAGGAAAGAGAAAAAAATGCACCTGGTTCAGCTTTGAGATTAAAATAGGTACAACCTCTATTGACTTCATTGAAGTTCATCCACCAACACCAAGATGAATGGAGGGCCTGCCTGTGCAGATTCCTACTGCTGCTGTAAAATTATTTACTCCTCATTCACAAAGAGAACTGTGCTTCCCCAAACAACCCAAGACAATGATAATTATGAACAAACTCCAGCTGTAGTGTTTTTCCATACAGCACATGCAAAATGGATTTCCTTGCTTTGTTATAAATACTACCTAGTGTACAACAATGAAACATTTGTATTTAATTTAAAATCAATGGTAAGGTGGCTCATGTCTCACTTCTTAGTTATTGGCTGGGCTTGCTGTGTTGAACCTTGTAAAATCAGAAATAAGCATTCATACGTCTACCATCAGAACCATGACGTCTTCTGTTACAATCAAACCTTAAATGATGCAGTGCTTTATCAAATTAGTCTACAGTCAGACCTTGGGCTGGCTGCTCTTCTCCAGTGTTGCTGATTTTCAGAGATGGTATCAGTCTTTCACATCCTCAAAGATTCTGCAATGTTTCCCAAACATGAAAGTGAAACACTGGCAGATGGGAATGTTGCCATCAATAAAATAAATCACCAGATGATTTATACACTCACATTTCTAGGAGATACTCCACGTGTGTTTTATGAACAGAGAACATACTGCGCCATGAACAGAAGTAAATTAAACTTTCTTCATTTGCTGTGTTGGCTAACTCCACTTCCTTGCTTGTTTATTTTCATTCTATTTGGTCTGCACATTCCCATGTGGAAAGTAGAAATTAAGAGATCTTGCATTCAATGAGATCAGTAATGAGAGCACTAATATTGCCATGAATAAAACCAGCAGTATACTGACTTGTCCACTGCACAGTTTTCATCCTTCCAATTTCCTGCTTTTAGCCACTGTAAAATAAATTGATGTAAAGGGGCCGATGAAACTTTAATGAATAGGACCATCAATGTGCAAAGCAAATAAGTCATTTTCCAGGTATCCAAAACAGGCTTTCCCTTTTCTCTCTCTCTCACACACTTTTTTCTTTTTTTTTTTTTTTCTTTTTTTTTCCTTTTTTCTTTTTATAAATAATTTATAAATCTTCCTGTAAGATACTAAATACAAATCAAAACAGAAGCAACTGCAAAAAGAGTTCTAAGGTATTATTAAAGCCACTTCTTGTCCTGCACAAAGTACTCAGAAAAGAGAGATTCTCTCCTTTTCACTTCTGCCCAGGTTCAACAGCAATAACTGGGATGCCACATAGTCTGCCAGATCTGGCAAGCTCCTGCAGGCAGCTGCCCTCAGGAAACGTGTCCTCCTACCTTTTAGGTTTTAGCAGTCATGCCAGCTGCTCAGAGGAGTCTAAGTGGTCAGGGATAGGCAAACCAGTTATAATGGTCAAACACTTATTCCACACAGTGAATGTAGGGCACACAGGCTGCCCAAACGTAATGTCAAAGGTGTAAAGGTGCAGGGAGTTCAAGGCATCATAAAAGGCAAGGGAACCATTGTCGTAGTCCAGCAAAATGCCAACACGGCGCAGGTGAGGCGCAGGCTCTATTGGGATTTCCTTGCTGTTGTGTCGCACCACCCATGTGTTGTTACAGCGGCACAGAACCCAGGAAGCAGAGTTCTTCCCAATCCACTCATGCTTTGGGGCTGACTTGTATGAAATACCAATGGCATACCTGCAAAACAAAAACAACTCAGGAAAGCAAGTGCCTCCTGCCCTGCTCATAGGCTGGTGTGTCAGCCAGAGAACTCACTGGAACTCCCCGGTTTCTTAGTTGTGATGATTAAGTTCTAAATAACTGAAATTGTACCATAATATCGGTACGGGTTTAATTAATGATTTTCCCATGTCTCTCTTACTTCTGAGATGTCAGGGAAACTTAACTGTCCCTCACTTTGTTTGTAATTTGGTTACTATGGTAATTTTTTGGAGCATGTGCCTCTGGTAGTCTAAAGGAAGATTATTAAGTACTCAGCAACTTAGGGTTTAAATCACTGGGCCTCATATTTCCACTTCAAAACAGATGAATACAGAAGAATTCATTGATTTTAAAATACATTGCTCTATGTCATCTAATCTGATCTCTCGTTTCTCCTTTAATATATGGCCCAGAAGGACAAATACAATAGTAGACATCAAAGGACACATAAAAAAAAAAAAAAAAAGTAAACAAACAAACAAACAAAAAAAAATTTTGCTATTCCCAAATATGTTTTGCCAGATATTGGTGTGGTTTTTAGATTCAAATGAGCATTTTTTAGACTGGATATTGCACCAAGTGAAGCATTTACAGCATTTGCTCTGCAAACTGTAATTTATGGCAAAATATCCAGGGTAAAAGGATTGTGAAAATGTTCAAATACCTGTTTTCTCATATATTAAAGAAATGTAAAAGTTCCTCACGTTCTAGAGACACTGCAGTATTTGTTGGGCTTTCAACCAACAGAGATTAATGTACCATTAGTTACTCTATTTTCATTCCTTGAAGTTGGCAAACAACATTTTTCTTGTTTGAGACAGTGGGCATACCTGAAGAGCTTACTGAATTTCTCCTTTCTTCCATCATGACTGCTGCCTTTGAATCTTAAAGGATAACATTTCTTCTACTGACCAAAGGGACCCTGAAACCCAGCCCTTTATGGCTGAGAGGATTATTCAGGAATAGAATAATGCACTCCATTTCCTGCCCCAGGATGTGAAGCCTGGGGCATAGACCTGGCACTGCTGCTCTCCACATGTTCCCCAGAGCTGTATCTGACTTCCACCTCTGTGAATCTGGGTCATCAAATTGTCCTCATATTCTGGATTTTTTCTGTTTTGCTATATTTTCCAAAAAAAATGACAACAAGATCTTTCATATCTAATAAAGAAATGATCACACTTCAGACATTTGCTCTGTTATAGAAACAAGATGAAATCTTCTTAGCTTTCCAACTCACTAAAATCTTGAAATGTGTTTTCTGTAGATTCAAAAAACAACCAACCTCAATCATGGAGGAAAAGTCCACTATGGGTTTCTAAATATAAAGATGCTCTGTCTGGCAGAATAAGTTCCAGAATCTGAAAGTGCTGGAATTGGGAAACTAGTCTCACAAACTGTGTAAAAGCATATGCTAGGTCTGCTCTTCTACCATTCTCCATGCATCTGTTACTGCTCTCTGTCAGAGGAACTGTGCTGGGACCTGCATGGACCTTTGGTGTGAAACAATGATTATTCTCATATATAATCTTACATACGTACCATGTACTCCCACTTATAACCACTTCCCAGTAATGCCGTCCACTGTCAATGAACACATTGCCAGCTACTCCGTAGCTTCCTTGACTCGTGAATCGCTCTGGTGTATGACTCTTTTTGGAGGAGGTTTCATCACGTTCCACTGTCAAGTTATCATGAGACACTTTCAATTTTCTGTGAGCAGATTTGGGGTCCAGCTTAAATGGCTGACCTATATAAGCAGAGACAAAGATAGCAGAACAGTTTGTCTTTAATTTTAAAAAGAAGAGTGAATAGAAAGCATAATAAAGAAGCATACAAGATTATATAATCATATTAATCTCCTTCTCTGAAGTGTTCTCAAGATAGACTAAGCGATTCTGCTCCCTGTGCTAGCTGGCTAGCATTGTCAGTTTACTGTCATTGTGCACTAACTTCCCTGTGCTGATAATCCCTGAAAAGAGCCCTGTGTAATCTTCATGCCCATTATCCCTGACCTAGAGGTAACCTGAACACTCTAATTCTTGCATGTAATTGAAACCAATATACATGCTAATAAAGGTCTGAGGGTTGCTTTTTTCACAGCATATTAGATTTAGAATGCTACATTCTATTAATTCACTAGGGATAAAGCTCCATAATAACAACTTCATCATAGCTACAAAAAAGTATGATTCCAAATCCCACAGAATGAGTTTGAAAATAAGAAAAAGCACTAGCCTTGTCTGTTCGTTCACTCACAGCTTTATTTATAACAAGCACAATCAACAATTCAGGACCTTTTTGGAAGGACGCCCATGGGGTTCTATGGTGCTGGATATTGTGCATTTAAAAGAAGGAAGTGAACTATAACATGGACTAAATAATATGGTGTAAAAACATTACTGAGGCTGTTGCTCTTGGCAAGTATCTTCTGCTGTAGCACAAGGTTTGCAGACAATAACAGGAAGCTTTTTGGTAAACTGAACCCTGTTGATATCTAAAGCCTGCCACAATTCTGACAAGTTTTCTCCTTGTGTCAAAAAGCAGAATAATCATTTACCTCCACCAGGAGACAGCTACGAAACTAGGACTCTATGTGTGATCCAGCAAAGCCCTTTTCCCTTCTTAATGTCTTTCATGTCATGGAAAAAAAATGTAAGTGGAAGATTTGATCGCATGCATAGAAAATAGAAATGAGAACTCCATGAAGTCTGTGACCCTCTGGCACTGACAAGTGTACTTCAAATAAGATGTAAATTGCTCAGAGTTTATGAAGGAACAGTTAAGTACTTCTCATGCAGTAAAACTGAAAGCATTAGTGTGGCGGTAAGAAGAAATTAAATTCATCTGAGCAGGGAAAGTCATTGATTCAGATCTGTAGGAAACCTGAAAAGTAGAAATTTAAAATGGAAGATGACAGATGCAATGCTAATTCTCTGTTAACATTATTAGAGATGGGTTGGTAATAAGACAAGGAATACTTTTAGTGTTAGAGTTATAATCTACTTTTATAATGTGTATTTAGTTATATATTATGATGAAGCATAAGATTAACACATTGTAAACTATTTGATGTTTTTTTGACTATATTTTCTTACTGCTGAGTAGCAGTAATATATCTGCAGCCTGCCTCTTAAACTGGTTAGTAGTCTTTGTGTTGAAGCAGTATCTGAAGGATATCTTTCTCTGTACAGAGTCATATCTGCTTACATCATTTCTCAGTCACCTGAGAGGTTGCTCTTGCACACTGGGTCACAAAAAGTCAAAAGGATGAAGGGTTGCCATTTCCAAGCGGGTCTTGTGGTACTTTTTGGTCTTCTGGCATTTCCTTGTAGGTTATCAGATTCTTGGTAGCAGATGCATGGTTTATATGAGTAATTTTTACACAGGAGTGCAAGCCAGAAGAAGCCCCCGATCTGGTATGTGCTGTTCCCTGTGGCCCCTTTCTTGCAACACTCAGTATCACCCCTCTTTGAACACCCTCCCCCTCAAAAAGTAGGTTTCAGAGAGTGCACAAATCCCATTGTTCCCTTTTCAGTGCTCAAAGTTGTTCATGATGACTACAGGACTGAGGGATTGGCTGGGACACAAGAAAAAGACTGAAAACCCATCTTAAAATTGCTATACTACATCTGCTAATAATTTGTGTAACCATTGTTTATTTTATTTTTTGAAGTGGGATCTCTGACTAATCTGCTACCTTGTTGAACTCCATAAAAACTGAGAGGGATGGAGCTAAGGAAGTTTTCCAATGTGCTAAGAAAGAGATCATCTTAGAGAACAAAATTAAACTAGCATCTTATGAACATGATACAAAAATAAAGTGTTTTATTGAAAACATAAAACGTTTTTACTTTGTAGAGGAAAAAGAACAGGAAAAAGAGGAAAAGAAGACATTAAACAAAACCACAAAAGACCATTTTCAAGCATTTCACATGTGATGGCTTGTTTCCTAAATGATAATTCCAGTGACCAAAGTACAGATGCTTCTTATGATAATAAGTAATTTCTGCAGTACTGAAGACTCTGGTAATTTTAAATTGAGTTAAATAAGTGACTTTCACTGTGGGAAGCACTTTAAACAGGTTAGTCTGCTCTGCAGTCTTGTGTCTTTCAAAAACCAAACCTAAAAAGGAAGGCAAGAAAGCAGAAGAGTGTGTGCTTGCTGGATTTCACATTACTCACTGTTTGTCTTGAGCTTGCCGGGCTCACTGTTTCTGCTGCCAGCCTGATTAATAGCCTTAACAATGAAGATGTACTTAGTGCCACTCTGCAACCCATGCACGGTGTAGTGGTTTTGTTTGATATTGGGAACAATCATCCAGCTGTCGGCTGAGTTACATAAACCTGCAATTTCAAACCAAGCACATTAGTCATAACATACTAAACACTTTGTAATGGGAACATTTAGTGTACTCCTGAGCACCCAACGTTCGATAAGAAATACACTTCTATACCTTTTAAAGTGCTGTTACGTTCACTAAGTCACCACTTAATTGCACTAACTCATTTCACCAGCCCTCAGCCAGGGTACCTTTTAACTTCTTGCTATATGAAGTCAACCATAAAAAAATGGACAAGTAAGAAATGACTCAGTGGAGGCATGAGCAATCTGGGAATTTTCATATCCCAACACAAGGAATTCTTTATTGCTTAAGGGCCAGAGGATTATGGAGATCCCATCAATCTTCTTTTTTGATTAATGAACTCAGTGTAAGCCTCAAAAAGTAATATAAGCAGTAATGCTCAGTGTGTTATGGAGCCACTTTTGCTGGCAGTCATCAGGTATGTTTTCTTCAGGACCTGAAGCAAATTGTCGGAGACCAAACAGGGTGAAGGGTGGGCTCCAGAGCAAGCTTCAGCTTCTACATTCTAAAATTGGCCAGGATGTAAATTAAACAGTAAGTTTAATAGATGTAACTTTTTGATTTCTGTCCTCATGATTAGATGTCAGCAGGGGAAGAGCTACATAATTTTCTAGTTACAAACTATTTGGGGGTACATACTACCACAGAAGTATAACACGATGGAAATCAGTGAAATAGGGAAGAAGTAATATAATCTGAAAAATATGAGTATAATCCATTAAAATGAATTTATTCAATTGCATAAATCTTACTTAGTGTGATATAACTGCAATATCAGTGAATCATCCATACTACCCAATGTACATTTTTAACAGCTCCCAGTCTAATGGATCTTCAGTCTGATAACTCTTTCGTTATGTGTTTATATAAATAACAAAGTTTACATTTGCAATATATGTAGATATGTTCACAACTTTTTATAGTTATACAGCTAGAAAAAGATACACACAGATGAAAGTATAAACATGCGTGTGCATAAGTAAGACTGGAAAACCTAATGGAAAAATTCTTGACTGTATGGAAACGTATAGACTTCTTGATCTTACAGACTTCTTGATTGTACTATATGGTCTTTCAAGGTCCTTTCCAATCCCTAATATTCAGTGATGCTGTGATTTTTTCCATGACTGGGCATAGAAAAACTTACCAATGTTAATGTGCTATTAAGCTAGCTTTCAGCTTCTAACTCATGTTCTACCAGAAAACCAGTAAGTACTAGTGAAGAGAATCTTTTAGAAGCCAATAGTACTTTTAGCTTAAATATTAACCTATATAAAACCCTTATTTAAGAAAAAAATAAAAGGCTACTAGGCATAAAACTTTAAAGAAAATGACCTATGAAACAGGTTTATAGACTCACAGAGAATGCATAGCCATACCAGAAGTCTCCTTCTTAATTTAGGATGTACTTTTCATAATAAAAGAGCATTAGGAATGGAATTTAAAATTCAAACTTCAATCTAAATATTATACAGGGTTTGTCCCAGATTTCTCTCATATTATATAGCATTCTTGAGAGGTAGGGAGTAGAAAGAAAGGAAATAAAAGTAGCAGCATCCTGGCATAAAATATTTCAATGACTACTTTTCCAGTAAAAATTCAGCACAAGTGTTACAAGTACACTCTGTTGCTGAACTACCACATTGATTTTTACTTTGAGACCATTTACTTGGCTCAGTGGTGCTATTGCACAATATATGTTAAGCTAAAATAAGCATGTTAAGCACTGGATTCAGAAGACCAGGATGACTAAGGAATCCCTTACTCAGTTGCCTCTGATGGGTTATCAAATAACACCTGTAAGTCTGTAAATGGGATGAATCCCGGCAGTAGTCCTGGAAGTGTCTTCTTCCATGTCCACACACTTTGAAAGTAGTGATCTAAGGCATACATAGACCATTATATAAACAAACCCGCATGCAGACAAAGAAATGCCCAGGTTGCACGGTGACTAACTTGGTTACTTTGCTCGATAAACATTGTTGTTCAGCAAGCTCTGCACATGTCTCTACACCAATGTGTCCATGTGCTTCCTGACTGTGATCTTGATGACAAGGTTCAAACTGAAATTTGATTCAAAATTTTGGTGGTGAAATTTTGATGATATTGATACTCCTAGTCCAAAATCTTTCAGAATTAAGAACAGTAACTAGTAACAGCCAAGGTAAGCTTTTAGGTATGAAAGAATATTTTGTCACTATATCAAAACATTTTGTCTCTAGTTCTACCCTAGCAGAAAAAACCTTTCTTCTCAGAATACAAAATAAGAAAACTAAGAATGATCAGGGAAATGAGCAAGCAGCCTGGTAACGTGGGCATCTGGGGGTAACTTGCCCTCTCAGCTCCCTGCCAGTGGTAGTAGGTTAAAGTGGAAAAGTACATATCTTCTCACTGCTGCAGCAGCAAAAACTAAAAGTCTGGTATTGTAGCTACTCCTAATCCAGGCTACATTCAGGTTTCTTGTTTCAAAAACTCAGGGCTTTTTACAGGGTTATGCAGGTGGTAAAACAAAGTATTTTTAAAGTGTAGCCTACAAAAATGTAGGGAATTTCAATTACATCCTGGAATGGTGCAGTGAGCACAGTGATGTCCATACAGGATGTGTGAGTTTTCAAAACAAGTTTCTCAGAATCTGGAGGTAATAATTTGTAAAGCTGTTTCCCTCATGTTAACTGTTGATGCACTTTAAAGAACAGATGGGAAAAATCCCAAGGTGTAAATCCTCCTAAAATTTACACTGGTAAATTTTAATAAAATATATCTTCTTGAAAAACAGGAGCACAAAAACATAGGAAGGTTATTTAATCTCTTGAGTATATAAATTATTTTTAAATACTTTATTTAAATAATTACCAATTCAAATTGGTAGAATAAATACAGAAGGTGAAGGCAACACATAACTTTCTACATCCCCTTTCATTCCCATGTGAATGAAAAAAAAAAATATATATGCAGGACTTCTGCAAAACGCATAGCCTTTTTTTTTTTTTTTTTTTTTTCTTAAACAACAAACACTCCCTTAATACTTTTTAATAGGCAATTTTCTTCATTTTATCCTAAGCTTGCTTTTGTGTCATTAAAAGATACTTGCTGAAAACCTCAGTATCGTTCTGAAAATTATAAGGGATCTGTTTTTTAATAAATTAAATCTTCTAGAAGGAGACAAAAGATAGACTATTCAAAAATTCATTGGTGATCATCAACCCACAGTTTTTCAGGGAAGCATGAGCTTCTAATTGTCTTAGGACAATTATGTCTACAAAATTTTATCCTACCTCATAGGAAAAGTAATCACAAAACACAGGTAAAGTTCTGACAATACACTCTATCCTTAACACAGTTAATTTTACTATTTTGTCAATGTAACTAACATAAATTCCATTTAATGGGAAAGAGAATTGTTTACTCCTTCGTGTCTTGAAGAGAGCCTTGTGTATTTTCCATTAAGACATCTTGTGTTGCAGTCAGTAAAAAGATGTGTGTTTAAATCTTAACCTTCCTGAAGCACACTAAAGAAATTCCATGAAAATAAATAAATAAATAAATACATACATACTTCAACATTTATTGGAATGACATAATGAAATTATATTGCTAGATAGCTAGTGACAAATTTGAAAGCCTTTACAACATTCAGATTGGAGATGATTAGCTGCCTCTCAGAAATGCAAATGCATGAATGGTATAGCTCTGGGAACAACTTCTTTAGTAAAAGTCTGTTTAATTTAAAGTACTGTATTGCTCTTACACACAGAACAGTGTTGCCAAGCATTTAATAGCCAAGCAGTTTGGCCACATTTGGAAATAATCTTTCCTGTATGAAATAGGATTCAAAATTAAATACTCTAGTTGGTCATTTTCCATCAAATGTTAACTTCCCAATTTTTCAGTTAATAAAAAAGAATATAGTTGATTATGTTGGATAGAAAATACAGTAGAAAAACTTAGCATTGCTTGTTTTTGTTACTGAATTCTTAGCAATCTTTGAATGATACATGCCTGTGGTGGAAGAAATGTTCTGGAGTGGAAAGTTCAGTCAGTCTGACTACGTGGTTTTAAGAAACAGGTTCCAAAATAACAACCTATTTTAGCATGGTAGGTGGGTTTGTATGCAAAGTGAATCCTATTGACTCAAGGGAAAAAAACTAGTTTTTTTTTAGCTACTTCTTCCCAACTAATCCACAGCTACAGTAACACAGACCTGAAGATGATCTATGAACCTATTTACTTTACCTGCTACAGGTAACACACAATAGCAATGGAAACTTTTGGAGATACGACAGCGCAATTGAAAAAATATAAATGCAACAGCATGTAAATGACATAAATAGAAATAAATTTGTGCTAATCTAAATTCTATTTCATTAAAATAGGATTAAAGCAAACAAACAACAACAACAACAAAAACACCACAGCTTCAGTTCATCAAAACATCAAGGCTGCAGTACAAAGTCTAACTCCACTCACAGTGAAAAGAGCTCTCTGTGTCATTCCACACTATTATAGTACACTCCAATATTCTAGGGATGATCTTGGAAAATAATCTATAAAAGTAAGGACCCTCATACCAGACAGAGGATATAATCCAACAAAGTGAAGAAATATCCAGTAATGAGTAGAATCATGACGTCAGTGGGCATAGCTCCATTACCAGTGGAAGTTGGAATGACCTGGGAGAGTCCTATGTATCAGAAATTTGGGTAGACCTGTAGCAGCTCTATTAGATTTGGAAGGGTAAAACTCTTCCATTGGAGGTATAAAACTCATCAAATAATGAGATAAAGAAAGCCTGACAACATTTAGAAAGATTTATACTTCACTTTCATAAATTTGTATTTGATTTGGATTAAATTAAAAAAAAATCAATTAAATTGAAAGTAATAGCCAGGATATTTATGTAAGAGCTAGCTGCTGTTAAACAAACAAATAAATATTTGGGCCAATTTTTCCATTTTTTTCTTCTTCCATTTCAGATATTAAGAATATTTTATAAAAAAAGTTTCTTACAGTGTTCATTACTTTTCTCTTCAAACTTTTAATGGCACCATTTTTTTGCAAAGTGATAGAATGAAGGTTCAGATTGCACACTGAGTACCATACCCCAAATTATCATATTGCATCTCTGAAAGAAAACTAATTGATTGTTATACAGATCAAAGCTTTCACCTCCACATGGGAAAACTACAATACAGTCTCAAAATGAAATGCCTTGTTATTTATTCACTAGTAAGCAAAACGTAAAATCCCATATCATAAAAGTGTGGAAATGGCAAACTTTACTGTTGCCATATTCATATGTAGTAGCGATAACTGACTTTTATAAAGTCTTCTGGCATAAAGTCAGAGACAAAAATGGATCAGAAAATGAACAATACACTGCATTAAATTATTGAGACCTGTCTGCTTAATAGTGGAAACCAGGGAAACTTTTCTTTCCTTATATACCTGGCTCCAATTTGTTCCAAATTACTATTAAACCTTTGGTATCTAACTTGCTCAGATGTAGGAGCATGTATTGAATTTATTTATTTATTTATTTTCCAGTATTCTAGAATTTTATGTGTTGCCCAAAATTAGGCTATCTAGTGAGATACTAAATGGAGGTTTAATCAAAACATTAATTAAATTTTCAAAGGTCCATTTTATTTTTTGGTCAATCCTGAATACCATAATATATTCACAATATGCTACGTCGAAATGGTGCTAACATACTTGCACATGAATCCTCAGATATCCTTACAGATAGCTTGGAAAACTAACTCTACTTTAGCAATGGAGAAAATTAGGTGCTCACAGCAGCAGTGGAGTCAGCACAAGTTTGTCTTAGTCCTGAGACTTGGCAGAGATCATACAATTTTTCCACTGATATAAAGTATGTAAACATGTCTATAGCACTGACTTTCATTAAAAAATCTCAAAACAAATTTTGTAAGAAC
This sequence comes from Nettapus auritus, assembly GCA_011076525.1. Classification (NCBI taxonomy): domain Eukaryota; kingdom Metazoa; phylum Chordata; class Aves; order Anseriformes; family Anatidae; genus Nettapus; species Nettapus auritus. The sequence goes on along the minus strand of CM021765.1, from coordinate 129,272,093 downwards.
AAAATAACTTCCTCATTGGGGTGGAAGCCTATCTAGAGCTAAGCCTATCTCTTTCTGTTTGTTGCTAGGGTTTTTGGTTGGTGGACAAAAGCAAGTGCCCAGGAAGATGTTAACTGACAGGGAAAGCACATGATCATTTCTCATCATGTTCTCCCAGACTCCAGTACCATAAAGCTCTGGGACTTCCTGAGTCAGGAAGAAGTCTCTGCACTTCATTGTTTTCATTGGATTTCTCAGGCATAATCTGTCCAGTCACCTCTTCAACTTAAACTTTTAATCAACAACACTTTGTGACAATGAGTTTCACAATTTAAAAATGTTTTGACTGAACAAAGCCCGTCTTTTGACTGATTTGGTTCATTTCAGTCTCCTGCAGTTTCTTAAAGCCACTATACGACAGTAGCATTCCTATTAAACATATAGGGATCAGGACAAAATTAAATGACTTATCCAAAAGCACACTAAGTCAATGATAGCACTATCCACTGAACCCAGAAGTGCTGACTGCCTAGCCAAAGATTAGGCAATTTTGCAGCATTTTCTCAGAAAACTAGCTATGTAACAACAAAACTATCCAAGGAATAATATGTAAATTTGTTCGTTCAGGAAATTCACAAAGTCAAAACAGTGCATGTATTTAATAAAATGCATGATAATAGAAAATATGGAACAATAGTAGCCAATCTCATTGCAAATCAAACAATGTTACCATCCTGATCATTGTTCCACTGATGTTTGCTGCCCTAGTCTGAGGTAAACAAAGTGAGACCTCTCTTCTGTGTCCTTGCAGACAGTAAAAATCAGAAATAATAATAATGTGTATTTTTGACAAAGGCCCAGCTGTCAAGGGGCATGTCATAAATAACAAGGAGGCTGCAGTACTAGTTAACAGGTAGTTCAACAAAGGGTCCCAAGTGTCTGACTATCCTGGACAATGGAACTGAAGTTTTCATCCCTGAGGATACATCTGCAACAAGGGCTCTATGATGCAAGAGACGATTCCTGTAAATATGGACTAATACATGTGCCACTGGGAACATGTGCTGGCAATTGCTTTGGATTTTAAATATTGGCTTTAAATCTTCCTAGAAAATATGTTTTTCTTTTGTTCCTGACATATGAGTACCTTTATATTTGAAAGAACTTAATTTGCAGAGAAACCATAAGGAAACAGAACTAGAAATGAGAATATTTTTACTTACTAATAACATTAGCTTGTCCAGTGAAGATGGTGTACTGCAGCTCATAAGAGACCACGCTGAATTCATCATCCGATGTCCAGTGGACAGTAATAGTATCATAAGAAGCTGTACAGAGCTCTTCTCGAATGGTGGGAGGGTTGGGAGCTGTCAGATACAACAGAGGAGGCTTACCAACATAGTAAAGTATTTCCCTTCTTACCTGAGATTTGGGCATGCATGTGATGTATGAGTTTGCAGCCCTACTGACCAACAGACTTTACAGCTAATTTTTTACTAATTAGACTTAGATTGCTATTAAATTGTTCCTAAGGAATTCTTACTATTAATACAACCACCTAAGAGCTCCAGGTTTTGAAAATGTTTTATATTAAAGAAAATTTAGTTTCAGACAACATAGCAAAAATTATGTGTTGGTGGTCATGTTAAACTGTGACTGAGTGGGTACAGCTGATATGCTAGTTTGTTTCCGATCATTACATTAAAGTTATCAAAGTTTCATGGATCCATATCAATAGGGAAAGTCAATACTTTTCACTATTGACTTGAAACCAGTGTTTGCCTAGCTTATCTTAATAGAGATTAGCATAAGTGGTAGCCAAGAAATATAACTTTGGGGAAGCCTCTAAACACTCTCTCATGCTCAATCTTCTCTCTCCAAGTTCATTTAAATTTGTTCTTAACTATCCTTTTTAATACAGATGCATATCATTTCTATGCATCTGTATTAAAAAATGCATCTATCATTTCTACAACTTACTTTTTCAGTTTTATGTAAAGAGTTCTTATCATAACATCATGGCTGTAGGACTTTTGCAACCTAAAATTCAGTATCATAGCTAATTAAATAATTCTAGAAGACAACACAAACATCTCCATAAAAAAATTGTCTCTTTGTTTCTTTTTTTTTTTTTTTTTCTTTTTCTTTTTCCAAATCAACAAACAAGATTGCTACAGTTTCTATGTGCGGCAAGCTACACAGTCTTCTTCCGCATTAATACACAATTTTGATTTAAAGAGTTATTTGAAAAACAAAACTTGAAGCAAAATTCTTAGGTCAAGATTTTCCTTATTTGATTTTTCTATAAAGATAAAAAATGAAATAAGAAACAAATGAGTCTTTCTTTGGACCTTCCTGCTTGCTTGTCTCAGTGGGAGCGTAATTCCTAATCATCTTCCCTACATGCCACCATCATCAAAAAAAATAATTCTTGTGCTTAATAGCGTTCCTCCCAGCTGTCACAGAGTGAGGAAGGAGGGCACTCAAGCTGAAACAATTACAATATGCCTAAGTTAAAGGAAAAGGAAGGCAAATTTGAATGGTATTTTGGCTGTCAGTTCTTTAACTTGCATTAATCACAAATAATGTCCTCAAAAAAAGAAAAAGAAAAAAAAAAAGGCACTCTGAAGGAATTCCACCTTTCCTTTTCTTTTGCAACAGCTTCTGTTTATACATATAAAACATCTCTTTTACTTTCCACTAAGAATTTTCATAGTTCATATTTCTGGTTTTCTGATGTATGTTCCCAAGGATTAAAGTGCAGATGCATTTCCAAGCAGCCTCTTTCAAACCAGGGGCATAAGGAAATGTTCAAATGTGTTTCATGATATGACCGTGATTTGTGATGCTCCGAATATTGTAGCACGGAAGCTTACCAGTGACTTTTTTTTTTTTTTTTTTTTTTTCTCAGCAGAAAAACCCTTGGGACAGATGGATATTAATAAAGAAAGAGAGAGAAGTGAACTAAAATAAGAACAGTCGTCTCAGGAGGGGTATATAAACAAAAGGAAGAAAAAAAAACTCCTTGAAAGGCAAGTGTGTTAATATTTAACTAAAGTTTTCTTCAATCTCCTTCTACACATAACAGAACAAAACCCTTTACTTGAGAATGTACCTGTTATTACTACAATACAGATAATAAATATTAACTTAATGGAACACAACAATTACTGAGTGTTTAATGAACTGTAGACTGCATTTCAATAGCACCTAAGTCTCTTCAACTCCTTTGAAAATGACAGCCTTGATGCTCTCTTTATATGCACACCTGGCTGGCCTTGTAGAAGTCTGGAGATTTACAGGCTTTCACACAACCAGGATGGCTGGAAAAAAAAAAAGAAAAAAGAAAAAAAAAAAGAGAGAGAGAGAGAGAGATTTGATCTGAGCAGGACATCTTTTCCCTGGCTCCCTGGCTCTTGTGATTAACTCACACCTGCCTGAGACTGCATTGCATGAAATGTAGCTCTTCAGCAACACTCATTTCAAAAACCTTTCAGAATAAAACAAAATATACCTGCTTCTCCTGAAGACTGACAGGGAAGTTTGCATGCAAACAGTTAATCTTAAGACTTCTTAAGTCTGACTGCAAAATTTATCACCCTGCAAGACATATTTCTTTGGAGAGCATAAGTCCAGAAAGCAATTTAAGAGTTAAACTTTAATCAATTATCTTCACCATCACATTTACTACTACTGCTAGAGAGTTCACGTGCCACCAGGAAAGCTCTACAGCAAGCCCAGAGCAATCTGAAGGTTACAACAGCACCTTCCCTCACAGCTTGACTAGTGCTTCATCACTGCTCAGGAAAGGGAAGCCCAGTATGATTCTACAACAGCAAAGAAAGAAGAGTCCTAGTCAATTCTGCATAGTCTTAATGTTAAAAGTTGTACAACTTCATACTCAGCTCCATAAGCAGTGGTTGTCCCTAAGCACTTCCAGTGCATTTCAAAGTGAAGCAGCTCTAGAAACCCCCCAAATTTACAGCCTTAAGCAGCAGGGAAACCTGAAATCAGTGGCAGCAGACTTTTCAGCGCACAAAGAAAGCTATAGCAGTTTCAGGAATTGCTTTCTAACATCTGCAGTTCTCCTTGGTCATAGAGTGGCAGTCTCCATAAGAGTACCAGAGCAAACATCTGCTTCTTTTGCTCTGACTTTCATCCATCTACATTCCGGAATCAGCATTCTGACAAATGAAAATCATTGCTTAAGGCTGCTTTAGTTCAGTTGTCTGACTTAACTCAAAACTGAGCGGATACCCTTAGGCAGTCAGGAACCATGCCTGAAATACTCAGGAACCACATCTGAAGTGTCTGAAAGGTAATCGCAAATATCCAAAAAGCAGTCCTTTAAACTTGATCCTAGAAATAACTGACCTTGTGAGCATGCTTACTCCATTTCAGAACAAAGTCAATCAGGTTGGTCTAACCCACCTTCAGTTCAATGTCATCTGTGTGGCTTTTGACCTGAAGCAGATTGAAAGACTCACTTGCTCCAAACACCTGAGAGGCAGTTTAGGGAAAATGCCCCTTCTCATTGGTAAATCCCAGTATGAATGCAGTGGTTCCTGGGCAACTATTTCTAAATCCTTTCAGTGCAAGGTCACAGAGGGTGATCAAAACCACATCAACTTCCTCTTGTTTGCTTGGTGTCCACCTTCTCTGGAATTGTGTGATTGTAAGGTTTCTTACTGATTTTGATACTAAGGAAAAGGCAAATACCTAAGCCATCTATTTGACTTAATGGTGCCAGAATCATAGAATCATAGAATGGTTTGGATTAGAAGGGACTGTAATAGAAGGGACTGTAAATATCATCTAGTTCCAACCCCCTCCCCCCCCCCCACGGGGTTCCACTAAGTCAGGTTGCTCTGATGATAGAAATATTAATATGGCTGAATATGAACATAAGGGAGTTAAGGAAGCTCCTCTGAAACTCTCAACAGTTAATTACTGGCTTCCTATTGTATCATGATACCAGACTGAAACAATATGAAAGAACTTGAAAGGCAAAATTGCATCAGATGTGGGCACATACTAAATGTGTTAACAGCATGTCATGCATGAGTTTGCATCAAGAACTCATACAACCATGTATATATCATCTTTGGGTAGAACTCTCCAAGAGCAACTGAATGAGAAGAGATTATATCCAAAGCTCTAGACTGGGCTGGTTCTGGAAGGGCTTTGATCTTTCAATAATGAAAGCAATTTAGGAAGAGAGACAGGTCGTAAAAGGTTTCCAGAATGAAGTTGTTTTCATGTGAAAAAGATTCTGGCATACACTAGACAATGCATATTTGTCAGCACAGACATAGCTAGTGATGCATGAAGAAAATGTATCATTATTTCATATGGGACTTCTGAAGCAGGGAAAACTGCAAGTTCAAAGAATAGATGTTGCTGCAATTGATTTCATAGTATTAAAACTTAAGACAAGTATTTTTGATTCACAATGGATAAAAATGTTCTTATGTCAACAGTGTTGTGCAGGGAATTTGCAAATCATAGACATTGCCTGGATCTAGCTAGATACATGTTCAGGAAAAGATCAGTTCCAGATAAAAAGCTTGAGCAACTGGCAAGATAAGAAAACTTTCAAAAGATATCAAGACTATAGATACCAAAGCAGAAACAGTCAGAGGAAGATTAAGGGTATTGTTTTACTATGCTGAGCTTGACATCTCAATGTCCAGCTGGAAACTTTCAGAGAGATATCAGAGATTTTCATTTGGATAGCAGAAGCTTTGGACAGACAGTTGTACAAAGGACGAGAGCAAACTATTTGTGTTTATATTTGTGAAAGCAATAGCTTAGGAGGAAAGAAAGATGCAAGCTTCAATGTGCCACACAGGAGTTAGGAAGTTAGGAAGATGGAGGATGAAGAAGATCTGATAAATAGTACATTGGGGAAGAGTAAAAAGAAGAAGAAAATTTCAAGAAGAAAGCTGAGGTCACTTGCTTTGAAAGCAACTGACAGCAGAGAGAATGAGGATGGAATTCAAGTTTTGGCTTTTTTTTTTTTTTTTTTTTCAAAAGCAGTACAGATGATAGATAGAATATAGGCATCCTCCCTTAATTGGCAACACAGATTTATTACTAGGACTAACAAATGGTCTTTATTTTACTTAACAATGAAACATGATAAAAGTAAAGACCAATTCACTCTGACACAGTGTTCAGTGTAAAATCTATGAAGATCGCACACTCTGAAAGGCTAAAATAAATCTTCCTCTAGAGTTTCTGAATAACAATAGAGAAGAAAAAAATGCATTTGACCTTCAGGGTAATACATATACGTATGCATTACATATATACATATATTTACATAAATATATTTTAGCAGTCTGAATTGGTTACATTTTATGCTCAGATATTTTATACATGTTTTGGACTTTGTCATTGCAGCCATATGCTATTGCTTAATGTGAAGAAAATTATAACAAATACAGAGCCAGCTAAAACTATTCTTCGTTGGCGTTCAAGTGCAAAGATTAAAACAGTAGATTGGGAAAAACAGCCTAACAGCTTAATACATTGCAATTTCCCATAGACTGGATTGTGATAAATTTTTCAAAACTGTGGTTGAGATAGGAAGAAGGCACAGGAGGAGCACAGCCAGCATGATGGACCACAGAAAGGATCTTTGTGGCAAAGAACACTGTGGCAAGACTACCCTTCATTTTGGTACAGAAACATCCTTCCTTTTCTGCCTTGCACAGCAACTAGGCTGGTAATATTGACATGTGATGTGAGACTAGGGGTGGGAGAATGGATGGGTAAATGGAATCCACCTTGTATATCCTCAGAGATCTAAACCACAATTATCTAAATTTGCATGAGTCTTTCTAGACCCTGTTCAGAGCCAATGGGGAGAACTAGGCACCTCCAGAACAGAGGCAGTTGTCATGGCATACATGCCTCCACATTAGGTGGATATTCCTCTTTGGCTATAGAAAATCCAAGGCTGGTGATTTTTCAAGTTGATTCCTAGCTCGGGGCAAATGAGTGTGGCTTTTTGCTAGCCCTTCCTTTTATTTCCTTGTCTTTTATAATTTTGTGGCGAACCTTCAACTTTGATGGCAAAATTCCAGCAAACTCTGGGGAGAGTGGGAGTGAAGGGAAAGGCGGATACCATAGTATTTCACTGGTGCTGTATAAAAGCTAGTAAGTGACTCTCACCACAGTTTATTGTGTATTGTTTACTCAGGTATGCATCAAACACTGATTGCATTAACCAATTACACAGTGAGAAAGACATTTCTTGCAGAAAAAAAATCCCTTATTCAGATATGGCAGAAACCTCATAGATTTACAAAGCAAGGGTTGCACGCACACAGCCTTGCTACTTCTAGTATAAATGATTCTTCTTGATCATTTATACCCCACAGTATTCCCCTGAAGAAAAGCCAGAAACCAGGCCTCTGCATGGCAAAAGATACTGTGTTTGACCATGAAGAGACTGCATGCTTTTGCATTCTTCTGAAATTACATGGGTATATATCCTGCAACCTGGGCTAAGAGAACAGCCCTGTGTTTTGAAGTGTTTCTAGAAATGCTTTTTCATTGCAAACTTGCTGCTCACAGAAGATGTTTAAAGAGCCTGCAAAATGAAAACCCACGCCCCATCTCTTCTGTTTTCAATTGAACTGGAATGAATTGTTCTAATTCTGGCATTGAAATTAAAACATCCTAAATTACAGTAATTTGTTTCTTTTTGTGAGTCATTATATACTCTGACACTGCACATTACTCAGCAAGGGTCTAATACTGCAGCAGTCTACAGGCCAAAGCTCTCAGTTAACTGAGCAGGAGCTCTGCTCTGCAGAACACACTGTGTGCTCCCCAGCCTCGGACTTAGTGAGGTTCTCCAGCTATGTGATGGGGGAAATGCACAGTGACGCTGTTATGAGAAAACATTTCTCTTTGCTGAGCCCTCCGTGCTGATTGCTTGAATGGCTTCTGGTTGCTCATGGGACAGTTGCCAGGCTGCAATCTGCCACAGCAAGAAGGCAGCCCTAAGGGAGAGGGTAACTCATCAAGCCTCCTGGGAAATGAGATTCAGTCCCTGCTCTCCTTCCTCTGGCCTGGGAAAGTGCTCTGGGCCACTCCAGGCTGAGCTCCAGCTGCTCTTTCATTTCATTCTGCTGCCATGACTTTTAACTGTTTATCACTCACACTTATCCACACCCTGGTGGGGAGGGTGTGAGGAAAGGAGATGAGAAGAAATGCATCCCAAATGCTACCTGGGGCACTCTAGGGCTGATTGGGGTAATATTTTGGGGATTAAACAGGAGAGCAATGAAGAAAATCCTATCACTACTGTTTTATGAGTAATATAGTAGAATCTTGAGAAGAAAATTACCTGTAAGATAATCAAGGCATTCCAACAATTTCTTCTCCCTGGTAAAATCAAGTGCGAAAGTATCAAAAGTATCATTGAGATTAATTTCAGGAATTAGAACCTGGGAGGATGCAGTTGCCATGGAAACCCTATAATGAAAAGAAAAAGTATTTTAGCACACTCAAATACACACTAACTTTTACATTAAGGTAGGATCTAATCATCATGACCACTGTTATTTCTCAAAAAATTTTAAAATAATTTTTACAAATATTTTATCTATATGGTTTGTTGGGAATTTATCCTGCCACCTTTACTTTTGGAAGTAAAGTCTCCCATAAAAATCTGTTATTATTACTTATCTTTTGCTTAATGTGCAGTGTTAGATAAGTTTTTAACAAAATACCAATTAAACAACAATATACTTCGAAATTTTCTTTTTTCTTTTTCTTTTTAGCTATCCTCTGAAGCAAAGGAGCATTAGCACTATTTTTATTTCTGTTTTAAGCAATCCTGACAGATGTTGCATCTCTCCCAACCCCTTTTTCCCATGTAGTTTCTTGCTCAAGGCATTCCTTCACACTGCTATCTCAAGGGCTTGGTGCAGATCACCACACCTCCTCAGCTGTTTAGCACAGCACACTGCTGTTAACTTCAAAATGCACAGGGGAGAGACAAAACCAATAGATGTCAGCACCGTTTATTTTGAAAAATAAAATAAAATAAAATAAATAAAGCTAAGCATGTGTGCATACTTACATTTCCTCCAAACTGAAATGTTTCCTTGCCTACCTTATTTCAGAAACTACATCCACTTTTGTCTATCCAACTGTACTAACATAAAAAGATGAGTTTTCACAGGAAAACTGGCAACAGGATTCATTTTTTGGATCCTTCAGCCTGATATCCCAAAATATTTCTTAGTGGATATCTGGATACTGGATATGCTTACGGAAAGTTCAGGTGAGAATTCAGCAAAGAGGTTATTAAACCTTTTGTTATACAACAGAAAATTGTTGTTTCACTCTGGAGGTAAATAGATAACCATGAGCACAATGTGTACCAGTTATCTATCATTTGTGACATGTCAGGTCAAAATATTTTGATTGCTTCAATGAAGTTTCCCAAATTAGAGTATTTCACTGCAGATGAGACTGAAAAGCCTCCAGGCCAAACGCTTGTTAAGAACTGTGTTTTCATATTTCTCGTTTAGTATTTTAGGAACACAATTAGAAAATTCAAAAACTGAGCTGTATATCTTGTTGTCTTCAGCTCAGTTTTCAAAGACTTAGCTGAGGAGCTTTCCTAGTCAATAATTCTTGTTATATAGTTTTCATCATCATTTCTCTTTGAAATTGTGGTTGTTTTTTTCCCCCACTCCTCCCGTCCCCCTGTAGCTCACCTGCAATTACGCTATCATGTTTCTATATCTAGTCGAGAAACAAGACATACATTTCATTTAGGGCCTGTCTTAGGGCAAAGCCAGGCTGATACACACCTACAAAAAAAATCATCAATTACCTTGCTACGAAACCAGCAAGCAGCTATGCAAGGAGAAGAGCTTCTCTGAACGCCTCCATAAAGCAAATATTTATTACATTTATTATGAAGAAGACCATAGCACCAGGCCCTTTTGGACAGTTATTTTGGACAATGCAAAGGGGACACTGTAATTGGCTGGAAAGGGATTTTCTAGGATAAATATATTTCATCCATTGTAAATAATGCATGATGTAAATCACTGCAGGGTGTGTAATGTCTTTGCTATACATAGTTACCTGTTGTGCTTACAATAGAGAATATTATACTGAAATTACTTGGAAATGTGAGTATGAAGAAATGCAATGAGCATAATTTCAGGAGACTGTTTTAGCTCTGGTAGTTCAGGACCCTGGTAAGAGTGTTGCATGCGTAGCCTAGAAGCAAACAAAATATTGCTCACCACATGGGAACAAGAGAGAACTTGTGAGAAATAATTTATTAATCAGAGTTAGTCTCTTTCTCCATTTGTAATTTGTCTGCAAGCACCTGGTGTTTTTTCTCCTCATTTTTATTCACTGCTTGGAATGATTTTTTGATTTGCAGGTGGTTCACAGTCCTCTCATTATAGATGTAATAGCTATATTACATATGGCTATATGTAATAGCCAAGAATTAGATCTGATTGGACACATATGTCAGCTGGTCTCATTTCTTTTCTCTGAGCATCTCTCCCATGGCTGTATTTATGATGTAACTGCTCGTGTTTACAAGTTCAAAATTGGAGCTTCTTTGAATATTCTCTGGCAGTCTGTTAAAAAGGTTTGTATCTCCATAGGTTTCTGTCTAGTGCTTATTCCACTGGATATTGAAAAAAGGCCATACTCTCACCTTCAGAATTTTACTCATGATACTCATATATTCTGTGACAGTTTTGCTATCAGCTTCAGCTGGGAAAAAGAAGTGGCACAATATAGCTTGGTGATAGAATATAAAACAGGGTACTAGTCTAATGGACCAAATTTAATCCATTGTCTCATCTTTCCTGGCTTTGCCTTTCTCAGCAGAGTTATAATTCTCTGAACATTTAAAGAGTAACACAGTTTCTCTCTTGTTTATAAATTGATTAAAATAGCTTTGGTGAAGTCTGATATTTTAGGAATCTGCACACTGTGCTCCAGAGTAAGTAATAGGCTTAAAATGTATATAAATTTAGAAAAAGGAATTTCATTATTTGGATTAGGTGAAAATTGGCTGGACATTGTACAGATACAATGTGAATCCACAGATTAAAATAAACAAATGAAGAAAACAAAACAAAACAAAACAAAAAACCATCTGAATGAATACAGATACTTGTTAACCGTTTTTTTTTCTTCATTGTCACAAATACTTGTGTGTTTTGTTTCTCTTCCTGTTGGCTAAATAGCTGATAGTTCCAAGATTATTACTTTTTTTGTTTTTGTTTTTTTCATCAGAAACCACTGATGAAACTCAGTGGGAATGTTTTAGCATTCACCCTGTTGCCCTGAAAACCAGACTGAATTTTCTGATAGCACAGTTTCCTGGAATTACTCAGGCCCTTGTCTTTGGGTCATTGATATATCTGAAAAGGAGCTAAGATCCTAGAAGTAGTAGAAATTCCTGGCACCCAGGAACCCAGCACAGCAGCCTCCATCACTTCCAGACACACAAGTTGTTGAACCGCCAACTCTTTGAGTGGGCTACCGCAGAGATGTCCATTGCAGGTTCCCAAAGATACACATTTTGTTACCTTTCCACCTGCTATTTCGTGAAGGACATGAGACAACTAAGATCATACAAAAATTCTCCTAGGGAACGCACTTTCTTCCTTATTTCTTTCTCAGTCTCAGAATTTTTCATGGATTAGGAATTTCAGTTTCCAGTCACCTGATTTTTCATTGTATTTAGTACCAGATCTCTGCTTGGCATCTATTAATATCTATGCTACCTCCTTCATTTGTGCATGCTCTTACTGTTCTAACAATTATTTCACCCCCTTTTCTGACTGCTCCTCCTTCCAAAGGGATGTTTTGATTTAACATTAGAGTAAGACCCTTCCCACTCTGTCACAGCCCAAAGTAGTCTTATTGAGGAATACAGCATCCTCCCCTCTTTGACCACATCACCACAGTAGCAGTACCAAACAATACAGCAATTATGACAACTTATCTGCCTTAAATTGAGACTCTTCTGCTCATCAAGAGGAACAGGTGTTTTTTTTTTTTTTTTTTTTTTTTACCTTTCAGTGATATTTTTAGCAGTTTGCAGGAAGCGAGCATGATCGTTCTCCTTCAGAGACTGCTCAGCCTGAGAGATGAGGGAGGTCGAGCGCTCTATGCACTGTTTGCAGTTCGCAATCTGCTGAGCCAGTTTTCTCAACCTTACTACCTTGAGTGGAAAGACAAGAAAGCAGTCAGTTCTCTAATGTCACAAATCATGATTGCATTTACACTTCTGAGACAGAGCTGTCATGCAAAGGGGGAGCTAAGATGAATGGCTTCACTGACAAGAGCTTCTTTCACACCAGCTTGATGGTGTGCCTTCCACTAGCCACATAACATTTTTAATAAGAGGACGGGCACAGCCTTTATACCTCAAAGTTTTCCACATGGAAAACAACAGGGGAGAGCCAAAACAAGCACAGCTGTCCTGTTTTCCAATAGAAGAAATGTCATTTCCTGGTACTTTCTGCTTACATGATAACTAAAGGCTATTTAGATAACCATTTCCCTGAAGTGATGAGATTTATGTTAAAGGCAACTTGTGGATTACTTACTTTTTTTCCTATCACATAAAAAATCATCTGAAAATAAAACGTGAGTAAAAAGACTGTTAAATTCTCCCAGCAGTACATGCCCGCCCTTTTTGTTAAGTGCTTTTAGTCACACAGGGTGTTTTTTATTTGTTGGATATTTTTAACGGGATGAAAGGACAGTAGTACTGAAGAGATGATTATTATTACTGAAAACACATGTGTTGGAGATAAACACAGAAGATGTTACTGTAGTCATTTGCTGAAATATTAGGGAGGAGCACAGTCAACCCCCCATATAAAGACAATGTTGGCTAACAAAACCTCTAGTTCCTGAAAGGTCTGGGACACCTTCCTATTGTTATCAAATCAAGATTGCTGCTACTCCATAGTATGAACAAGAGTAAGAAAAAGGAAGGAAATTAAATAAATCTGGAGTTTAGAAAGACCCAGTTACATGAAAAATAAGGAAACTAAACTGTACATGGATTGGTAAATTTATAATTAAATAAAGTTCCTGGTCTCAGCAATTAGGGTATAAACTTTGAAGTTACTGAGTTTGCAGTTATAGTTGTGACAGGAGTTCAGCATTTTTAGCAAAGATGAGTGTGTCTTAGTGCACCTACATGACAACAGAAGTCAGTAGGAAAATACATCTTTTGGAAAACTTTCAAAAAGAACATACTATGCAAATGATTAATAATATTGGTGTTTCAATAAAGAGAAAATGCTGGGAGGGCATGAAGATTTTGACAATGCTACTGATCTGATCAGGTTCTCTCCTCACAGTTCAAGAGCTCCAGTTCCTACTGACTTGGAGGCCCTCCCACTTTGTCCATGTCTTTGCTTTGCTGGGTGCCCAAACCTGGATGCAGTAACTAGATGAGGTCTAGTGCTCAAAAGTGCTGAATGAGGAACATGATCTCTTCCATTTTTTTTTACTGGCTGCACTTCTTAAAGCCCATGTTGGTGTCTTTCCTACTTTTGACTCATGTTTTGACTCATGTTGACTCATGTTGACTCATGGCTGTTGAGCACCAAGATGTACAATTGCATTGGTAAAGACTTAATAACTGAAGTACTCTCACAATCACTTATACAAGTAAGGAATTGTATTCAGATCCTAGCATTTTATAAATACACTGGGAGGTGGAGACAGATAGATACTGAGAAGTGTCAACAGACTGTTCCATGGAAAACAAAATATATTCTATAATTGTGCATTTACTCAGAGATCACAATTTAGTTACACCAGCCTAACCAGAGAAAGGTTCATTGCAGAAATAAACAGCTCATCTCTTTATTAAGTATTAATTAACAAAATGAACTGAAATAAATGTTACCTTGTAAGTTTTTAACAATTAGATGTCATGATCTGTGAGGTCTACATATGAACTTGTTTTTTTTTTTTTTTTGTTTACTTGAATTTTCCTTATGTCTCCAAAAAGTCAACTTTTAAAGGAAGAAAGTTTATCTCCTGCCCATAGTGGCAGGAATGACCTCTGCACTAAAATTATTATGTCTATTTAAATCTTTTTTCCTGTTATGTGCTTTGTTGGATTTTATAGGTTGTGAGTGATAAGTAAGATTAAAGATGGAGCCGCACCACATTATGACTCGTATGTCTTAATCTGAAGCCCTGAAGTCACAGTTAGAACTATACTTGAGTGCTTCCATCTCTGTAGCCTTAACTGTGGTCCTCTAAACAAATTTGCCATGCTCTGCCTTCCAGAAAGACTATGGAGAACAGTCACAGACTGCTCTAAAAGAAGACACCTGGGACTGAATTTCCTGTGGCTTTTCAGATTTTCTGGCCAATAGAAAGAGAAAGAGTTCCCTGGGCACTGTAATCCTTAGCAAGATTTCATGATATGTATCTAAAATGCCTGAATTTTAGCTATTAAAGTATTTATATAATTGCTTAGTAAAGACTAGCCTGATTCTCATTTTAAGAACATATGAACAGCTGATCTTAATTGTCCATCTAGCTCACTACAGGCCAGTAGTGGAGGCATCGGATTGGGAAATAATACTTTCTCAGAGCACTGTCTCAGCCAACAGCAATTTGTCTCTCATAGATATCCTGAGTTTGAAGTGGTGTTGTGGTATTTAATTTTGTATTTTTGTTATTGCTGTTGTTATTTTTTTTCTAGTTTTCCTTCATTTTGTTTTTCTCCCATGAGTTAATCCACCTGTCTCTAGAACCCATGAAATCTTTCAACAACTACACCATTCTGAGGTAAAGCATTTCAGTCTTTAACTGTCTCTCCATTGGTATCGCTTTTTGGTTGAACAAAATGGAACAAAGAATGGGGATAAATTCTGTTATCAGCTACATTCACATACATTTGGAGTCAATTGTATCATAAATCTTCCACACTTTAATGAATATTAGACTACACGTTCACAGGCAATATACTTTTAAAAAGCAATTTATGTATATAACACAAATCCAAATGAATGGAAAATTTTCTGTTTTATTGAGAGCACAACTGGACTCACAGAGTCAAAACAATAATGCAGAAGGCCATCATTTCCATTTGCAAGGGACTTATATTTTGTTAACAGCATGAGGAAATTCAGGTTCTGTCACACAAGGTACAGGACTTGTGGTTTCAAACATGTTTAAGTCAGCCCTTGCCTACAGGCTTTTCATTTCAAGTTAATTGGAATATCTTGACAACTGAGCAAACCATTTAACCTGCTCTTGACTTTGTTCCTTTCCTGAGCTTTTCCCACACAAGAAGAGTTTATATTTGACTTAGTTAGCTTAGCAGTTAAAGAGTAAACACCATGTACCAAGAAAATAAGAATGTTAATTCAGCTCTAATGTATTTCTGGGTTAACAGCTAGCTTAAAGAGTTGAAACTTGAATATTTTACTGCCCAATATGTTTGTCACTAATAATCATCACACCC
>CM021765.1:129168119-129256590 GCA_011076525.1 Nettapus auritus | reverse complement strand
GAATATTTTACTGCCCAATATGTTTGTCACTAATAATCATCACACCCAGAAATGTATACTTCATTTCTGCATGTTTTTGAATATTTTTTTTCATAAACAAGTTAGATTTTCTGTTCTTAAGAATGACAATGGTTGAGATGGATTTCTTATGTAATATTATTTTTATAAGTCTTTTAATAAATAATTAAATAATCTAGACTGACATATTATTGTTGATAATTGTCAGCCACAATAGCAAGTGTTGTGGTACTTTGTGATAGTGAAAATTTTGGGGAAAGAGTCAGACATAGAGTCAAATAAGCATTAATTAGTCATCACTTTATTATTATTTACTGACAGAGATATAATTTCAGTGTTTATGCTTAAAATTCATAATCACCTGTAGGAAGAGAAATGCTAAAGAAAGTATTGAAGTCTAATGTACTAATGTTAACAGATTTTATTCCTCTTTACATGGAGGCAGCAGTGGCCCAGGAGTATATAAGGACTCATACAAATTTGTATTAATAGCATCTGAAGTCAAAAAACTGTAAGCATGAAGAAGCAATGTTGACCTACTTGCTATCAAAAGAAGAAAAGCTGTTACCTTTCCTTCCTTGATTTTGGTTCCAATTATTTGTCGTCTTTGCTGGATTATTTCAATGAGCTGGTCACATTCTTCCATCAGCTTGGTTTCTTGGCGGGATGCATTTACCTACAAAGCAAGCCATGTTGATACGTTGATTATTAAAACTTTTTATTTTTATTTTATTTTTTTTAAACTCCGTTCTGTGTACAATAAATGTGTTGTTTTGCTTTTCTTATCTTGGATTTGTGACAATGACATGTCTGAAAGTTTTATTTGAGTCTTATTTGTACCTTCTGTAAGAGATGGGGCTAGCAAATAGATACTTATTTTATTTCTAACTCAGCTGAGGAAAGCCTGCTCCTGTGATGACTGAGTGATGTCAGCTATAATTGACATTAGTGAGAAGTGAAAGCTTTTCCACAGATGCTTAACCTGTCACAAATGCAAGAAGTATGTAGGACTGCAGTGAATACTCATGCATGTAAGAGCACAAGTACTGGAAGTACTGGATCACACAGTCCCTCTAGTACAGTATCCTGTCTCTATCAGCTGCTAGTATGAGCATCTGCTAGTAGAGCACCTTACAAAAGCCTAGCATGTATGATGGTTCCCATGATTATTGTCTCATCCTCCAACCTATTGCAGATCAGAGTCTTTTTGAAACAATTTTTATATCATTAGTAATCCTCATAAGAGTTACCTTCTGTGAATTTACTCACTCTTTCCTTCCAGCCCTCTAAAATTTGTTCCTCCATCCCCACTCTCCCACGACTGAGATCCAAAGCTTAACTCACAGTCAAGCAAGCAACTGTCTCCTTTAGAGGGATTTGAACCTCCTCTCAGCTGCATTTTATGAACACAAATTCTTTTACTGGAAAGAAGAGTGATACCTAGCTTCAATTTCCATTCCACCTGCAATTTTCTAGATCACTGTTTTATCCTCCTGTAGGGCTGAAGCGTCTGAAATGATTCAGATTTTCTTTACGTGAAAGCTGATCTATACTTCCAATCATTCTTGTTTTCTTCTCTGAAACTTTGCCAGGTCTACCACCTACTTTTTCATAGTGGAAACAGAACTTTATTATATGCCCAATGTGCAAACAAACTATGGAGTTATACAGTGGCATGATATGTTCTCCATTTTGTCATGCTTATTTTTATAATGATTCCTAATGTTTGATTTGCTGAATATAATACCTGAAAATTTAGTATTCTTTTCTTATTTTCAATGTCCATATAGTAGTTTCTGAAAGACTCAAGTTACCAAAGATCCAATTGACATTATCTAGTCATGTGCATTTAATGTTTTCTTTATTAGTAGTACTTTGCCTCTAATCAGCCAGAAAGCATTAACTGTGCTTGTGTATACTGTATATCTACAGTATAAATGTATGCGCTGCTGAAACTATTTTTAGCACAAAAAATCCTCACAAAACAAAACATTTTTTTTTCAGGTTAAGACTGATTTTTTAATGAAAAGTCAGCATTTAATATGACAATCAAAACGGACCTCCCCACCAGCAGTATGTTTAGCTTATATGTATGAAAGAAAAGAGATGGAGAAAAAGACAAAAGTTTCTAATCATACCTACAAAACAGAAAAAATAAAAGGAGTGATGTCAGACCTGTGTTTCTGTACACACTTTGCTAAGAGGTTAAAACAGCCCTCAGCCTTGGCCAGTTGCTCCTAGAACCACTCCACATCACCTTTTCCATTGGCATAGTAGATCTAGAGGTGAACCAGAAAAGGGAACAGTCCTAGGTAAAGACTAACGATATTTCCCCTCGTTGGTTTTTTTTTTTTTTTTTTTTAAATTTTTAAACCCCTTTATTTTTCCCCCCTTTTTCTTTCTTTTTTTTTTTTTTTTTCTATTTTTTCCCAACAATATGTTTAAACACGCGTTTACCTGTAAGCATATTATGGAGCTCATTAAGATTAAGCAAATGCTTATACATCTGAGTTTGGACCAGGACCAATTTTATAAATACCTTCTTATGTGAAATACACCATGTCCTCTGGGCAAAGAGGGGACTTGTTTACAAAGGTCTGTTTTCATTTAGATTTCAGATTATCCTTCTCAAACCTTCATAAAATTAAAATTTAATCACACATTCCATTGGCTTAAATGTTAATTAAGCTACCAGTATTATAAAGAGAAAGTGTATTTGTTTCTTGAAGGCAATAGATGGTGCTGAAAGTGCTGGAGAGATCTACACACGAAAGGTGAAAATGTAGGAAATACTTCCACCATCCAATTTTAGGTGCCTCTTCATTTACACACGTTAGCTGTTTGCTCTGCCTGTCTTCCCACCATAGTCCATGAGGAGACAGAGTCCACAGAGCAGCTGACCCAGAGCCTCTGGCAGAGCATATGTCTCTCCAGTGACAGCTTAGGGAGCCTAGAACTAGTCATTCTGCATATCAGGCTTACCCAAGGGCCAAAAACTGGTTTGTGTGAACACTGTTGTTCACATTCCACCTCTTTTCATTATCCCACCACCCCAGCTGCATAACACCCTCTGGTCATGAACTGTATTTTTGGCATGAACTTCTGCAGGGCTGTTTTCAATGAGGTGTCCAACACACAGGTGTCCCCTGCCTCGACTGCTGTTTCACTAGTGGATTGTAATTCCACCAGAGTAGGTAATCCCAAATGGGTTCAGTCAGAGGCAACAATCCTATTCAATATACATGGGTACAACTCTTTTTATGCTGATACCGAGGTCTGCTCATGCCAGAGTTGACTTTGGCACTGAATTACTGTAACAGTTCCCAGGACTTCTGAGTAGCTTCCACTCAGAGTGTTACTTCTATCACCACTTATATCATGAATATGTTTTGTCTAGCAGATCTAAGTTACCTCTACGGCAACTGTCATGACAGAGTTCAGGAAGGCTAAGACAACAATGTTTCATTAATGCTCAGACTGGCTTGAAAAATAAAGTATTAATTAAATCTTAAATTACAAAACTCTAGACTAAGAAAAATGAAATTCTTGTAAAAAATCTTTGTATTTCTTACACACTCACTGCAGACGTCTCTGTTTTCTTTGAAATCTGAAAAGTATACTCTTTTATAAACTTCATTTGAAGACATTTCCAAATTTTATAGCTTGCAGAAGCTTATTAAAACTGGAAAGGATATTCCAAAACTATTTGATATGTCTGAGTTTTGTATGAATGCCCCAAAAAAATGAATGTCTCCTCCCCCCCCCCCCAAAAAAAAAAAAAAAAAGAAAAAAAATTAATTTTGGGGGCTTTTCTCAAGTTGAAATTCTCCTTAATCAAATTTTCAGCCCAGAAGGCCTCTGATTCCGTAATAACTTTATAATTGAGCACATGCCTAACTTTAAGCGCAGTATATTAGTCCCTAAAGGGACTACTTGTGAGATTAACATTGAATAATATTTACTTGTGTATTTCTGAGAATTCATATGTCAGACCAAAGAGCCAGAGGCATGGAGTAGGGCTCTGCTGTACAGGTGCTACAGAAATACCAGAATAAGACTCTGCCTTCTGCTTGAGTCCTTTGATGAACAGCAACCTTGACAATAACTTCCAGCTGGGGCTGGCCAAGGAATACGAGTTCTGTCTGGTGAAAATATTTGAGGTTTTATGTTCTCTACTTTTCCACAATAAAAACAAGCCCTCTTTCCAAAGACTTCATTAAAAAAGACTGAGAGCCGCATTAGAAAATTCTGGAGGCTGCATCGCTCACTTTGGTTGTGGGAGGCCCTGAATCATGCAGAGAACAGATTTAAAACCTGGCTTCCTCCATCCTAGATGAATGTTGACTCTGAAATATGAGATTTACATTGTTGGAGAGTTAATGCTGGACTTGGAGATAATTTTCTGTTGAAAATTTCACTGACATCAACACGCTTAGTTTTGACATCAAAAAATTCCTTAGAAATTCATGACCACAACTACAATGAAAGTAAAGTTTTTTGTTTTGTTGGTATCATTTTTAAAAACTTCTCTTCCACACCACAAAACTTTTAAAAAACTGACTAGGAGACCTTGTTAGGATTTAGAAAGATTATAAATTTTTCCACCATCAAACATGCAGGAAAGGATGTATTCTAGTCCTGTTGCTTTCATGGGGAATTTATTTCTATTTCTGCAATATTTTGAAGACCTGAGACAATTTACTGAAAAACAATATGCAGAGATCTTTCCAGGTTTTCCAGACAGATGGATAGGGTCTAGTGGTCTGAGCCTCAATGAGTGGGTGTTAAAAATAAATAAATACATAAAAAGAAAGAAAAATGGGATTTCCTCAAATCTCTGACAGGGATCTGGAAACCACAAGCCCTCCTAGCCCAAAGGGGGGAGAGCAGGCCAGCTGCTCACAGGTCCACAAACTGAGAACTACTTTGGAAAATGTTCTGCTCTATGAAGAGGCTTCCTAGGCTTTCATCTTCAGAGACGTGAGTTAAATTTTAGCTTAGATCATATGAAAATGAATGTGGTGGTTTCACAGTCCCTAGCAGATGTTTGGGAAATAAGAGAACTGCAATGCTGCTAGTGATGCAAGGTTACAGAAAGTTTTGATGGTTAATTCAAAGGCAAGCGTAGTGTCATAGAGCTAGACTCATACAAAAGAAAACTAATATATTAGAATCAAAGGATATTTTAATGTCTCAGCAGAGATCTTTGCAGGAACAAATCTCTCCCTTTGGGGTTCCTTATCGGTGAGGCAATTTTGTCTACAAGTGGAAATGCATGTCCTTTTTTGGCAAATAATTTCTAAATGACAAGCTAAATAAGACACCCTAAGTTGGAGGTTCCTTGCTTTTTCTAAGACTATAGTGGCTGGGATAAATTAATCAAAACCAGAGTAATTTTTATTCACTAATCCTAGTGTGAAATGAAATAAAGTAGGTTGTAGAAAGAGTCTGATCTTTGGAAAGTGAGGAATGCATTTTGGTTTCAG
Organism: Nettapus auritus; assembly: GCA_011076525.1. Taxonomy (NCBI): domain Eukaryota; kingdom Metazoa; phylum Chordata; class Aves; order Anseriformes; family Anatidae; genus Nettapus; species Nettapus auritus. The sequence continues at coordinate 129,251,086 of CM021765.1, read as the reverse complement.
ATTTACTAATTAAAAATGGTTTGCATGCCTCAAAATGCCACAGACATGGCTATCCAGGTAAAGAAGAAATACCAGATTTTCTTGGTGGGTATGAGTTGATGGCTACAGAATTTACTGAACAACAACTTACTGACAAATAAGCTAAAACATCAGAAAAACAAATTGCACTGATTCCACTTAACAACTGAAGCATCATGGTCACATGTTTCATTCTAGATTTTGAGTCTGAATTCCTTCCAAAGAATTCTTTCTTTTCATATCCCTGTTTGATAGTATAGGTTATTCAATTTGATTCTGTAGAACAAAAGTAACTCTAGGAATAAAGTTTTCTCAGATTTTATCAAGTCTGGAAGTAAAACTGATTTTATCTATTGTGACAAACTGTGCCTTTGGAAATATGTGAAATTAATAAACTTGCCATCTGAATGGATCATCAACAACTTCTTCGTCTAAATTGGTGCAAGAGAGTGGAATGGCCATCTCCCATTTCAAGTGTGCCAGAGGCTTTGTTTTTGTTTGCATTCCACATTTATCTCTAACCAGGAGACCTGTGTTTACAGGCAGTCTCAGAGCAGGTTAAACTAAGGTCAGCACAAAAGTACAGCAACTTACTCTGGCTTCCTAAGAATTTTGTGAATGAAGAATTGATTAGGCCAGGATACAATATTTTGGGTCACACTGATAAGACTATCTTTCCCCATCTTGACTAAAAGCAAACCTTTTTAGAAGTTTGAAATACTCATGTTACTTATTAAAATATTATTTTAAAGTCTTTTGTCCCACTGTGCTTTGGAGCAGATAGTTGAGAAACTAACCAGCAAGGAACCTCCAGTCCTCTAGTTACATTTACAATCCAATCAGAGGAACAAACCAAAATGAACAACAACAAAAACAAAAACACAGAAGCGTCATGGAAAGCAAACTAATAAGATTGACATTTAAAACATAAAACGTTTTAAACTTTGGAAAGTTCTAATAAAGAGCTACTCCAGGTATGATACTGACAGCTGTAAAGCCCATAGACTAGGTTTGCTTCAACAAATCAAGCCCTGTTTTTATGAAGCACAAATGCAGCATCATGTTGAACAGCTGGCTTTTTTTCAAGGATAGGAAAGCATGCTGGAGAAATGACATTTATTGACAGAGGAACCACAGTTTCATAACCCATCTGCTGAAGCTGGCATGGCTACCTGGCAAAACAGCTAAGCTGGGCTCACCCGGGTGACCTGGATATAGTACTATCACATGGGAAGTAAGTAGAGAAACACAGCAGGGAAGACAAGAGAGGTGGTGAGGCTTTTGGCAGCAATGAGGTTTAAGATTGGATTAAGCTGTTTGTGAAACTAGCTCTAGATCCCTCATCTAGGAGGGATGAGTTTTTTTTCATATTAATCCTTTAATTTCAGTCACTGTTTTTTGTCCTTTCTGTTAATGCATTCTTTGAACTTTAATGTTTTTGTTTGTTTGTTTTGAATTGACCTATATTTAATTATTTATTGTTTTGATGTTTTTTTTTTTTTCCTGCTGACACTGAGCTTTTGTTTTACGTTGAGCAAAATACGCCACTTAGTCTGTTTCATTGAGGGTAGAAAAATAAAAACAATTAAATAATCACTAAAGTTCAATTGACTGCTGAAGCCAATGCCCTTGTATCCAACAGTTCAGTACTTAAAATGCTCATCCAGGATCTGTGGTCTTTAGCCCAGTATTTAGCATAGAAGAACAATGCCTTTGGTCTCCTTGCTGCTCACATTATTGTTCAGCTATTTATGTTAGGAAGATAAAGGAGAAACTTAGCAATATTCTGTTCCTATAAAGGTAAATGTCTCAAAATAGAGTTCCAAAAACTAAGGCCATTTTGACAAGCTAAACTCTCAGATGGTAGGGACAAAGCTGCATTACTTGAGTAATTAACAGTGAACTGAAACACATTTTCTACTCCAAGGACAAAGTTTTGCAGGAATATACGTCTAACGAGTATGTGAGCACACCTGTGTATGGATGTGAGCTGGAGGGAGAGATGGAAGGAAAGAGAACTGGCATTTTTACCAGCACTCCTGTTAGTTTATATATAGTCCATGTGACCCTTATTATAATTACAATTCTAATTTCTAGAAATTACAAAACAGATGTAGGTGAAATGCATTTTCCAGTACGTGCCTAATCTGTACACTAAATGTATGCTTAAGTGCTGCAGCTCTAGACATATATATGACCAATTATGCATTTAATTAGTCATTTGTGAAAGCAATTAAATGATTACTCAGGCAAATAATATTTGACTACTACGCTAGGGCTTACTGGGCATAAACTGAGAACACCCTTGAACTGATATTTATTTTGAAGTATCCATATAACCATATATGCAGTATGTTTTATTAGTTTTTTATTTCTTATGTTTCTCATTTCTCTACTAGCATGTAAAATGAAGACTCAATGAAGTGAGAAACTTGTCTGAGTTTCACATTGAATGAAATAAAGTTTTATGAGAGTGGAGCTAAATGTAGAACCAAAGTAATTATAAATCAAAAGATCATGACACATATTTCATCTAAACATGTTAATAGATAAAATACCTTATCCCCTCTCCCATTAGAAGCTGTCCTAGGAAAAAAATGCTGTAAACTCTTCCTTAAAGTTTTATGCACATCATGAAATTTTTTAGTCTCTAATTGAGAATAACAACTTTCAATTTCCTTCAAGTTGTTTTCCTGCCTATTTAAAATAAAAAGTCAGTTACTTCTACGACTTAAGTATAGCAAGTGACTATAATTACTGAACAAGTATCTCTGCAAAAACTGAAGGCATTAGGACAGAAGAAATATGAATTTTTAGTTGATATGCTTTTCATCTTACCTACCCGATATTTTTCACGCTGATGGAAAACACTTTTTTAATCCATTGCCCATTTCCTGCTGTCTATAAAACCTCAGCAAAGTGTATTCTTTACTCCAACCTACTAATGTTCATCTGTGTATGACTACGAAGGCTGTTTGCTGCAGTTCAGACACCAGAATTAACATATAGGTTTTCCATCTTAATTTTCGTAACGGGAACTTCTCAGTTTATGCAGGCTTTGAATGAAATGGCCACAAAATATCAAGAAGGAGTGAATACCATGAAAATGAAAACAGAGTACTCACTGTTTTTTATTGTCACAGACAAAGCCTCTTTACTGTTTGTGTGTCCTCAGGGAATCACTCTGACAGCTGACTTTTGATTTTGCTGTCCCTCAAATAACAGAAATGCTACATTTATCTTAAATAGAAAAGGATGGAGACCACAGTGTGTCATAAAATTTAAAGAAACTCTCTTGTAAATGAAATCTGATCAGAGATTCAATTTTTTATTACTTATAGTTTTCCCATTTGACTCATTTATTTTAATAAGGCACAGAAAAAAAAGTATATAAAAAAAAAATAAAAACAACAACAAAGAAACACAACAGCAGGCTTTTCCAGATGCTGCCATCTTCTCTTCATCACTTTTACACAACTGTTTTCACACTGATTTAAAATGTGTCAGATACCTGTGAGTGTTCAGTATCTGTCATGTTCGAATAAAGGTTCTTTTTGTATACTACTTTCTTCAGGTGATTACAGAACGTGGCTATAAAAAACACCCTTTGACACACACACACACACAGACCCCCACAGTTTTTGGTTGGAAACTTTATACTGAGATGTAGCCTGCAGCAGATCTTTAGAAGTGAGCTAGAAACAGAGCATTTCCATTACTAACAGAAAGCAAAGGAGGCAGCAGTTTGAGGGTTACACAATTATAGGAAAATGCCTTTCCTTCTTTGTGTAACCAAAAATGATTTTGCAGCAGTGTCCAGAATTCGCTTCCTATGACGTTTGGCAAATTGAAAATAAAACCAAACAAAACAAAAAGACTGAGATACAGATGTTATAAAACTGTCTACTAGCAAAACCTATTTCCTTTCCCCTCCCCCCTAGATAATTGCTCCAATTTTTCCTCCAGCTGACTTCAGATTATGTTTCTGCATAACAGATGAGAGTAGCTTCATGGTATTGACTAAATAATACGTTTGATCATATACTTCCTAGAAAAGATGAGAAAAAAAGTCTAGAAAGAAAACTGAAAGAGCTTAGAAAAAAGTAACTTATGAGGCTTAGAAAAAAGTCTCATGCTTAAATTTGTGCCTAATGCCAATCAATTAATGTCATGATCTAAAACCCATCTGCAGCAAACTCACACATTCACAGAAGCAAAGTACCTTGGAAACTATGGCAAGAAAGCCAATCTGCTGTAACATAGTACCGTCACCCAGAGAAACCCGTGACTCAAAATCCAAAGGCGGAACCAGTGCACTTCAACCCTTCCCTGATTCAGCTGGGAAGTGGCTGAATTTGGATCCATGAACTGAAAAGCCACAGGGCAGCACAGCAGCATGCAGCCCCATTGCATTTCAGATGGTGGGGCAGAGAGGGAAGGCTGGAGACAGCCATCCTGGGCCACCACTGCAGTGACAACTCTCTGGTACATAGCAGAAGGAAGGGAGACCAGGCGGTGGTTGGTACAGTCATGGGAATGCTATCACTCATGGATTAGCCTGCATCATTATATCCCAGGCCTGTCAAACCCAATTTTACAACAGTGTTTACCGAAGATTTGTCCAAGCCTCTTACAGGAATTTTCAGATATTTGCACTTTTTTTTTTTTTTACCAGCAAGATTCTGCAGACATTTTTCACCCAGCAGGACTGCCGCTAAAGCCTCAGCTGCTGCTGAGGGCTTGTACCTAGGCTGTTAATGTATGACAAAGCATAAACATTTACATTTAACTCTTTTTTCTCCAAACATCTTCCCCGCGGCTCCAGAGCTAAGTAGCTGCCTTCTTGACACACACAGATGTTTTTATAGACACTTACAAGCCACACGCTGATTTTGCAACATGCTAGAGTTTTCTCTCAATGTGTGAACTTCCAGAGAAATTAAAGATAATCTAACAGGACTGACTTTAGTGCTTTATTTCCAAGTTTTCTACAGATGTTACAAGATGTATGAAGGCTGTGAACTAGGAATATAAATATTTAAAATTAAGGTTAGTAACCATTTCTCTTTCAAATTCTCTGCTTTCAAATAAAACTATTTTGTTATGTGAATCAGACTATCATTTGACAGATCCCAGCACAAGAAGGATGTTAATCTGTTAGAATGGGTCCAGAGGAGAGCCACAAAGATCATCAAGGGGCTGTAGCACCTCTCCTGTGAAGAAAGGCTGAGAAAGCTGGGGCTCTTCAGCCTGGAAAAGAGAAGGCTCTGGGGTAACCTCACTGCAACCTTTCAGTACTTGAAGGGGACTTACAAAAAAGATGGAGAGAGACACTTTTCTCAATCAGATAATGACAGGGCAATGGGGAATGGTTTTAAACTAAAAGAGGGGAGATTTAGATTAGAGATTAGGAGGAAATTCTTCACTTGGAAGGTGGTGAGGCACTGGCATGGGTTGCCCAGAGAAGCTGTGGATGCCTCATTCCTGGAGGTGTTCAAGACCAGATTGGATGGGGCTTTGGGCAACCTGGTCTGGTGGGTGGCATCCCTGCCTATGGCAGGGGGGTTGAAACTAGATGATCTTTCAGGTCCCTTCCAACCCAAATCATTTTATAATTCTATGTTTCTATGATTCTATGATTCTATGAAACCGGCCCTGCTGCCCCTCACAAAACAAAACAAAACAACACAACACAAGAAACAAACAAAAGAAAAGCAGCAGAGCTGAGACCCTGGGGTTGTGCTCCTGCTAATATCCTTCAGAAAGCTTCAGAAAACATCCTGGCCAAAGGCATGATGTTGTAGACCTGCTATATTATCAAAGGAATGAAAACAAAATTTTCCTTATGAACAGCTTTGGGATTTTATGGAAAATCGAGAAAGGACAGATGGAATTACAGAGGAAGGGAGAGTGCAAAGCAAAACACAATAGTGATGAGACTGGAACATGAGTAAAATCAGTGTGCCTAGACGCTCATAACTAAACAGAAAGATTTGGGATAGAAAGGCATTTTGTCTGAAGTGTGCAGTTTTCAGGGTGTGGTTTCCACTGAGTAAAGAGGATTTTTTTAAGTGTTACCATACACTAAGTATTAGCTCAGACTACTTTCTTATTAGTCATGAAGCCAGTCATTCAGGTATTATAAAAAGTTTAATAATATCTCGGCTTTCCTTAAAGCAGTAAAGAAAACAAATCTGACTTGATTTATTCTCTTAACTTTTCCTGCTGATATGCCCAAAACCACTCACAGGAACCTAAGTCTGGAAATGGACTTCTCCAGTCTCTCAAGATCAGATCCCACATCAGGATAAATCTTGTCATAAATTGATGAACTCCATCTAAAAATAGGTAAGATTTATGTCCCCATTGCGGCGATGAAAGGCAGCTCCAGAGCTCTCCTCCCTTGCTGCTGGAAATCATCCAGTTTCCAGATAACGAACATCCCTCACTAGTTCCTGCCTGCTAATATGGGAAAAAAGTGGAAAAAAAGCACCACTCTTTCCAAAGGGAATAAGCTTCAGTTTTAAAACAAAGTGATAGGATTTGGCTTTTGCTATAGATGAAATTACAATTGCCTGATGTGAAGGATGTATGGTAAATAATTAATCTGCCATAAAGTCAGTTGCTAGGAAGCCATTAACAGCACACTTTGTTGATGAGAAACAGTGGCTCTACAACATTTGGTTTGGCTGGCAAGGACTCATTTATTCAACAGACACATGGCCTGTTTGTTGTTCGTTTTAAAACATCAGCTTCTGCTCCATATCAAAAGCCAAAAAAATATTGTTTTTTTCATTTTTCATGTAGTAGTGTTGTGCTTTTTTTAATGACAAATGGTTAAAAAAATTAGTGTTTGTTTCTATTTTCTACACATAAATGTTGAATAGAATAATTTCTTTGGTTTTGTTGACATACCCCTTCATATAAATTCTGCAACTTTAACACAAGGAACGATAACCTCCTGCTCTTCCATGTTTTTCAAAATTCATATTATTTGGCCTAAAAAACTCAAAACATTCTTACTTTTTCCTCATCAGATTTTAACTCCCCCAAAATCTAAATCAACACTAAAATAACATTATTAAAATTATTCTAAATTAGGTAATGATAACCTGGGTGTGTAACATCAGATTTTACAGCGCACTACCTATATTTTTACACTCTTACAAATTGTATACAATATATTTTACATTATAATCTGTAATACAGTGTATCAAAAATGAAAAAGAAAACAGTGAAGACTTTCCTATAAAATTAACTGCCTGTTCAATTTCAACCTTTTCATAAGTTCATGTGGCAACACTAATAAAATCATTGGAAACTTCAGCTTTTCTGAAAGCGTTATAATTTTAATTTTGTAACATTAACACTACAATAATGTACTATGCTTCATTCTATATCCTGGTTTGGGTGAATTTCAGTCAAGAAGCACAAAGAAATAGAGCATACTGAATTTTTAAATCTATACTAGCCTCAGCATCTCTAGTGTTTAAGATATTCACATCATATCTAAATTTTCAGAATTCTGAAAAAGAGAGATAGCTTTAGAGTTTACTTCCACATCCCCACTTCCCTGATTTCCACTGCTGCCTAGGTCCAGGGTTTTGACTGAAGCTCATTTCTTAATATTTAGCTAATTTAAATGCTAATTAGATTAATTTGATGAATAAGATGTGGTAGGAATTTATTAACAACTTTGCTGCTATTGCTTTATGCCTACAGAGAAATTTTCTAAAACAGGACTCAAGGGACAGTAGCACATCTGTTACCAGTTGAACAAGTTGGATTTTTTGTAACACTAAACTTTAGAGCTGATAACATATTGCAAAGGAGAAGGAGGAATGATTTAAATTTTTCCAGATCTAGTACACCTTGGATATAGGCCACTAATGCAGTAGAGGCTTTATGCTGTCCTGTGCTCATCTGCTTCATGTTTTTTGCTCTGAGTTTTATATATAGAGAAAGAAAATGTACCTTGCCTCTGTCTCTCATTATCTGCTAAAGTCATCCCATCTAATGCTACAGTTCTGTCTGATGTTATTGCTGTGTATATAAAGAAGTAAAATCCTTTACCGCCAGTCTAATCTTGTGATAGACTGTGTTTTTATTGAGTCCCGTTGAGTCAGTGAGGCTTCACAGAGGAGACAGGTCATCTAGCAGACAGAAAAATGGATGAGGTGATCTCTTTGGAAGAACAGTCTTGTTGTTTGTTTGTTTTATTTTGTTTTGTTGTTGTCTTTATTGTTGCAGCATGTACCATTGCCACAGTCAACAAATTACTTAAGCAGATGTCACATTTTCAAGATGTGACTATTCACAAGCAACAGTTGTTCTTGGGCTTAGACGACTGAATTTTCCTCTGAAAAAGACCTACAAAGAACTTCCACAGAACTTTATAAGGAAGAAAAAGAGGCTTTGCTAAAAACATGGCAGATGGTAGAAAAGAGTGTCTTTCTCCAGACTTGTGTGGCTCTGTTAAGGCTAACTTTCTGCTAAATTATACCCATGTCTCAGAAACTCTGGGGTGAGGCTACTTTTCTCTCCCAAATTCCCAAGGCTATTGCCCAGATAACACTGGCAAAGACACCTGGCTTCCTTTTACATGTGATTGGTGATAAAATTTTGGTGATAAATTGGTGATAAAATTTTAATGCCACGGGGATATTTGTACAATTTTACTGACACAAAGCATAAATTCATGCTTTCTTTTGCAAGTTTTTTATGACAAGGAAACTGTTTTTTCATAGCTGTTTTGACTTCACTGAGCAGAATATACTGTCTTACAGTGAGGAAATGGTCTTAAGAGTGCAGAAAAATGTAAAAAGAAAAGTTCTGCTAAAAAACCATCTATTTTGGACTCTGTTCTCCCCTGTGTAAGCTCCCATGGTTGAATTAGTCTGTGATTATTTTAATTTGCATATAGAGCAGCAGCCCCAAAAGAGCCATCTAAAATATCCCCCAAATTTGGAGGAAATCTGGCTTCAGGTCCGTTGCTTCTGTGATATCCTCAGGCAACTCAAAGGATTGCAGGCATGTTATTCTTCTTAAGAAAAGTATAGTTCATACATGACTTTTGAGGCCACATCTGTATCTAGATTCTTAATTCTGATGAACAAAAATAAAATCAATGGCAGATAGAAAGCTAAATATCTTTGTGGATCTGGACCTTACTACTTCTTTGCCCTAGTTTTCAACCAGTAAATATTACTCAGAGTGGCAAAGAAGCCAAGAGGGTAAGCATTCTACAGTTAGTGAGTGGCATGCTCAAGTGTAGCAGTGGAGGGGGCCATCCAAACATTAAATCATAACTAAAAGGGGACAGGAAGGAATGTAAAGACAGTTAGGTGTACCGAGAATACCATTTATCACTGAAAAAGGTCCAAATCAGTTTACCATGATCTTAATTTAGTTTTGTACTTTTAAAGTTTTTGTATAAACTTTCATTTCTGAAAGCTCAAAGTAAATGTAATTCAGTTTACAGGTATTTCAAATGGAGGTCAGTACTCACTTCTACATGTTGACAGGTCTGAATGAGTTTCGCCAAGAGAGTTTCCAGTTCAGTATTCCTCTTAATAAGGTTGGTGAGGTTACTCTCCAAATTTTGCTGTCAAAAAGAAAGAAAAGAACACATTAGTATTCTGAAGAATTCAAAATTTAAGTGAACTGTTGAAAAATGGGTGTACTTTCTGGATCTGAATTATGTAATTACTCAGGTACCAACACATGACATTCATTTTGATGTGCATGGTTAGATATTTTGTCCATGAATCAAGCATGGTAAGACAAGAAAGCTGAAATGTTCGTAGTAAGAGTTCACCAGAAAATACTTTCTAAGGACCTCCTAGAAACTAGATTAAGCAATTAGTTTTAGTCAGGGGAATAAATAACAGAGTAAGTAGAAGTCAGAGAGGTTAAAAATGCTTTACCAGAACAAAGTGACTCCTGGTTTCATGCTCTTAGTCTGACATCTGAATTTAACAACCTGCTGCTAACTGAGGACTCCCAGCATGTGCCCCTTTGGGATCACATTCATAAGGACTCAGTAGTGGGGCATTGATCACACTGCCGGGGCATTGATCTAATTGATTTATTTCCCTACTTCAGTACAGTCAGATTTTTGAATAAATAATTCTAAAGAAAACCATCACTTCTAAGCACAAGAATAAAATATCTACTCACTGATTGTTCTTGAGAGACAATGCATGGCTTGTGCCTGTGCTTATCAATTATAGCCACAACAAATATCCCCAACTCTGGGAGCTCGCAGTGCTTTCTGCCTCCCAGATCTGAAGCCACATCCTGGCCACTGTGCAATTTCATATGAGACAGAGATCCAGAAACAAATGGTTCAGCCTCCTCCCTCCCCACCCTACCCGCAGGAAGGAAATCCAAGTGCATGAGGAAGATGCAGTCTGCGGTGGCTGTGACCTACTCCCTGGTCTGGCTGCTCTGGGACTGGGACCATGCAATGCACTGTGGGACTTCCAACTACCAGCTCCTTGCTTTTTAGCATAGATCCCATGATAGCTGCTGGTTTACATAAAAGTCCACCTTCTGGAAGAATAACATGCAAAGTTTCCACAAAGACAGAATAATTTCTAAGTATAACTTGAGTAAATAGAAAGAATAAAAAAATACAATCCATTAAAAAGAGTCCTGACTGTAAACACTCATACATTTCAGTAACTTTGGATATATATATTTCATATTGAAAATCCTGAGGACAGCTCATATAATAAGCTTTTCCTCATAGTTATTCACCTGTTTAAGTATGCAAGACTAGTCCCTTGCTTAGTATTCCTGACAAGCTGACAATCTCTGCCTTTTAATTCTATGTTATCCTTCATCAGTCCCCACTGAAGTGATCTAGGAGGTGCTGAACAAGAATACCAGAAATGGGCCCCCCTCATAAAGCCTGTAGTGCCCCTGCAGAACTCTTCTTAATTTCAACCCTGCTTATCTTTTATTAATAGACTTCATTTCTCCACCCTACTGCTTTTCCCCACGATATAGCTATTATGTTACTTAAGGCCCTTCAGCTACCACAAACTCACCTGACTTTTCATCCTTTCATTTTCCTCCATCCCTACCATCTCCACACATGTATTTCATGTGTGTATGTGTGTGGTTTCTGGCACTGTTACCTCCTGCCTCCATGCTGTTTCAAAACGCCTTGTGCTTTGCCCTCCCCCTTTGCAGTCATGCAGTCTCCTTACTCTTTCTTGCCTTTGGCTACAAGCGAATGAAGCTGGCAGTATTTCACTGCTGAACCACACATACTTTGGCGTTTACCAGAGCTGAAGCTGTAAACACTGGAGGAGAAGTCAGTCCTGTCCCATTAAAGACAGCACAGGATTTTGATGGCTTTATGTATGTAACTCTTTGGAGAAGCGTGATGGGTGTTTGAAGTACATAATTCAGGCATTTTCTTCCCAGCCCAACCATGCATATCATGTATCACAAACTCTGGCTGTAAAAATACCTTCTACATTGCATTTATTTTATAGCCCATTAAAAACAAAGAGTAACAAGAATGGGAATTCTTTACTGAACAGTTTGAGCTGTATCTTATATTTCCAAAAGCTGTACTGTGAACGATCATTTAATTGCAAAGGCATGTTTGCCATGCTGATGTCCCTTTGCAAAGCTGAGACTCACATGCGAAGTCTAAATACCATATATAGTTACAGTATCAGATAACCTTTGTCTTAAAAAACAAAAACAAACAAACAAAAAAATTAAGGGGATCCAAATGTGCAAGTAGTCTTGAAATTATATTTATGTGCCTTCTTATTGCCTATGTATTCATTGTGTGCATGTTCTGATATATTTATAGTGAAAGATATAAGATGAAAACTGTATACTCTTGATGAGATTGCTTAACTTCAATTGTATTTTTTGACACAATACATGTTAACAATTAGGGCCAATACATACTCTGAAGAAAAAATGTTCTCAAAGCTGTTATGGAATTTGTAATACAGTGATTTTAAAACCTTTGTCTTGAACAAAGCCCATTAGTACAAGAACAATAAGAATTTGCATTGAAACAGAAATTTATTTACCCATAGGTTTATTTTAAATCTTGGATAAAGGTTTTAGAATATTTTTTCTCTCCAGTGAATATAAACATAAGCCAATATATATTACTATGGTTTCAGATATGTCTCTTGATGTGGTCTGTATTTATCAATCATAAAAATAGAGGATAACCATTACACTAGTGAGTTGCCTTACAAAAATTAGAGAAAATGCATTCAAGAGCTCTTGAAAGTGTTATTTTCCAGCTGGAAAGCTTGGGTTTTTTTTCACTGCAGTTTGGTAGGCAAGAGATTGGGGTCAAGAATTTTCAGAATTTTGTTAAAGTTCTGTTGAAGAACATCAGTTTATATTAATGCTTTACTAAATAGTAAGAACTGGCAGCTGCTTTCCTAAATGAATGTCAATCTTCCCGATTTCACTAGGGCAAGTACTAAATGTCATTTCTTAAAACTGGGCTGACTTGAAAATTTTAAAGGTTTTTAAAATTCAATCAACTCTTGCAGTATATTTACCTGAATTTTCTTTTGGCAGTATCTTTCTCTAGCTTTTTCCCCTATTCCATGCACATACCACTCTGGTTATCACACAGCATTCTGGAGAAAGTGTGTTCCCAGATTATGATGTATATATGTGAAAACAATGCCAAAATAAGTTTATTCAAAATATCTTCCTTCCTCCCACATAATATTCTATGCCCATTCTCACAGGTGAATTACAGCAGTATTTTGGGAAAATGACTAGCTAAATCATAATTACTGAAATATTTTAACATGCCTTTCTTTATCTTTTTTTTTTTTTTTTTTTTTTTTTCCACTTGTCAATTTTCTTTGTCTATTAAAAGCTTATCTAATAAATTCAGGGGATGACTTTTAAAAAGAAGTACAAGAGTTGCTATATATTATCTCTGTAAGCAGGTTTCATACATGTTAACCCTGTGAATGAAAACTGCTCTCCAAAGCCAAAACCCAGGCTGAATGCATTATGACTTACCAATGCAGACCTAGCCTGAGATCTTAAAAATCCATGTGTGCTTCACAGCTGTTTTTTACAATATCCAGTACAAAGTGAAGAGAATGCTTACTGTCCATTTAGCACGGTCTGACAACTGTACAACATAAATATTCTTATAATCTGGGGATAAATCCAAGTAGATGGAATCACAGACATAATTGAAAAGGACAGTTGAGGATGATGTTTCATTTAGACTCTGCATGCCTACAAAATGATATGATCCAGGGACTGGAATCTGAAGTTGGAAAAATTAATTCTAAAAACTAAAGGAATGTAACTCATGACTGGATGTCTTCTTTAAGCTGCTGTCTAGCTCACACTGAAGTCTTGGTCTTTTTTCAGTAATGATTGCGTGAGGCTCATGCCCTGATTGAAGGGGGAAGTCAGACTAGATGATCATAATGGTCTCTTCTGGCCTTTAAATCTCTCAGTCTATGAAAACCAAATGTGAACCCATGACCTTTGCCAAATTAACAGTCTCACGCAAAGCATCACATCTAAAATAGGAGGTAGCACAAACAGATAGTCCTAAGCTACTATATGGGTTGAAAATGCTGTCAAAATAAATTACTGTAAGCTTCTAAAGAAGAAACATGCTGAGTTGTGTACTCCTGACTTACGTCAAAGCAGAGAGAGCAACATCCCTGAGAATTCCTCAGTGGCATTTTTCTGCTCCATAAATATGTCTACTCAAAGGGTCACAAAAGAAAGCTACAGCTATCAACTACAATGAGATTTTAAATTCCATTTGAAGTCACTTTCCTTTTCTCATTAGAAGTATTCTTTTTCCTGCTACTGCTAAATATAAGTATTCATTAGAATTTACCACTTGAGATCTTTTTCACATTAATGCATTTTGTTTATTCACTGGAGTGCTTTGAGAGAGATAATATATTTTCAGACTTGATTGGTTAAAGTGTGTGACCAAAAGCCAAACAGTTACATAACAGTAGAAGAGAGATTAGGAATAAAACACCACAAAGCAGAAAGTGTGATCAAATTCCATTTTAGTCAAGCTAGCAGGGGAACCAGAGTGGTGATGACATGGCAGATCAGTCTTTAGGATATGCAGACTCCCTGCAGATCATAAATATGCACCCTGTTGCTAACAAAGTCCATGCGACCGCATCTTCACTGTAACTACTTTTCCTCCTAACTCAAAGAAATTATACTTGCATATGCTCCAGTTACATTTCCACCTCATTGTGGTGACGTACCCTATGAACCAGGCCTGTTGCCTCTAGGACCTGCGTCTAATCTATTAAAAAAGTTGCCAATCACTTCCAGAAGAACTGCCAGAATATTAAGCATAGTTTTGAGCCAGGTTTTGGGTATATGTGAGTTTAATGTTTCCTTTGGTGTTCTGTATTTAAACAGACATACCAGGTGCACATGGAAAAACTTAAGCTAATTTTTATTCTGAGTACTTGTCCTGAAACAGATGACTGCTCTTCCGTAGGATACACATGCTCGACCCTGTATTTCTTAAGCCAGGGAATGGTAACATTTGTAGCTAATACAAATGATTGACCTCAAGTCTCAAATGTGCAGAGCTTGACAACTGCACTCCACATTTCTATATGAAAAGAAATAACAGCTATGATGTTGATACACTCCTGGGAACTATGCTTTTTACCTCGAGTGATTACAATATATCACAAGGAAAGACCCTTGAGATACTGCACTGTTAATTAATTGTCCAGGACTATTATTATTAAAAGTGCAATAAAAATAGTTGCTTTTGAAGCTACTATGGCTTAAACAATATTAACTAAATCAGGTCTGTTGCTATATTTCATAGGAATGTTGACTTTTTTATTTTTATTTATTTATTTATTTATTTTGTTAGCTCTTATTTAAAATGCAACATTGGGAAAAGTAAATGAAATCCAAGCATTTCAGATTCTTGACCACACAAAAACCTTATTAACTGAGAGGACAATATTCTAAGGAAAGCCTACAATTTTTCTCTCACTTCTCTGCAAAGCTATGCCCTCAATATAACATGGGTGCCTGCCATTTGCGGCCACAGCTCTGGCCTTTGATTCAAGTAGAGTTGACTGCTACACTACTCTGCCTTATGAGTTGCTTTGCTGCAAAGCTCTTTAGTCTTCCTTCACTGCTTCTTCTTCCCTCTTCAGAGCATAAGAGAAATTTCACAGCTGTGGCCTCTGGGAAAAAAGGACAGGATGAGAGCCACATACAGAATGCTATAGCAAAAGTTTTCCTTTGATCTAATGTAGTAGGTTTGGGAAATAAACAATATACATGCTTGAGAACTGTTATAACTGCAATAGAGACCATGATTACGAAGAACATAGGCCAATGGAACTGACAATGGTTAGTTATTTTCTGTATTATAATGTGAAGTGGACATACACACAAAAAAAGGGGAGGGGGGGAGGAAAGAACATAGAGAACAACTTGTTTTCTCAGGGCATTCAAACTTCTTATCAAAACTTTGTCCCAAGTTAGACAGTGACAGAACTAACTTTAGGACAGGCAATTTTTTGAAAAAGAAATTCCCATTTTCAATCAAAATATAAGATATCCAAATGTTGGCTTGGCTGGGATCTTGGGGTGTTAGTTCAGCCTTGTTTCTAATGAATAAATAACCAAAGGAGGACTATGATAATAATCAGGAATCAAGAAAGACATTTAAACATTTGAATAAATTTGCAACTATACCATTTTAGGAAGAACATGTGAGCTATTCAAGGTATGCAAAACTGCACATATATTTGAGGCACAAATATATTTGATTTTTTTCTTCTTCTTCAGTGCAGTAGTCAAACTGGAAGCTGAAGTGCTAAAAGAGCACAGTAAATACCAGACAAATTGCATTTAAAGCATATCATTAAAGAATTATTGAGGAGAGTTATACAGTTCTCTAGCTTATTCCCTACTGGCTAATCCAATGCAATGAAGGGGGATAAGGAGAACTTGAATGGTTGTACAGCTGTTCTGAAGCATCCTGGCTGCATCTGCTTCTGAACTCCCAAGACATGGGATGTATTTGAACCCAGGAATTCAACAAGAGCTCCTGCTCATGAGAGGTTTAATCTAATCTTGAGCAAGCAAGATCTGGGAAGTATTCATTCCAAAAAACGAACTGAGTATTGCACATAACTAATGACAGACATTTATAGGAAGAGAAAGCAAAAAGCTCATCTAAAGAACCACAATTTATGCAGTGTTATTAAAATCCTGGCTTCTACAGATGTCTACCAAACATTTTTTAAAGTTTATATTTTATTTGAGAGGTTATATTATGGAAAAAAATCTGTTTTTAATCAATCAATACATATTACTGCATTTTGCGGTTGAAAAAAATCCATTTTATCTAACCAGGTATGTATAAAAAGCAGTTCGGTATTAAGCTAAACTGGAAGGTTAGGAAGGACAGCTGGATAGGCAAGCAGCAGAGAAAGTCAACATGGTGATTTTGTTTGTGTTAGGTAGTAGACCTGTGGAGCTGTCATAAACCTCATTCAGCTCTTTTTGCTTGCATGTGACAAAGCTGCCATTTTGAGGGAGCTGCAACCACCTGTATTTGTGCATGTTTGTCAGCATGGCAAATATCACTTTGAAGGACCTCTGTAAATTGCCTTCTTGATGATACCTTCATCTCAGATAGGACTCCATCTTCTCACATGGCTAGAAGGGCTGGGATGCCTGGGGCACACACTAGTTTTGTCTGCTACTGGTGCAGCATGCAGAACTTTGGCTGAGCAGATTTATTAAATATTAGATTTATTAGAGAAATGGGAGTCAATTTCTGTGCAATTCCTCTATAGAGAGGAAACAGGTATATCTGTTCCCAGCTGTTGCTCTGGCTATTGGTGTAGAACCATATTGTCACTGTTGGAAAGCCCAATTGAAGGCAAAGTGCAGCACTTCTTTGGGGAAATGGAAATCCATCCCACTGCTCAATGTCATGGTACATCAGGCAAGTGTCAACAATATGGTCAGGCAGAAAGACCCAACTCTGACTTAGGGTGTATCATACTAAGAAAAGAACCATTTACCATTATGTTTTATAGTATTTTTTCTTCTTAAAAATTATCCAGGATTTTGCCAAGAATTACACCATGACTTAGTTCTTCCATTCTGCTGCACACTGGTTCTATGCTACTGAAGTCATTGGTGGCTCAGTCTTTGCCTTCCAGTGGAATAGGCCCCAGCTGCAGTAGGTTACTTGCAATAAAAAAGTTGGCATCCTTCCAGTTTAATGCTCATTCTGGCACAAGGTCTTCACTTTGCTGCCCACAGTTAGAGCTAGATCTAGACAGAAGTGTAAATCTGTCTGTTTTCTTCTCATTTATCTTATTTCCTAGACAGTATACTAAAATACTATAGTATATTGAGTAAATGCCCTGAAATAATTTAGTGTGGTGAACTTGAGTTACTCACACGTTTAGAGTTTAGACACAGGCTTAAGTACTTCTTTGAAAAGAGGGCTTAAAGAGTCTTCCATAATACTTGCCAATCTGTGCTGGTAAAATCATTTATCAACATTATTCTGTTCAGGGCTTTTGACCAAGCTCCAGGTCTTTGATTTAGGAGTCAGAGAAATAATCTGTGATTCATATTGCAGCTACAGATTTGTTATTATATTTAAGTCTTTGATTTTTATAAGTTGCTATGGATAAAAACAAAGAATAATGTTAAATAATCTTAGTACAATTGTATTTCTTTGGAAAGAACTTATTAAAATGTAAAATGGTTGGTGGTGGGCTGATTTTAAATCAAGTAATGAGTATGTACAAGGTAAATCAAGTGCAAGGTAAAAATCATGATTTGGAATCAGATTTTGTTTCATGTTTCTTTTGTACTCTGGTGAAGTTTATTTTCTTACTTGCTTAACTCCTATTCCCAATACTTCATCAAAGATCATCTCCAGATTTCACTGACCACAAAAAACAAACACAAAAACAACAAACAGAACAAAACAACCACCACAAAAAAAAAACACTTACACAAAACAAAAACAAAACAAAACATATAAACAAACAAAAACAACAAACACAGGAGCTTTTTGTTGGAAAATCGGGTTCATATGTCAGTATGATTTAAATATCAATGCACTGGAAAAATAGCTATGACAAAAATAGCATTCCATTTTGCCTCATATTTCCAACTGATAAATTGGCATACAAAATAAAGCATACAAAGAAAATAGCAGGTAGAAATACATTCTCTCTCATTTAATGTATAACACTAAGATTTTTCTCCCCTTACCTCAGCAGTGGACCCAAAACTATTCCCAGACAGCCTCATCTCCCACACCACTCTTACCTCCAAAACATGTACTTATATTGCCTCTGTTGCTTTGGCCATGCTGCGGCCTGCCCAGCTTCTGCAATGAAGCACCCTCACCTCCTGCTAGATTTCATGAACATGAGTTGAACCCAGTTGCAGGCTCCTGGTTTGCCAACTGTGCACAGTACCAAGAGTTTCTGGGTGGAAGGACTGAAAGTAACTTGGATGCTCAAGGAAGTACCCTGGGGCTGAGAGGTGCACACTACAACCAGGTAATTCTCCAAATAAATAATTCCTCTCCCTCCCCTTCTAAGATATTACTTTTCAGTCCTTATCAGACTGCACATTCATTCAGATTAAAATGAAACAATCAATTCAATGTTAATTGAACTATCATTTGAGGGGTCAACAATTCAAAGACAGATTTTTATTTAACAGCCTTTGACAATATATATTTAATGTTTAAAAAAATCAGCAAACCAAAAGCAAATGTCCTATCTGGAGGCATAGATTTGCACAATTCACTTATTTCAGCATTGCAAATAGTAACAGATGTGTTTCATTTTACTAATATGAACTAATTAGTTAGTATGAACTAACAAATTGCTCATTCTAATACGAACAATTGCAAGAGAATACTTCAAAGTAGTGAATTTTAGTTCAGGAAGGCATGATTGCAAGACTGTGGACCATATATTTTCATAGTTTCTTTTTACTATGTTCTTATGATAGTAAACCATTTGTAGCATACCAAACCATTAATGTAACTCAAGCCAGTTCTACTTTGTCAATATTTGAGGTCCTGTAATTATATTTCAGATATTATTTTCAACATTTTGCTTCAGGTTACATATAGCTTGAAAGCATTTGTTGCCACAAGAAACAACAAGGTAGTAGTTCCTCTCAATAACAAATAGTGGACTGGGACAATACTTTCTGGGTAGTATCACAGAACTTTGGTCATTTAAGACATTTAAAACATTACATGAAAAATTAAAAATTCCACTGTAGGTTGTCAAGAAGCTAGATTACATCTATGAAATCAAAGGAGGTTTTTAGTTAAAAAAGTGTTAACAGAAGCACAAACATGCACACCTGTAAGAATTCACACTCAGACTATACAAGCACATGCTCATGTATCACTGTTTTCATTTGTAACATTTTATTTTGCACTGCAGCTTCTGAGTTGGAATTTTCCTTTCTTTGTTCTCTTCACATTTCAGATTCTCAGCTGAAAGCTAGAACCCTCAGGAGAGATATACATGTTCCTTTCGTAAGAGAATTAGAAGAATAAATTAGAGAGCCGCATGTGCTAATAAGAAGAGACTTTGAACATTTTACTAATAGAATAAGAAAAAGATACTTTCTCTTTGGTCTTGGTTAGAATATTAAACATCCAAATTTGTGTTAGTAAATTTGGCTTCAGAAATGAGAGCATTTCATGCACAGAGAACCAAAGCAATTTTCAAGTACATATATAGCTTTGAATTTCATAAATGCTCAATTAAGAACAAAATACTTATGAATAACACAGCATAAACATCTGTTTCCACCATTGCTTTTCTAGAAGAACAGCAAGAGCTATGTATAACCAAACTCTTCTTTAAAACCTTAAAAACTTAAGAAAAAAATCAAGATAATTTTAAAAAGCCATTTTTCTGTTACTTCTTCTTCCTTCAAAAATGATGGTCCCCTAGAGGAAATCACATGACTAATGAAGCCTTCTAATTTATCTTTGAACAATTTAGATAGAATTTTAGCCCCTTTCATCTTACCCATTCCAGCTTTTCTAAATTAGGGATGCAGAAGTGAGCTGTTCTTACATGGTCTCCTCATCATCTTCACATCAGGTGGGCTAACAGTTGGAAAATGGAGAACCAGCCTGCCAGAATCCTCCCATTTATCTTTGGCCACTCTTCTGTAACCATTTACCATGACAGGCATTCGGGCAGTGAAAAATACATGCCCTTGCATTATGGTGAAAGACTAGCAATTTAGAGATGTACAAATCCAATTAGTACTGGAGAAAGAGAAGGCGTGATCTTAAGATTTCATTTGACACATTTAGATAATATGACCAATTTATGCAGACTTCCTCCGGACAAATTATTCATTTGATTTATCACAGCCTTTGAAGTTTTTCATACTATCAAGGCTGTCAAACTTTTTCCACTGAAAACATGAGCCACAGTTGATTATGTAAGTATGCTCTTCATATTACTTTGGAAAATTATAAAAACTGTGAAGCCTATGGAAATATTTATTTGGAGCCTTTAATTAACTAATTTAGATTTTGATCTCAGACAAAGTTTTCTTGGGAGAGAAGACATGGACTTGATTCACCTACTACATTACTTTAGTTTTGTATGTGTTTTGTGTTCTTTGTGTATGTGTTCTTTGTGAGACACAGGAGAACAGTCTTTGTGAGAAGCACTTTAACTATATAAAACATGCACAAACAAGGATGCACTTAGGCATTAATACATGCACTGTGATATGCAAAACATGTGCAATGTAAAGATGTAGAAGGTATACAAAGTGTTCTCTGATGTTTCTATGCATGACTAGTAATAGCATTGAGGTCTCACAACACTAATTCAGTGTCAAGCCTCTTTTTGTACACTCAACAGTTTTTAGAACATCCCATGAAAATATACCTTTTTAATTTTTTTACTTTATTCTGTATTAAGCATTTTTATTAGTTAAAAGAGCTGTATCTATAATCAAAGCATTGATTTAAGTGTCGCTCTGTGTGCATGTGCATGTGTATCCATAGATATGTGTGTGTATTAGCAAATTCTAGAGTGAAATCAAGCTACAGATTACCCTGGGCTCTTATTCTAGCTCACTGAACTCTGTGCCTTTATTTTGAGCTGATTTGCCCAGTTTGAGCTGATTTCAACTATGCAACTCATTCCTTCTTTGGAACACTATAGGGTCATGTTGTAGCACGTGTAGCATGTAGCATGGCAAGGTTTTGGTAGCAGGGAGCTGCAGGGGTGGCTTCTGTGAGAAGTATCCAGAAGCTGCCCCATGTTAGATAAGGGCCAGTTTCAGCAGGCTCCAAAGGGACCCGCCGCTACACAGAGCTGAGCCAGAAGCGATGTTGTTTGTCTCTGTGAGAGCAGATTTAAGAAACGAAAAACCAAACCAACCAACCAACCAGAAAACAAACAAACAAACAACAACACACACACACACACACACACACACACAAAAAAAAAAAAAAAAAAAAAACCTGTGGCACAACAGCAGCTGGGCGAGTGAGGAGTGAGAATCAGCCCTGCAGCCCCCCAGGTCAGTGCACCCAGGTCAGTGCAGCAGGAGGGCAGGAGGTGCTTCAGGCACGTAGCATCAGTTACCATGGAGGAGCCTCCGATGGAGCAAGTGGATGTTGCCTGGAGGATGCTGCGGCCCATGGAGAGCCCCCACAGGAGCAGGCCCCGGGTGGGAGCTGCAGCCCATGGAGAGGAGCCCACACAGGAGCAGGGGATCTGGGGGGAGCTGCCAGCCACCTGTGGGGGATGCCGTGCTGGAGCAGTTTTTTCCTGATGGATGGACCCCGTGGTACGGAGCCATGTGGGAACAGTTCCTGAAGAGCTGCTGCCTGTGGGCAGCCCCCGCAGGCTCAGTTCAAGAAGGACCCCACATGGAGCAGGGGTAGGGGATGACCGTGAAGGAGCGGTGGAGACAAAGCATCAGGGACTGACCACAGCCCCCATTCCCTGTCCCCCTGCACCACTAAGGGGAGGAGGTAGAAGAGGGTGGATGGGAGAAAGGTGTTTTTATATTTTCATTTTTTTCTCACTTTTCTTGCTTAGTAATAGGCAATAAATTTTACTGTCTCCCTATGCTGAGTCTGTTTTGCCCGTCACGATAATTGTTGAGTGATCTCACTGCCCTTATCTCAAACTTTGAGACCTTTTCATCATGTTTTCTCCCCCTTTTCCTTTGAGGAGGGGGAGTGAGAGAATGGTTATGGTGGAGCTTCGCTGCCCACCTGAGTAAAACCACCACACATGTAACAACAAAGAGGTAGCTATGCAAGGGAAAGGAAAAACATCATCCATCTACTTTCTACTGTCCTGGTCCACTCTTTTCTTTATCTGCAGGAGTTTGAAAAGAAAAGCCTGGCAACACTTGTCAATTCCTTTTTTTTTTTTTTCTGCACAAACACCTGTTTGCCCTGTGCATAAACACGCATTTCTGTGAGGTGACCAAGAAAATAGTGGTGCAAATAGCCAAGGGGGTGCCAGCAGGACTATGCCATATATTGCACGCATAACTGATGTCAAGAGCAGCTCTATTTTCCCAGTTGTTCCACTGTTTCTGTAAGTACATACATTTTACAGTTACATGGTGACAGGAAAGCAAGTTGGTGTCAGTAAGCCTTTCACTTTATTGTAGCTGTTCATGCAGGATATGGGAATTATGTTTGGGAAAACTGCATATTCTAGATAATATTACAGAATATGGAAATGACAGCTCCATTAACTTGCTTTTTTTTTCCCATTTGTTTCTGCCAGAGTGCTTCCTATTCTACATACTTACAGGTTTAAAACTAGTTTTTACCCAGGATTCGTTAATTAATAAGGATCTTATTCTACTTTGTATTTCGATATCTCAGTGGAATATTGTTTTTGTAATAATGTATTTGTTCCCAAAGTAACATCAATTCAAATCATGCAATATATATATTTTTTTCCATTGTAACCTTGTAACTTCAACTGAAAGGAATGAGTTATACACCAAATCTGTGAGGTCTTAAAGCCCCTTAGCATTTAGAAGCATTCAGGTTGAAAAAGACCTCTAAGATCATCAAGTCCAACCTTTAACCTAGTACTAAAGTCCACAATTAAACCACGTTACTAAGTTCTAC
Source organism: Nettapus auritus (assembly GCA_011076525.1). Classification (NCBI taxonomy): domain Eukaryota; kingdom Metazoa; phylum Chordata; class Aves; order Anseriformes; family Anatidae; genus Nettapus; species Nettapus auritus. The sequence continues at coordinate 129,227,874 of CM021765.1, read as the reverse complement.
ATCCACACGTTTCTTGAAAACCTCCAGGGATGGTGAGTCAACCATTTCTGTGGGCAGCCTATTACAATGCCACACAACCCTTTTGGTGAAGAAATTTCTCCTACTATCCAACCTAAACATCCCCTGGCAAAATTTGAGGCCACTCCCCCTCATCACTTGGTTCCTGGGAGAAGAGCCTAATTCCCACCTCACTATAGCCTCTGCTAAGGCAATTGTAGATTGTGATAAGTGTTTCTACTGTGCCTCTTCTAAGATAAACAACCCCAGCTTCCTCAGCCTCCCTCAGAAGTCGTGTTCTCTAGACCCTTCACCAGCTTCACAGCTCTTCTCTGGACACACTCCAGCACCTTGATGTCCTTCTGGTAGTGAGGGGCCCAAAACCAAACACAGTATTTGAAGTACAGCCTTACCATTCCCCCTTGTCTTCTCATTATCTGATTGAGAAAAAGTTGTTTTCCCATCTTTTTCATAAGCCCCTTTTAATTATTGAAAAGCTGCAACGAGGTCACCCCGGACCCTTCTCTTCTTCAGTCTGAACAGCCCCAGCTGTCTCAGCCTTTTTTCATAGGAGAGGTGCTCCAGCCCTCTGATATTCATAGCCCTCCTCGGGACCTGTTCTAATCAGTTCACATCCTTCTTATGCTGGGGGTCCCAGAACTGGACACAGCACTCCAGGTGGGGCCTCACAAAGGCAGAGCAGAGAGGGAGAATCACCTCCCTTGCCCTGCTGACCCCTCCTCTGTTGATGCAGCCCAGGATGCAGCTGGCTTTCTGGGCTGCAAGTATGCACTGGTGGCTCAGGTTGAAGATTTCGTCCACTAGAACTCACAAGTTCTTCTCTGCAGAGTTACTTTCAAGGAGTTCTTCTCCCAGTCTGTATTCATGCCTAGGATTGCCCCAACCCAGGTACAGCACCTTGCAGTTCAAGTGGGTCCAATTCTCAAACTTGTAAAGATGCTTAATATACTGATTAAATATTACTTTGTTGTCAGAGTAGTACAGGTAACTTTGCTATCAAACTTCTTCATGAAACCACACATGCATGACTACTAATGACAACAAAAGTAATGACCCAAAGATGTCTAAGTTCAACATAAGAGAATTATGTTGCCCTCTTCACAGTTCATTGATATATGAGCAAAATGAAAACTTACTGAATAAACATTCCCAATTCACACTGCTAAAACTAGCATCTAGAGATATTTTATGAAGAACTGCTTTCTTTCTGTTCAATATTATTTTGAAATGGCACATCTGAAAAGAGAAGTTTCACTAATTACTGTTGGGTTTGTCCAGATCTTGAAGGCTGCACTTTCCTTTTACAAAACATGCACTGCAGTACGTCTCCGGTGTATGACTTTAGCTGTTGGAAGCTTTTCAAACTAAATAGGAGTCTGGTTTGTTTAATTTTGCAGAGTTCTCCACAGGTAACTTCAGAGATGTCTTATAGGTAGAAATGAAATTTTAACATTGAGAATGCTTCTGAGGCTCAGTGCCAAACAACTTGCACTGAAATCAAATTGAATGAAAGATAATCACCGTAGAAGCAATGCATCTGACACCACAACGTGGAGATTTTCTTTAAGGAAACTGTATTTGGTAAAAGAGCTGTTCACCCTGAAGTTTGTAGAATAGACCTGGGGATTCTGGTGGACAACAAGATGATTATGTACCCTCACTGCAAATGTGGCTTGTTACCACCTTGAAGTGGTCAAATGCTGTAACAGGTTGCATAGAGAGTTAGGTTACAAATACATAGTCCTTGATCAACCTGTCCTTGTTGTGCATGACATTCAACAAGATGACCTTCAGAGGTCTCTTCCAACCTAAATTATTCTATTGTTCTGCAATTAAGATATTTATCTTCATAAATCATAAATTTTACAGAAAACGTGAAAGTACATGTTTTTTAGATAACTGAGCCTTAACTCATGTTTTTAAAAAGAACTTAATAAGGTGTTTTATTTAGAAGCTTTCTTATGTACTATTTTATCTTTTACTGGAGCTACAAGATCTGTAATATCAAAATGTGAAATATGCTAATATAAGTTTTATAAAAGTACAAGGTACTAATAAATATGTATGAAATTAAGATTTTGTTTTAAATATTCAAAGAGGCAGATTTCAGGAAAATCAGCTTTTAAGATTTTGATAAGCTTGTGTGCTTTATTAGATAAGCCTAATATATGCCTAATATATGCCTAATATATGCCTAATATGCCATCATTATAGTACATAGGTGCCAACTTGTTTTATACATTCGATTAAACTATTTAACACACATTATAAAACATAAGTATATAATACAGCTACATAGCTTGCTCTATTAACCTCAATAAATCTGTCCACTGAATTCGTATCTTATATTGTGTATCAAGTTTCAGTGAATAACATATTTTCTGGATAGTGTACAATTACAGAAACATCTCACCTTTCCTACTTCACTGGGAATCTGCCACAAAGAAATAAATTTTAATTTATTAAAGGTGTCTGTCATCTCAGCTTTTAGGGCAATCTTGAGAAACAGTAAATAACACAGAACTGAAACTCAAAGGCTTCTTCAGCTTTTACTGAGTATCTCTCATATACTCTACTAAAAAGAAAAATATGGTTTTTGTTTGTTTGTTTGTTGTTTGTTTGTTGGTTTGGTTGTTTGGTTCGATGGTTTGGTTTGGTTTTTGTTTTTGTTTTCCTCTCCATTCAACATTATTTGGGCACTCTAAGCAAGGGTAGAAAAATTGTCACCTTTTTTTTTTTCAAGACTCGGTCTGTCAGCATGTGGTACCAGACAGTTTTTACTTAGTGCTCCTGGGCTGCATGAAATGAAATTTTCAAAGAGCTTTAATTTTAAAACCAGTCAAAGGAGAGAACAGATTCAAGTCTGCTTTTAACATTTGTTTACTTGATATGAAAGCTGTAGGGCAAAAGGAAGAAAAACCTTAAAATATGTATGGATTGCTTTACACAGAAATACAAATTAAATTAAGAGAACTTAGAAATGAGTAAAGAAAAGTAAATTAATCTAAATGAGTTATAAATCCTTATGTAAATATTTTTCCTATTTCCCATTTTTTTTTTTTTCCTGAATAGAAAGACTGCCCTGTTTTTCTCTTTCCCTTTAAATTATAATAATGATAGTAATAATAATTATTATTATTGCACACAGTCAAAAAATGCCACTTAGCTGAAGTGAAAACCTTAATTCTTTTTAGGGTATATAGTATGGTTCTAATTAGGACATCCTGTGAAACTAAATTAAAGAAAAGTCTGGAGAAAGAGGAAAGAAATACTATGTAATACTTTGTACTGAAATAATGCACCAATTAAATAAAAATGCAAGCTAAAAAATTACACTTTCCATTTTTCCCTGGAGGTTTTGCAAAACGCTGAAAGCATTTTCAGTTTAGTCCCATAGATTTTAAAATTTGAGTGCTATTCTATATCTAAGCTGCAATTAGACATTTTGATACTAACAATGGAGTTCATAATTTCATACCAGGCTGATCATCACTTAAAACCATTTATTTCAGCTCAGTACATCCTCTGTTAATTGGAATGTTTTGCCAATGGTGTTCCTATTAAGATACAGTTATGTCATCACAGACATTAGGCTCAACTTCTTCTCTGGAATACAACCCAGGAAATAGCCCCCCTGAATATATGCATATTGATAGGTGGTGTAGACACACTAACAGGTAGCTTCTTGTTCAACAGTAGGTTTTAGTTAAAATAAAAGAACTAGTATGCAAAAATTTACAGTCTCTGCTGCAAAAAAGGTCTGATTCTGTAATCACAGTGGTCATGTCTGGCCTTATAAATCCGTGAATTTATAGCATCTACCTGCAGCAAGCTTAAAAAAGTAGTAGTTTTGCTAAACACAAAAGGCTAAATTCAGCCATCAGCTGAATGTAAGAACGAGAGAATTTCCAGAGATGTAGCTCGGGTCATCATTTATTCTTGACTACTTAGAACATATTTCAGAGTTTTCAAAGCTATTACTCATATGAATAGGGATTTAGGGTAGTTTCACCTATGATTATGGACATTTGACGTTTCCCATTATTGCATTTTGTTTTCACATACAGCAATGACAAACTTCAGCTATTCCAGATTAAGTTTTCCATATACAGTGTTTCCTTGGCATGGTTTTATTTAATTTTTATTCTTCTGAAAATGTGAGCCAAAACCACCAGCTAATCTCACAAATTAAGCTAGGGGAAATATGCTGTTGGTCTATGATAAAAAGTTTTGCAATGGCACTTCAGTGGTGGACTTAAATTTGGCAGAAGAGGTTTCTGTGCCATGTATGTCAGATATATTTGTCCTTTCTGGCCAGTCCCCAAAATTCAGGCTAAACCTGGAAAAAAAAAAAAAAAAAGGTTTTAAAAAAATGTACATCTCAGTTTTGCAACTAAAATCTTTACAGATTGTCAATGGTAGTCAAGTTCCAGACTCCCAGCTGACAGATGGTATGTGCACCATCACGGTACAACTCAGGGCTACTAGAACCAAATTATAATATCCTGGTAATGATTTCTCCCACCTGATGACCTATGGCATGGTCATATTCCAGATCTAATAACAAAGAGCTTGTGCCTCTGGCATCCTCAGTCCTCCTCCCCATAATCACCTATTCTAGCGGAGAAGGAAACTGTTAAAATGAAGCAAGTGCCATAGTTTGGTCGGAGATAGAAAGTTCAACAAACACATGGGATCTGGTAGGCTAGCAATGGATAAAATGTGTTCCTGGAGACTAGACTGAAATAGCATGATGGGAAGAAAAGGGGATGAACAACTGGAAAAAGGGAACAAGAAATGAGTCATTATTTGGAAAGAGATACTGAAACTGGGAGTCAGGTAAGCTGGAAGCCCCCGTGAAAGCACAGCCAGAAAAGACTGAGAGGGTAGGGTAGATACTAGATATAAGATATAAGAGTAGATATAAGAAAGGTAGATACAAGAATGAGAAAGGGCTAGAGGTGACTGAACATTAAGGTGAGTAGAGATACAATTATCACCAAAGATGGACCAGGGGAAGGCTGACAGTAGTCAGAGGACAATCTGCAAATGGGAATTACTGTGGTGGGGCAATAGCTGGGACTGGGAAAGTAAAGACATGGAGGACAGAACTGCTGGGGCAACAGGTCAGGGCAGAGAACAGAACAGTGGTGTGCGGGAGAGGGGTCCAACTGAAAATAAATGAGGATTTATAGAGGTCCGGGAAGGTGGGGAATCAAAGGAAAAGGTTCAGAATATATGTGGGTGTAGAAGCAGGGAGATGTAACTCCTTAGATGGGGATGCTGAGAATATGCAACTGTGAGTGTCTGAGCAGGCATGGAGACTGAGTGTCAAGAAAGGGGATGACTTAGTTTATCAGAAAAAGATGGGAATTAGACACCCTCAAAGGGGGAGGCTTCAAGATAAATAATTTTGCAAGCTTAATAATGGCCTTTGTGTGGACTGGTATTGACAGAGAAAAAAACTCAGCTCCAGACAGTATTTTCATAATATTCAAATGATACTATGATATCAGCTGTACTTTCCCATTTACCAAGTATTTCCATCTGCAAGCAGAAATCCAATTACATATTACAACAGAATCATATAAATGAAACCAGTAGAGGCAACATTCTGTTTTGTTTCCTCAAAACTCTTTTTTGCAACCTTGGAAATTCTGTTTGTATGCAGAGTAAGGAGTAAAAACAAACAAACATAAATAGTCCAATGATTGCCTCTGGAAATGTGCTCTTGTGTTAAAAATTAAAATAATAATAATAATAGACTCCTATATTCAGTGCCCATTCTGAATTGCTGAAAATATCAAGTAAAAATACATTCTCTTTAGCCACCTTCTATATCAAAAGCCTATTTTCTTTTATCTTGCAACGGGGCCAAATCTAGTAAAATTGTTGCACAATTAAAAAAGGTTTCTTGGTGTTAACAATGCTGTGACTAAATTCATCTATTTCTTACATTCAGGTCCAAGTTAAGACCACTTAGGAAGGCCACAGCCTCACTCCACCAGCTATTTTAGAGTTATTTTAGTATTCATCCAAAGCATACCATATAACAAAGGTGATATGTTCTTCCCATTGCTTTTATTCGTTGCTCACTATTGCTCTTACACTGTTAGGTGCTGATATTTATTCAAGGGATAAATAAGTGTCAGGAAAAAAAAAACTGCTTTTAGTATAAAATGCATGTATTTGACATAAGCAACGCAGATATCCCAGCAAATTCCAATTCCTTCATGAAAAAAAAAAAAAAAAAGAAGAAAAAAAAAGAAGAAAAAACCACAAAATTTTCAATTTCTTTAAGAAATTCTGGAAATAGCGTATAACTACAGTGCACAGTAGCACACTTTTTAAACTAGAAGGTTGCTATGTTACTTTTGTTACTTTCTTGAGCATTTGTCTGAGGAAAAAGTGTTCCTGACAGATAGCATCTGGCGAATTTGAAAAAAAAAAAAAATGGTTATGAGAGTTGCATTATTATGAGCCAGGCTGGTAGGAAACAAACTACAGAAAAAGTTTTCACATACATTTTCTCTTGATTTTTATTCCCAGTAGTGATGTTTATTCCCTGGCCTTTGCCACTTGACATCACTGTGTGTTTCAGTTCCTTCATCTATGAAGAAAAAAAAAATACTAGCCTCACAGTATTTAACGAGGCAAGGACAAACTGGGCTGAGAGCAGTGCCCAGGGGCTTCCACAGCTACCACCTGTGAAGCTGCCACTTGCCATTCCTTGTGTACTGGCAGCACTTCTACTTTTTTAGGCCCTTTACAAACATGTAACCGTGTAGCCTGCAGCGTTACAGACTAATCAGGAGAGAGTCAGATAAAAGCTGCTACAAAAAGTGAGAGGGAACAGTGAAACTATGAGACTGGGAATCAGGCTTTTTTTGCAACGGTCAAGATAGCACCTGCAACGCTGAGAGGAGGCCTGATACTGGTACGCGGTACTCCAGGTGGGATCTCATGAATGCAGACGTGGATATTAATCTCCCTTGACCTGCTGGCCACACTTTTATTATTTATTTATTTATTTATTTATTTATTAATGTGCGCCCAGGATGCAATTGACACATTCTCCTGACCTCTCCCTGCCTCTCTCAGAAGTGCAGGCCCTTTCACTAGCAGCAGTGTGCTTTCTGTGTGTTAGGTGTCAACTGGGAAAGCCCACATCTTTTGCTGTATATTTATATGCAGCTGATACAAATATTCTGACAGCTTGTGTAGGGATAGAAGTTAATTCTGTGCATGCACCAGTCAACTGTACTGCACCCTGTTTGGGACCAATTGGATAAAAGGGTTACAAGTGCAATAAACATGAAGACAACTGTAATCCTCACTTCAGCATGATGTTGGCATTTGCTGGCTGTGTTGACAAGGCCCATTTAAGAATTATGTGTCTCCTCAAGGGCTCTGCTTGCACTCCACACTGTCAGGCAAGAAGGCAAGACAAGGTAAGGCAAGGCAAGGGGCACCAATGCTGTAATTATGCAGACAGTTACCCAGCACTAGGAACCTATCTGAACAATGCCACATGTTGTGTGACTTCCAACTATTCAAAAATAAGCACACACACACAATCAATATTCAGAGAATCAGTTAATATACTAAATATTAACAGAGAGGAAAAGTCAAATACTGAATTATGAGACTGCTAGAAACATCTCCCCTTCCTTTAGTGCATAAGGCTTTTGTCTGCAAATAAAATATCACTAGTGAATAACTGTGAAGTTAAAATAAATTTGTAGTAATGAAAGGCAGAACCAAGCACTAAAAATTTCCATCAGGGACACTTACTCAAACACTACTTTGTTTAAATGTTAGATAATTCAGTCTAAAACTTACATGATTATTAGCTGTAACCCACAGGTGACCAACTGAATAATTACATGTGATAGTTGATCAAAATTAAACTAATTTGTGAACTCAATATGTAAATTTTATGGAAGATGTTTAAAAAAACAACAACAAAACATTTATTTTTCCCTGCATTTTTCTAATACTTAGCATATTGCACATCTGAGGTTAAAAGTGAATTAGTCAGTAGTTATGAAATACCTACAATAAAGCAATCAGTTTTTAAGCAAGTGAAGACACTGTGCTTTGTGTGTGTGTGCGTCTTTTGTAGCAGAGTCCTGTCACACAGAATAACCAGGTACTGTGTAAATGTAAAACAAAAATCTAGTCCACACCCAAAAATACCTGAAGACTACATGGAAAAATCTTGTGTTAAAAAATAATTTTTATTACCACATTTGAATAGTGTTATTTCTGAATTCCTTGATAGTTGGCTAATATTCTGAACAAACAAGAATACAGACATAATTGCCTAGGAATTTTAGAGGCTGAAGTGACCAAGTTGCCCTGAATTACCAAGCTTTGTTCTAGCTAAGGGGACTAAATGTGAGAAATGAATTTCTATTTGGAAACTGGTAGTACAGAAGTAACTGGCTGATTTTCTTCACACCCCAGAGATTTTTATTTTTGTTTCATGCTGCATTTGTTTCTCACCAAGCTGTTTCCCCTTCTGAGGTTTTTACTGGCTGGTCTCAACTTCAATGAGCTAAAATCAAGCAAGCTGCTGAGGAGTACTGCTTAAGTGTACAGGGTGCTGAGCTACGGCTCTCCGAGAGAACCTGTCAAGTCCCACAAATGTCATTAAAGGTCAGAGTGTCAAAAATATTAAAAATAAATTTTATGGATAAATATTCCCTTATGGAGAGTTTTAAAGAGAGAAATAGACACATGGAGGGATGACAAGGAAACAGTTACAGCTACTGACAAAGGAAGCCCACCTGACTTAAGGAACAAAACTGTGAGAAGAGGGAAACATGTATGAGGAAAACCACAGTGGACTAAATGTATTCCAGGAAAAATGAATAAAAACTGCAGAGGTTTGTAAGAATGGTGGTAGAAAGGTAACTGTATTAACTGAGTGCACTGCTCATAAAATTCCCAAGATAGATAAGCAAAAAAGAAGACTTTAGCTTCTACCTATACTTTAGCCGCCAATGATTCTTTCAGTGCAGCTATGTGTATATGGAGCCATGTTCTCTCTTCTCTTTGTATATAAATATGTTGGTGTGTGAGGCCTGTGTTCCTGCAGAGATTTCAATGGCTATAAAGAGCTAAATGCATGCATTGAACGTATATTTGAAATTTCATATCCCATATCATTGATTTAAACAAGATGCCTAAGTTAACAGCTTCAGTTAACTGCCTGTCTGTGACTGGAGCATGCAGTTCCTATCATTTTCTTTCACGACGTCCCCCCCTTACATGTATACTTATATATATATATGTATATATATATAAATCTTTACTTATAGGAACAGTTATGAATTGTCAGCAAGCAGTTCTCCCTAATCACTACTGCAGAATACAAATGTTTTGATATGGTTCTTCTTTTCTCTTTCCATTCCAGCCAGCCCTTTCTGAATCTCTCAACAGAAATTGTATCAAAATGAAACATTCCTAGAGAAAAAATAATCTGCTTACCAACATTTACTAAAACTAATAATAAAAAGCAATATGGAGACCATTCCAAAATTCCTAACTGTCCCTGCTCCCAAACCCTAATATAATCCTACTGCCCTGATATAGATCTCTGTAATAGCAGTTCTGTAAAGATACTCTTCACCTTTGGACTAACTCCTTTCTTTGCAACATAGACTAGAATGCCCTAAGAGAAAAGGGAAACAAGTTTCTCTATTTGAAATTTTACACCAGAATGAAGATTGTATCTTTGTGACCTAATAATGTATATAAGTGACTGGAGATTCAGTTACTAGTCTTTAAACAAGGAAAACTGTTGAACTGTACTACAGCATTAGAAGCGGCTCTGTGCCCAGGCATTAGACTATATTTAATTTAAAGATTTTTTCTTTTCAAGAATGGAATAGAATATTAGAGAGCAGATGATAGAAGATAAGGTAGATTATTAAATATTAAGAGTGAAGATATGAAGAGAGCATACAATTTTATTTCAATCAGTCCTAGCTTTGCTTTAACTAGACAAAAGTAATTTAATAATAATTCTCCTGTTAAAATAAATGTTTCCAATCCTTACCTCATGTTCTCCATGAAAAATAAATAAATAAATAAATAAATGTCATTATTTTCCTCATGCCTTTGGCTCTTGATCAAAGATAAAGCTTATCTGATCTGCCTGTGCTCTTCACTGAGATTTTCTGTTGAACGTTACACTGCAGAATTCACTATTTGTCAAGTTTCAGGTTGCTCTATTTGTTCCATTATGACATAATGCTTTGTCAGACTTTTAAGATACTTCAGTCTCGTATAGCTAAAAACAAAACATTTGTTCAGATTCTTCTTTTGTATTTGTACTTGAAACATTTGAAATAAAAGGCTTGGCAATGTCTGTGTGTGTGAGAACCTGAATGTTTTCTGTTCTCACTATAAACCAAAGTTATACTCACAGAAAATGTAAGAGTTGATATATGATTTTGAAGTACTTCAAGAGTACAATGGAAGTGATGAAAGAACATTGTGAAGTTCTGCAGTGTCACATTGCTCCTGTTCAATTTTGTGGTTTTCTTTGAAGTTCAAAGCTTTTCTCCTATTCTTCTTATGATCTGCTAGTATCTTAACTTCAAAGTTTATATACAAAATCTAGATTAAAAAGCTCAGAGGAAAATCAAGAAATCATAGCTATTCCTTTCATAGTGCCCAAATTATTTTTCAGTCTCCAAAATTTTACAAAAATAATGCTAGTTCAATGACTGAAAGAGCTTATTTTCAGTTGCAAATCTACTACATAATACAAAAAAATGTGTCTCTGTGATCTCTGTGATCTGATCTACAACCTTTGATAGTGACTTAGAGGAGCAAATAATCACAGCTAGTGATAACAATGTCCATCTCTGATGTTCAGGTGGCATTTGGGACATGCTATACTCCTACTTTGTAATGATAATATAGCTCTATTGCTTTAAAAAGATCCCATCCCAGACAATGTTTTAAAACTCAGTATTTTTTTATGTAAACCTAGGATAATGAGAAATTTAGAGGATAAAAATAGACTGTTCTTTTTTTTTTTTTTTTTTTTTTTTTTATTAATCATTTTCAAGTGAATCTGTGCTGCTTTATGCAGCCTTATATTTAAATGTGTATGTTCGTTTTTTTGAACCTGTCTATGTCGCTTCATCATTTGCCATCCAAAATATGCTGGAGAGAAAGGGATTCTTTCATTTTGTTGTTTCTTGTACTGTGGTAATAAAATTCTGCTTGGAGGCATTCCTGGAAAATACTATTTTTTATCAATTCTGCTTTCAAACACAAGCCCTAGCCTTTGTCCCCTAAGCCCTTATCCCATAAGCCCTTATAGGAGTCACCTTACTCTTGCAAGTAGTACCAGTGGAAAGAGCAACAGATCGCTACGTACCACATATATTTGTTACACATGGCTGTTACACTGTATTGTTTTTTACCTTTCCTTTTTCTCACTTCCTAAAAAGCTTGTGTATTTTACGTTAGATGATACCACAAATGCAGGACTTTTTTTATGTAACATGCATTGGATTACTGTGACCTCTCCCAGGTGGTGATCCCACCACACTTACCCCACTTCACAGGACCTAAGCATCCTGAAGGGACAGGCTACCCATAATGGCAGAATAAAGAATTTATCATTATCCCCAGCCTAGGCCAGAAATTTTTTGTTATTTCAACATCAGCCCTCAACATCAGTACTTTTAAGAAATGTAGCTCTAATTCTGGAATTTTTATGTTTGCATCATAGCAATAAACTGCCTTTGATAATTTGTCTGTGACCAGAAAGAAACAAGCACTGCAAGGCTGCATTGGGTAGGCTCAAAGTGTACAAGATGCATTCTCTTGTCTAATCATGCTAGGGAAGGAACTACCTGGAAATATAATATTACTAACACTTCATTATTATTATTATTATTATTATTATTAAATATTTAAAACCAGATGTGGTTTTCTGTTAGCCAGAATACTTTCTGCCAATACTTATACCAAGAGACTGTACAAACTTTGTAAAACCTACTGAATGTCAGTTACTAAACACTTGTGATTAAGATGGTGAGCTATATGTTCAAAACAGTATTTAAATTGCCATATCTGTTGGATGAATTGATTTTCCAAAAACTTCAGTAAATGTCTACTGAGGATGAATTTGCTATGTTTTATCTATAAAGTTACATGAAACAGATACTATATCACTCCTTAATGATGCCTATAAACAGTCCAGGTTAACTTAAGAGTCCTGCATTTAAAGTGGAAAACTAGACTGATACAAATCTGCCCAGGTAAAGAAAACATTGCATAGGATTATATGTATTTACAGCAACCCTATGTCACAGACAAATTTCAATTAAAGAATGAGATATAATTGGCTATGTAGATCCAGCAGATATGTTATGGGGTCCCTCAAGGCTCTATCTTAGGGCCAGTCCTTTTCAATGTCTTTATAAATTATTTGGATGTAGGACTAGAAGGTGTTTTGAGCAAATCTGCCAATGACACCAAACTTGGAGGAGTTGTAGACTCGGGTGAGGGTGGAAAGGCCTTGCAGAGAGATCTGGACAGGTTGGAGAACTGTGCAATCACCAACCGCATGAAGTTTAACAAAAGCAAGTGCCGGGTCCTGCACCTGGGACGAGGCAACCCTGGCTGTACATACAGCCTGGGTGATGAGACGCTGGAGTGCAGCCCCGCAGAGAGGGATCTGGGGGTCGTGGTCAACAGCAAGTTGAATATGAGCCAGCAGTGTGCCCTGGCAGCCAGGAGGGCCAACCGTATCCTGGGGTGCATCGAGCATGGCATCGCTAGTCAGGCAAGGGAAGTGATCGTCCTGCTCTACTCTGCACTGGTGAGGCCTCATCTTGAGTACTGTGTGTAGTTCTGGGCACCACAGTACAAAAAGGACATTCAACTGTTGGAGGGTATCCAGAGGAGGGCGACGAAGATGGTGAAGGGCCTGGAGGGGATGACATATGAAGAGCGGCTGAGGTCACTGGGCCTGTTTATCCTAGAGAAGAGGAGGCTGAGGGGGGACCTTATCGCAGTCTACAACTTCCTCGCAAGGGGGAGTGGAGAGGCGGGTGACCTATTCTCCATAAACACCAGTGATAGGACCCACGGGAACGGCGTGAAGCTGAGGCAGGGGAAGTTCAAACTAGATATCAGGAGGAGATTTTTCACCAAGAGGGTGGTTGCACACTGGAACAGGCTCCCCAGTGAAATAGTCACTGCACCAAGCCTGTATGAATTTAAGAAACGTTTGGACTGAGCACTTAAGTCACATGGTCTAAACTTTTGGGTAGACCTGTGCAGCGTAAGGAGTTGGATTTGACGATCCTTATGGGTCCCTTCCAACTCGGAATATTCTATGATTCTATGATTCTACACCGATGCTGACTTTATTTGAAAACGGATTTTTTTTTTTTTTCATGATATCTTAACTATAATCCTGTAGGTTTTTGCATTGCACAAGTGCAGTATAAAATGTGTGAAATAATTATGAACCTATCAAGCAAATACTGTTAGAAAACATCCATCAGTAAGTGTCTCAAAGCGTAGGTCTTCTATAACCTGTGAAATACATGACTGTTAAATAAGGCACTCAACATGGATGCTGAGGAATTCAGTCAAAGAATCTCATGAACCTTGTGAAAGTCAGTTGACCTCCTTATCCAGTTAAATTACATGGCTACTTAAGCAATGTAGAACTGCAGTAAAAATTAGTGCAACATTTGCATCAAATGCAAAGTACACAAATATTCACAAATGAGAAATTGATCCTGCAGGTAATTACACACCTGGATTAAATAACAGACTGCTTCATGGCCTGCTGTAGAATCTTTACCTATGAAGACCTAATCTTAGAATTGGGCCTTCAGTCAACTATATTTTGTAAAAGTACCCAAGGATCTTTACAAAACCAGAGGAGACAGATGTCTGCCTTGTAAAATTTAAAACATACAGGTGAAAGAATATAGAACAAAGAGTAATTAGGAAGAGTGTATAGATAGCTATTTTTTTCTTCAAACTAAACAAAAAAAAATATCCTTAAAAGGCACAGTATTTCAAAGATTTCAAAGTGAACTACACCAGATATGCTTTGCATGGAATGAGACAAAATATATGTGAGAAAAACACTATAAAATCCATTATTAGGACTTGTAGAGCAGTTACTCCATAAATAACAGTCAGATACCTAATTCACAGGGCAATGTTCATGGTACTTGGGCATTTAATTGCTTAATTAAGTGTTCAGTCTAAGCACATGTTTTTTACTGCAGTGTTCTTAAATGATTTAAGTACAGCTTGACTCCCTGGACCTCACTTGAGACTTTTCCACTCAAGATGAAGACAAAACACCCAAATTAATCCCTGTAAATTTTTTATGCATATAGGCATTGATTCCCTGTGGTAATTGTGCAGCAGCCATTGAAGTCAGCTTGGGCCTTTTCCACTGATGCCAACAAGCCTTGAATCAGTCCTGCCATAACAGAATGATGTTAGTGTGAAATTCCAAAGAATGAGGTACAGAAACTGAAGCACCTCACTAAATGTGGATGATAAAAACTGGATGGTACTCTGTAAGGACTTAGAGTAGAAAGAACCAGGGCAATATTAATTCTAATTGCCTATGCACAACTCAATTTTTACAGTTACAATTTGGTAATTCAGATAGTTTTTAAGCCAGGTAGTTTTTTTTTTTTTTTTTTTGCAGGTGAATTGAATTTAAAAAGTCTCTCATTGAATGTCAAATATTTGTTCATTGAGTTCTTCATTATATTTCAGTGCTGTAAATGTATTTCACAGCAATACTTACAGACTGAAGTAGGTACTGAGTTGAGGTAGACATCTGCTGTACTCTGAGAACAGCACAAAAGAAACTGCAGTACTTACAGTGAATTAACTTCAGATTTGACCTATAGAGGCAGGTTTCTATAGGGTAATGTTAAGCAATTCACTGAGGGCTGACCATGAGGTCTCTTGCAAACAAGGCAGCCAAATTGCAAAGATGCTTTGTGAAATCACCTATTTACATCAGAGGCTTAACTGAGACTCCTGTGTTCATCCTCTGCCAAGTCCCCAGACATGAAAAGCTTGTGTTTTACCCCACTGCAGAGCCTTTTTTTTTTTTTTTTTTTTTTTTTTTTTGTCAGCAGAGTGAGAGCTGCAACAGACTGCAGGTTGCCAATAAAAATAAGAGGTTTACTAAACTTATTTTAGACATTAAATGCTAGCCTGGGGGTCTTTGGTTCTTGGGTCTTTTCCATGATATGAAACAAAAAAATAGCAAATACACAATACCATTTTACATAATGACAGACCTGTATCTTGTAAGCACTCATTCTGCTAAGGGGCAAGTTCCTGCTCCCATTTAAATCAACAACTAGGTTTCCTTGTGCAGGTTTGGAGCATTAAACAGAGCTTTTGTTCATTTTTTTCTTTTTTTTTTACATATTTGCTATGATGATTTTTATTCTTTCCTCTCCTTCTCTCTTTTATAATTTTTACAAATTGTTTGAGTAAAATACAAATATTCCTTGAATTACTTAGGTATGTATTAAAATATATTTTAAATCAGACTTTTCACCAGTTAATTTGTCACCAGAATAAAAAGTCAATGTATATCTAATAGGCCCACCAAATATTTGCTTTGGAATTATCTTAAAACCTATTAGAATTATGAGTTTCAGAGGCATACCAATTATCCTCTTTTAACATGAAGTTTGAAAGAAAGAAAGAAAAAAAAAACATTAGGATATTCAAAAGAAAGAGCATTCATGAGACATGTATTTCTGCTTTTTAAAATATACATTAAATTATTTCATGTCTGTTATGACCCTGTGAGCAGCAACAAAACAAGTACATATAATAAAAAGTAATTCCATGAATTCAAATTCCTACTGGAACTTTGTTGTGTGGATTGGAATCAGCAGCAGAAAGACTGGACATCTTTTCTAACTCTTGTTGCCATAACCTCCTAGGCTACTATTTCAAATAAATTAAATAAAGAACAGATGCACAATCGTATCTTAATGACAGATTTCCTTTCACCTCACAGTCATTCTTTTACCTTCAAGATCCTTTCCAACCTTAATGATTATATGATTCTGATAATATAACCAAAATGCTTGCAGGGTATTTAGATAAAACTTAAATACTTGTTTGAGATATTTTCTCCATAGTGCCAGGTTTTCTAGTGAAGCATATTAAGTGCTTCAATAAAAGTAAAATGGACAATTGTCACTATGCAAAAAGCTTTTTGTAGGTAAAAAGCTGACATTGCTTTCATTTCCACCTATGTCTACCATGATGTGAATCATCCAGGGAGGGTCTTGAGCTACATAGGAGACGACTGATATTTTTAGGCAGGATATTCTTATCAAAACGCTGTGAACATTTGCTGTATATTAAATAAATTGAGATATTTAGGGCACATAGGAATCTTCTGGCTTGCAGCGGCCACCTGGGTAGTGTGTGACCCCTCCCAAGGACCTACTGAAGGCTTATTATGTGACCTACTGAAGGCTTATTATGAAGCTGGAAATCAACAAATATTATAGTTATAATATAGTTCAGGAAGGCTAGGATGTCCTGACAGTATCAGAATTCCTCTGTGTGGGTAAAGAGCAGCACGAACATGTCTGGGTGGTCATAGCTGAAAATCCCAAGGATGCATTGGACTCCAGATGAAGAAGAGCCAAATTAGAAGCATAT
Source organism: Nettapus auritus (assembly GCA_011076525.1). Taxonomy (NCBI): domain Eukaryota; kingdom Metazoa; phylum Chordata; class Aves; order Anseriformes; family Anatidae; genus Nettapus; species Nettapus auritus. The sequence goes on along the minus strand of CM021765.1, from coordinate 129,211,137 downwards.
TATCCATAAGAGTTACCATCTGGAAATTCTGGGCACTCTTTTACAGTCTTTAAAATTTGCTTGGACAACATTTCTAGCCAGAAGGAGAGAACTTGCCCCAGAACACTTCTGTGTATGGAAGATTTATATTAAAAACTTGCCAGAAACAAGAACATAAAATATATATATTAATAATATGTACCTCAGTGAATGCTGCTGAACTTGAGCTCTAGCCAGAGTCAGGGAACTACAGTAGACTTCCTGAGCCCATCTCCCATGAAGTCCATTTTAGCAGAATGGACAATGCTAATAGAATACATCCTTCTGATCTGATGCAGAGGTGACACAGAAAAAAATGTATTGCTAATATAAAAGGTAAACTCGGACAAAATGGTGTAAAAACTAGCACTATATTCTGTTCATCGTTAAGAAATTCCATTTAAACTAGTAAGGTGTTATTTTCTGGAGATGGACAAATGCTTTTTACTGCCATCAACTGTCTACTAGAATCTGTATTTTGCAAAAAGTAGAAAAGAAAAAGAAAATACAAGTCCCCTAATTGGGAGTGTACCTCTGGCTTACACACAGTAATCACTGGAGAAAAAAAATAAATAAAGAAAAGCCCATTCTAATTTTATTTTGGGATGAAAAATTTACAATTGTAAATTTCTACTTATATAAGAACTAAGCAACAGAAAGTAGCATTTTGGATGGGAATCCTAGCAGAAACTAAACTCCAGTGCTTCTCAAAATGAGAAGTTAATTATAATTGTGCTTAGTTTCAATGAAGAAAAATCAACCAAAGTCCTGAAAAAATCAGAAACACAACTTTTTCCATGTTGCTTATTCTTTGATCAATTTCAATTCTTGGGATCACACCCCACAAGCTGTTAAACAAACCTGCACACTTCTGGATTTTAGTTGCAATGAACTGAGAGTGCAGAAACGCCTCTAAGAGCAGTGCTCTTTTGACATTTATTGCATGATTATGTCACAAAGCTATCAAAAATTAGTGGCTGAAAATCAGCCTTTTCCCAAGGCATCATCACATAATTTACTGCCATTTCTTGATTGTTTTTCAAACCTTGGCATCCAGAAATCTCTCTCTCCTTCCCCACCACTTTCTGAAACCTGGTGTTGAGTTCCACAGGACTTGGCAGCATCTCTTCCAGTCCCTTCTGCTGTTAAACTGCATGCTGCTGTGGGGTTTCCAAATGAGACATGATATGCCTCTTGTGAGAGAAGCCTTTGAGCAATTCAGCTTTTCCATGCTGCATACACTTGAGACTTGCTAATAGTTTCCTAAAGCTAGTAGGACAAAATGGGCCAGAGAAGCCACCTCCCTAACATGGACTAATGAAACACTGCTCTATTGCTGGTGTTGTACAAAAAAGCACAATACAAAATCTTTCCTTCTTTCTTCTCCAATTATTTATTTGTAACGCAAAAAAAAGTACCATTCACTAATCAGAGTGGTGCCTCATGGAAACATCTAAAGAGCTGCTAGCACAACACAAAGATTTTTCCTTGAACTCTTAAGAGAAGCTTGGACAGCTTCTCAGACTGGGTTCTAATCTTGGAATTTGCAAAATTAGAGAAAGCTGAGTTAAATAGCCATATTCCATAAAATTTGGTCTGTTAGTGCTACATTACAGCTGGTCATTTGATTGAAGATGAAAATATCCAGAAATAACTAGATTTGAAGAGGATGACAAAAATCTAGCAGCACTAGCTGGGCCAGAATAGCTCACACTTTGACCACTACTCTTTAGTAATCAGTACCTTGCTTAATGATCTTTGAATGTAAGTAGTTGGCCTTAGATGGAACATATGCAAAGGCAAGCTATGCATACGAAGAAGAAAAGATGGGATCTTTCACAGATATTACAATGATCAAAACTAGAGTAACTGAAAATCCCAAACCAGGCTGTAAGAATAAATGGGCATTTTAATGGGTGGAAATTACTGGTAATATTTTATTCTCCTCACATAGTAAAAAGGAAGTCTCTTTTTTCCCTTTTGCTGTTCTCTTATATAATGGATCGAAACACTTCCTTCTGGCTCTCACTACCAAATCTCAATATTAAAGGAAATATTAGGTCACTATGGTTAGTCTATAAATTAGCTGAACTTCATCTAAGACCAGTCTGTATAGACCTGTTGTGCCAAAAAAATCCCTCCCCCCCCAAAAAAATACACGTTTTCTCTTAATGTACTGCATCTCTGTTTTAAATAAGCCTGCACAGAAAACAGGATTCTGCTGGAGAATATAGAGGAGTAAATAAGGCAGTATGTGAAAAGCAGCCTCTACAAGTGTATTAGCTCCACACAGGCCAAACTATTGTCCTACTGAATATTACCTTATTCTGCCCTGTGTAGGGCTGTGATTCTAACTGATTTTCTAGTTCAGCAGCCAAACCAAAATACTGAGAGCAGAAAAGCTGCTGTGTTTCTTTGGTCTTGTCCTTGCCTTTGGAAAAGAACAAACTTGACCTGGACTTGCCACTTTTCTACAGACAGACTAAATCTCCAGGTTCTAGGACAATTGAGTAGGAGGATATATAAGGCCAAGGACTTCTCTCCTGTTAAAGGCCCTTCATAACTAGTCTGAGGGTCAAGGCTATGCATTGTAGGGGAATTCCTGAACCAGAGCAGCCTGGACATCAGGCTGCAGATCCAGAGGATGGTAGAGCCCAGCATCTTTGGCTGGTTGAAGAGACATCATTCATGGGCCAGGGACAAACTATGCTACCGTGGTGTGCTAAGAAAAGGGTCAGAGGAAGAATTGCTTTCTACCTCCCCAAGTGAACGATGCAAAGTGCAGTGAAGAAAAAAAAAGAAGATCCCACTCCAAATGCCCTCTAAATTTCTCCTGAAAGACACCACACTTTTACACAGGGAGGTGTAGTTTCAAAGATACTCATACTGGGATAAAAATCAGATTTTCTAATCCTTGAGTCACTGGGTTAAAGGAGTGTGACATGACTAGAATATGTCTTCAGGCTATTTTTTTTTTTTTTCACCCCAACCCTCTTCTACAGTTTTATGCAAAAGAGGGAATAGCTTTAGGGTCAAAACCTTATTCACAATGAATTTGCAGACACTATAAATGTTACCCAACTCTATTGATTAAATTGCAGGATAAAACCAAAGTCGTCATCCAGTAATGCTAAAAATCCCTGTGAAGTTGTTAAGCAACTCCTACAGCGTTTTTTTGTTTTGTTTTTGTTACGGCATGGGACAGAGGCACCCTATTGCCATCAGCAATGCTGAAGGTATTATGTATGAAAACCAGGATAACTGTAAAGCTTATTGTGAGCTAAAACAACATGGCAGCAAATGAATTCTGCCTCTCTCTAAGACTGCCAGCACTCTGTCACTTGGCAAACTTCTGAGAAGACGCGAATATTTGTGTTTCTAAATCTCAGACAGCTTTGGGTTTGCAAAGCTACATAAACAAATGAATTACATGAAAACTGTGACTAACCTACAAATCCCACCCTGCCTATTTCTCTTTTCACTTCCCCTTATGGCAGTTCAAATTCAGGAGACATCAGTCTGTTACTAGAGCAGATTTATGTGGCTGGAACATTTACCTTGAGGCCAAATGTTAGCTCTAATAACTATCTTTTTATTCCCATCCAAAATAATGTTTACTGGCCAATGCTGAGGAACAGAAGGATACAGCAGGCTCATTTCTTCTTCTTGTTTTAAACCTTAGGGTAGAAAGGATATCAAACCTCAAAATATATATTTTTATCTAAGTGGAAGTATAACAGAGATTCACACCCACCTGTGAACTTTTTTTTAAATATTCTTTCCATATCAAAGACGTTCTGTGAGCTTTTGCTGTTGAACATGACAATCTCTAATTTCAACATTCAATCTCTGCACTTTTCTTTCATTTGAAATGATGTTTTTCATAAACAGCCTGAAAATTTGTTCAGTTTGTGTCCCCTTTTTCAATTATTTTACTGTCAGCTGCTGGTTCTGCAACTTTGGCAGTAACTGATATGCACTAAGAAATGCTGAGTGAGTGAGAGAGAGAGAGAAAATAGCATGAAGGACTTTGTTTGAAGATAATCTGAAGGACTTTGTTGGCTTCATCTGTTCAGTTCTGTTCACACTGTGCTGAAGTGTTAGGTATTCTCCTTTGGGAACATGTAACATTAAATATTCATGGCTATCCAATTCTGAATCCATAATATTGAATATTCCTATTGGAAACATAATCCCAAGAGCTATTCTTACCATATAAAGGAACAGAAACAGCTGTAAAACTAAAGTATGCTTTAAGCTGCAATATTTCATATACACTTAATTAGAACAGGCATACTAAGGCTTATTAAACATAAACATTTAAAGGCTCAGATTTGGCCCCAACGCAAATTCCTCTCTCCTGAGTTTAGAATTAATTTGTGGTTTCTTTTAACAAAAATTAGAAGGAAAACTTGCTTTCTGATGAGACTGGATGATACTTGTTTTAGTTTTAGAGTTTCGTAAGCAATAAAATGTTTGTAGTAGTCACTTCATCATAACACTTGGCACTTCAATACCTGCTTGTTTGATTTTGAACAGCCCAAGCAAAGACAATGTCAGTGTGTTCAGCACATGTTCTTCCTGGAAGTTTTTACAGATGTTTGAGTTTTATGTTCTATCTCCATGTGCCAGCCTGGGTCCTGACAGCTCCAAGGGAATTCATCATGCAAGAGGCCAAGGTGCCTAACACTGCTGCTTTCCCTCAGATGGAGGTAATTTAACTTACCATCAAAAAATCACACATTTTCTGATACACTAGGAGAGGATGTTTTTGCAGGGGAACAGGCAGGAAGGACTGAGTAAGCTCTGGGCATGATGCCCCTGAACTACCCTTGCCTGCTTCAGGTCTGTGACTGCCCATACCCTGCTGGTGGCAAGGTTGTACCTCCTTCAGGCTCCCTTTGGTGGGCTCTCTTCCTGTGTTGACCTTGTCACATCTAAGCACGATAGAGAATTTTTCTAACATACCCCATCCAAGGTTTCTCCTCCTGTCCTCCCCTTTCCTTCTCAATAGTCTTTCCAGCATGGCTTGGATTAGCCTTAAGTTCTTGCGGTTTCATGTTTCAGATTTCGGTCAGCCCATTTGTCATCCTGATCCTGTTTCTTCTCTAGAATGACAGAATACAGGATCACCTCTCTGGATAAGATTATATTAGTGCTTCACTGTCGAATTGCCAATAACGAGTCCCTGCCAAATTTATATTCCAAAATTCCCCAAGCAGCAATTTAATTACATTATTTTGGATACAGCACCATAGCAGCTGCATTCATTTGATGAGGGTTCATTATGGTTTATGGTGAAAACAATGGCAAATTAGCTCTGATGTGTTTTGGAATTTGCTCTTTATTTAATTTAGAATAGCTCTGTTTTATTGAGCTTGATTCCCAAACCCATTTGATTTCACAGTCTGTGAGAAAATTGAAAGAATCAGACTGGGGTTTTAAAAATAAGACAATTACACCTGTTGTAGCTCAGCTATTGAGGTCCTGCTGCTTTGTGGTTGAAAGGGAATTATCAGAGAGATCCATTTCATTATATTTTAAGGACTATTTAAAATTTTGGATGTTTAAGTCAAAATAAAGACATAAATAACAAATCTCAGCTTTGTCCATATTTTTCATGGATAGGCTGATCCCAAAACAGAATAGATTATATCCCTGGTAGAAATTTATTTGGGGTTCTCAAGGAAATCTAAAACATACAAACTCTGTGACTGCTTCCACACTCAAACTTTAAGCCAGGTTTGTAAAATATTTTTTCAGAATTTTGATGCTTTCTGGAGGACATACAGTACGTTCTAAGCATATACACCAGGGGGTGACGAAGAAAACTAATCATAGGGCAAAATTCACAGAATAGGGATAAAAACCTCCAAAGATAAAATATGTTCTTCTACCACTACTTCCAACAAAAGCCACAGCTTCACATCTACGTTAGAAGATTTTGCCTGAGCACTAATATCATATGAGGACCCCAGCTTCAACAGGGAATTTTTGTACTAAAAAAATAAATATTTGTATATATATTGTTATAACACCATTTTTGTATCTCTGTAGTTTAGTTTGCTTTGTTTATCAATAGACTTTTTTTTATTGGCAAAAACACTTTTGGTCACTTATTCACACAAGGAAAAAGAAAGCTTTCTTTTTTCATCTTTCTTCAAATTCTGAAAGATTGATTCAAGCTCAGTAGTTACATCTATACATCTTAACAGAAGTCTGTGGTAATAATGAGAATGACTGTTAGCCGAGCTGGACATAGAGAAGTTGCTATATCTCTTTTTCACATACAATTAATGGCTATAGATGGAATTACTCCTCCTTGCTTAGGATATTATTTAAAGTCCATTCAGTTACTTTCTTCCCTGTCCTACTCTGGAAGGTCCTCATCTTTACTTTGTGCCAGAAATAGAGTACATCTGACTCAAGTCATTTCAACTTGCTAAACTTCCAGAAAATTATTCACTAGCTACATGCAGTAGTTTTATACTAACTTTGAGAGCTGGTGTAGCTCAGGGCAGGCTTGGACAGCCATGGCACCAATGCCAAAAAGGAGGCAGGGATGCAACATGACAGGAGGGAGAAAAGGTTGGACCCACAGAAACAGTCATTAATTGATTTGGCGGCTTGGAAATTGTATTTTAGGCACCTGACTTGTGCCTATGATATTAACATATAGTCCAGCACTCTATAAGTACACTTATTTGGTCAGTGAGGATGGCTGGATGCCTAAAGACGGAGAAGATGGAGTAGACTGACCGGTCCCACCTCATTTAGGCCTGTGCTATTGCATTACCAGGACTGCTCACTGAAAGAATTTAAGATTCTTGCAGGTATGCCTGTGACCAGAATGTGGCCACTGTATACACTATACACTGTATATACTGTATACGTTATACTGTAAATATAATATAAAGCAAAAGAAGCAACAGGACCAAGCTTTTAGGACTTAACAGGAGGCCCTTTACTCATACTTCCTAGCTCTTACTGCTCCACAGCACTTAGAAACACAATTTCCAACTCTTAAGTAATACTGAAATGTCATACATAATATATAGAGAATCACAGAATCACAGAATAGTCTAGGTTGGAAGAGACCTACAAGATCACTGAGTCCAACCTCTGACCTAACACTAACAAATCTTCCACTAAACCATATCCCTAAGCTCTACATCTAAACGTCTTTTAAAGACCTCCAAGGATGGTGACTCCACCACTTCCCTGGGCAGCCTATTCCAGTGATTATCAACTCGTTCAGTAAAGAAGTTTTTCCTAATATCCAACCTAAACCTCCCCTGGTGCAACTTTAGCCCATTCCCCCTCTTCCTGTCACCAGGCACGTGGGAGAACAGACCAACCGCCACCTCGCTACAGCCTCCTTTCAGGTACCTGTAGAGTGCGATAAGGTCGCCCCTGAGCCTCCTCTTCTCCAGGCTAAACAATCCCAGCTCCCTCAGCCGCTCCTCGTAAGACTTGTTCTCCAGACCCTTCACCAGCTTCGTAGCCCTTCTCTGGACTTGCTCAAGCACCTCCATGTCCTTCTTGTAGTGAGGGGCCCAAAACTGAACACAGTACTCGAGGTGCGGCCTCACCAGAGCCGAGTACAGGGGGACGATCACTTCCCTGGACCTGCTGGCCACGCTGTTTCTTATGCAAGCCAGGATGTTGTTGGCCTTCTTGGCCGCCTGAGCACACTGCTGGCTCATAGTCAGCCGACTGTCAACCAGTACTCCCAGATCCTTCTCTGCCAGGCAGCTTTCTAACCACACATCTCCCAGCCTGTAGCTCTGCTTGGGGTTGTTGTGCCCCAGGTGCAGAACCTGGCACTTGGCCTTGTTGAACTTCATACCGTTGGCCTCAGCCCATCGGTCCAGCCGATCCAGATCTTCCTGCGGAGCCTTCCTACCCTCGAGCAGGTCGACACATGCACCTAACTTGGTGTCGTCTGCAAACTTACTGAGGGTGCACTCGATCCATTCATCCAGATCATTGATGAAGATGTTAAAGAGGACTGGCCCCAGTACCAAGCCCTGGGGGACTCCACTAGTGACCGGCCTCCAACTGGATTTGACTCCATTCACTAAGACTTTCTGGGCCCGGCCATCCAGCCAGTTCTTAACCCAATGAAGCATGCGCCAGTCCAAGCCATGAGCAGCCAGTTTCCTGAGGAGAATGCTGTGGGGAACAGTGTCAAATGCCTTACTGAAGTCAAGGTAGACCACATTCACAGCCTTTCCCTCATCCACTAAGCGTGTCACCTTATCATAGATCAGGTTTGTCAAGCAGGACCTGCCCTTCATAAACCTGTGCTGACTAGGCCTGATAGCCTGCTTGCCCTGCAACTGCCGCATGATGACGCCCAAGATAATCTGCTCCATGAGCTTCCCTGGCACTGATGTTAAACAGGCCTGTAGTTCCCCAGGTCTACCCTCTGGCCTTGTAGATGGGCGTCACGTTTGCTATCCACCAGTCAAGTGGGACCTCCCCTGATAGCCAGGACTGCCGATAAATGATGGAAAGCGGCTTGGCCAGCTCTTCCACCAGTTCTCTCAGTACCCTTGGGTGGATCCCATCCAGCCCCATCGACATGCATACATCCAAATGCTGTAGCAGGTCGCCAACTATCTCCTTGTGGATTGTGGGGGCCACATTCTGCTCCCCATCCCCTTCCACCAGCTCAGGGTACTGGGCATCCAAGATATATAAGAGAACAAAAAATCAGAGCTTTAGAAAAATTCTCTTTTACCCAGCATGCACAGGTTAAAATGGCTTTGAAGCCATGATGACGTCCTTAGCTACACTCCAGGGTTTCTGAAAGACTTTCTCCATGAATTTTTATCACAAAAATAATGACTCAGAAAGAGCAGCCCTGACAGAGGCAGCTTGCAAGATTGGATATTTACCTGACCTTGCAGACCTCCTCACGAAGGAAAACATGTGACAGCACATTCACAGCCTGTTTTGCAAACAGGAGTAATCCAACAAGAAACTCCTGTCTTGAACTTCAGAGTGAATTGGGGTGCTTAGCATGGTTAAATGATATAAGAAAAAAATGTGAAAAATAAGCATCTTCCCTTACTTTTATTTTCTTCCTTGGAATGACAGTTTCATCAGTAATTATAAACACAATCATTACAAAATAAGCCTTCCCACATCTGCATCTGTAACTTGTGACAATAATTTACCTGCAATCCAACAATTTTCTTGTTGATTTTACCCCTATTTAGCAAACACTCAGCTTTACAAACAATAGAGGTAACAATTACACAAAAAGTTTCCTTAAGATACTAAAACATGTTTTGATTTTGTGCACATCTAAAACCTTGACTGACTTCAGCAGTGCTGAAATTAAGCACTCTGAGATTTAAGAGCAGAATTCCAAATTGGTTTTGTTTGCTTAGATTTTATTGTTTATTTGTTTTCCTATATGGTAGCAGTGATTTAATTGGCAGAAAAATTATACTGCTTTCAAATGAGAATGTGTAAATTGATTTAGACAGAGCAAGAACCCATTTAAGACTGCTAAAAATTCAGTCTACATTTAAATGTTTTTCAGGCATTCAAAAATGTCTTACTATTTTATCACATTCATGTTCTTCCCTTACTCTTTTACGAAGTCTCTTTCAATAAAATACATAAAAAGAAAGTTACTAATCTAAAGAGGTGTTATTACTTACGAGTAATTCACTGTATGTTCAGAAAAAAGATTTTCCATTCTTGTAAATACTGACAATGCTGAATGTAATCAACTAAATTAACAACAGAAGAAGATTCCTCTGATAATATTTCTTACACACAAAAACCTAAAATAACTTGTTAACATCCTGCCCGCATAAGAACTTCAGTGCATCAGAATTTCAGGAGAGCTCGTCCAGTGTCTAAAAAGTTCTTCTGAAAAGAAAGCTAATTCAGAACAATGAAAGACGGCATGAAAACACAAAAAGGCACCATGGCTGCTGCTCTAATTGGTGGATCTGAATGGAAAGGTCACTTTTTCCTCAAGAGTGATCATAAGAAATGCTCAAAAGAGGGTTAAAACATTATTGTGCTTCTAATATAATGCCCCTTCCCCCCAAAGTTGAAGTATATTTTTTAAGTTGAAAGGTGAAATCAAATGCAGGGGAGAGAATGACGTCTGCCCTTACTTAAGCACATGAAAGAAAAGATTGCATCATCGTAGAAGTTCACCCAAAGTTTGCATAACCTCACTAGGCATCTTGAGTGGGTCCTTCTATTCAGCAGACACCTATAGCTCCTTGGGATGAAAAAGCGCCTCAATGTAGGGGCTCCCTCACATGGCAGGATTTCCAATTCACAGATTAACCCTCGGTGCTGGTCTTCCAACAGCAGCACTTCACCACAGAAAGGCAAATGTAGCTCCATCCCATGGAGTTGAAGCACATCCTATGTGGTGGGAAAGACCCAGTGTTGGTAGGACCATCCAGGATTGCCCCCTGCCCGAGCAGCCTGACTTGCTGGGGAAGCAGGAATTATAGGAAAGATCATACAATGTCCAGAAGGACCATGACTACTGGAAAAACACGGTCTTTCTGTCCCAAGCATTCACCCCTGCCAACCTCATGTACATCTGCAAATACAGTTTTCCCCTTTTACAGTTTACGGAATATGTTCGGGTTTGGTATATTAGAAAAGGCACTGAACATTTTTTTGGCTTCACTAATCTTAAAGTCTTTTTTAATTGACGAGGTCAGTTAAATATGATTTGAATCATTTTAACGGTTCCTTCTGTTATACCTCTGAAGAGATTTCTTGCATGTATGTGTTTAGACTCTTTGGGTCATGGATATATTTTAAATATCTGTTTAGTTGAACTGTCATCCATATACTGATCAATGTCTTTTCTGATCTTTTCGTAACTTATTAATAAGATAAATATTGCTTGGATTCAGTTTGAAGAGACATATTCCCCACAGGTTGCTGGCTTAATCTGGAGATTTGCACGTACTGCCATTAACCACAGCCCACCAAGTCTGTGTAATACTTCTACTATGAGACACATCTGTTGTAAACAGCTGACTGTCTTTAATCTCTTGAAAATTTTGACTGGGTCAGAGTAACTAAGAGAATGCGGGCATACTGTCTCAGATTTAAAAATTGCTAGCGTGGCTCCAGAGATGAGTTTCAGTGAGGAGGCTGCTGTAAGGACAGCAACAACTTCCAGTCCATTGTACACCGCAGCAGTGGTTATCCTACTAGGGCACACCACCATTCCCAAAAGAAGAAGAACATTAATCCATATAATTAATATATCTACATGGGTTCACCCACAGCGGTGAGTGCACAGTAGCTGACAGTAAGAAATTAACAGTGTAGTATAGCCCTAAGAAGAAACGTGATGAAAAGGACCCTTTGTACATTTTAGCATTTTGAGAAGAAACTATACATTTTATTCCTACTTATTGTAATTTATATGAACTTTTGCATATGTCACATAAAAGATCTCTTCTTCTTGTACTACTTTTTCATTTTCATTTTATTGAGAATTCCCTTTGAAAAATGAATGTGATAACAAAATCAGAATTTCATTAAGAAACAAAAGCCAAAACACTTATGACATAAAAAACACTACAGACCAAACCTAGAATTTAATTAACTTAGAATGTCTCACATTTCAGTTCTTTTTTTTCAAATTTAAGGAGTGCAAATTTTCAGTCAATAGAGTACTATTTCATAGTGTTATTACAGTGTACTATCTTTGGTTTGAAATTAAGTAATGGGAGTATATCTACATTGTTACTAGGATGGCACAGAAGGCAGGACATGCATTTGCACTGAAACTTCTCCTAAATGATGTGCATGAGAATGCAGACCTTCCAGCACAGTGAAAAGGTGAGGTTTCTATATTTCACATCAGAACCATTACAAGAAATTAAAAAGTAGTGTCCCTTTTGACTAGTGGAACTAGTCAATATTTATTACTATTATTATTATTTATTTAATCTTACCAGTAACATGATGCCAGGAGGTTGCTTGAATATTACTGGTACCATGTCACTTTTCTAATTTGCTAATTTACTAATTATGTTTCTTTAAGCAGGGAATACATCTCTTCATGTATTTGTGGAAGATTTTGTATTTATACTTAATTTTGAATGGAACCTTTGTGAATTGCCATGGAAAAAATTGATAAAATTATTTCTATACTTTACAGATACGTTTGGCAGAGATGTTAGTACGGTGGAATACCATATATTCCAAAGTCAGAAAAGCCTACAGAAATTTCCTTTTCTTTAATTTTCTTTCCTTCCTTCCTTTCTCTCCTTCCTTTTTTCTTTTCTTCTCTCTCTCTCTCTTTTTTATTATTCCACCAAAATATCCTTGCCATTTTAACTTTTAAACATTTGCTTTTTGTAGCCAGTGTTCAGTGTGTCACAAAGAGGCTATGGATGAGGCATCTATGGTAATTTAGAAGATCATTCTCAATATCAAAACTAATTAAATAGGGAAATTGCAAAAGGAAAAAAGCTAGCCGTAGGCACTCCAGTTACGTCTCTCATCTGTACTGAATTTGATCCCTCTCATACTGCAAAATATAATTAAAAGATCATAGTGCTACTTTGTGCTATTCTGACACTGTAAGGAAGTTAAAATTACAAAATTTAAAATGACTAGACTGAAACTACCTTTTTTTTTCTCTAAAAATGCAAATAGTGTAAGCATAAAAAAAAAAAAACAAAAACAAAAAAAAACCCTTCCTTTAAAAGTCAAATTGATGAACATGTATTCATAAAAACACACAAATAACCCTAAAATATTAGAAGTGCATTAGTGTCATACTCCAGATGTATAGTTAAATATTTCTATATAACCATACTACTGTCTATGGACATTTCTTGTCTGTTTTTTTTCTTTTTTCCTTTCTAGATCTCAGAATCTCAAGGAGCTGTTTCAGAGGAAGTAAGGCATATGCAAAAACACACAGGTGTCAGCAGGTGGCAAAGAATTTTCTAAATATTGCAGTGCAATCCCAGCTATGACAAAATCTCCCATCTTGGCAGCTGAAAACAAGGTCTATAAGCTCTAATGAAGGGGATCTGAAAGGCAGAGAGGCAATGCAAAGATCCCGTCTCTTGAGAAATTTGTCTGAGTCATTAAAACAACATGAACATGCCCCCTTTTACAGTCATAACTGGGATATTGCACAAGGCCAACACCCCACACAAAAGAGGAAATTCATAAAAAAATTATACTTCCACTTCAGCATGCAGAAATTTCAAAAGAGAAGACTGTCATAAAAAAGCAATCCTGCTGGCACCACAAGGCATCAGGAACACCAATGTTATATTATTTATTAGCTACCCAACATGTTCTATATATTTTACTGACAGGTATGAAGACAATATGGTTCCATTTAAGTGTTTGTATTTAGGTAAGAATTGCTTAAGTAAGCATATATAGAAGTTCCAGGAATAGCTTGGTAGCTCAGTATTGTCACACTATGATAAAATAATTTACTTTTCCACTTTCTTTGCACCTTCTTCATTTTCACTGACTTTAGACAAGAGAGTGCATTTTAAACGAGACATGAAAGCTGTAAAGGACAGAAGTCCCCTCATGTCCTCAGAGTGGGTGCTTACTGTTGGTATCAACAGATTCCTTCCCAGCCCAGCAAGAGAAAAGGCTTCTTATATGGAGGGTCAAGGGAAGACAAGGGGATAGGGGACTGGATGGTTGGTTTCGGGGAGAAGTGAGAGAGAGAGGGAACACAAAGTCTTGCCATACACATCAGGCTCTGAGGCCAAAGCAACCCACCACATCTTTGCAGTTTGTGATCTGGGAGAGCTTCTCTGTCCCTGGACTATTCAGGCTTTTTGAATTAGGTAGGCACTATATCTCACTGGCTATGAACCACTATGCGTAGGCTCAGTGTTGAAGACACACACAGATTCTATCATTGGCCTAGGAAGTGCACATTTTGCTGAAAAAAAATAGAGCCAAAGAATATCTTGATAGATGTTTGTAAAAACTGAATTGCAAAGTAATGTACTGGGATTGTTGCTGGATTTGTGTTTTAAGATCAGAGAATGCAGAAAAAATATAATAGGTAATGAAAATTGTTTAACGTAAAATGAAGAACTGAAATGCTTTAATCATGCTCCTATGATTCTATGTCATTACAGGGCAGAATTAAAGTAATTTGGATTTCTCTTCATGTAGTAATTTAACATGTTAAATTAAACCTTGAGAGAAATCTGAATATTGAGTGTTCTGTAGTGCTAGTTTGGGAGATATTTATTGTTTTCCTATTTAAAGCATACTACCAACAACCTTCACGTTTGTCTGAAAATGTATTTGCTATCACTTTTTTTTTTTTAATATTTGCATTAAAATAAGGTTACAACACCTTAAAATAAATTCAGAATATACATACTTCATGTACTGACATACATATTCATACACTTGCACATACCTCTCAATGCAGCCAAAGAGTGAGCTTTAGCCTACTGTCTATGGCAAGTTCTCCTAACCACATTCCCTCAGTGAGCTTTATAATTCCCCAATAAAGCAATAAAAGAAATAGTTTTCTCATTCTTTTTAACAATTTTAAGAAAATGTACTGTTATTCTAAAAAGCATAGAGTTCTGTTTTTGAAAGGTCACCTTGCTTGTAACTTCTCCCATTACCTACTTCATTAGGCAAGCGCTACCTTTCCTACACAAAGGGTCAACCTGTGCCCAACTCTAAATGTTCTAAGAGAGTTAGTTATTTGTCCTTAACCTCATCTACTTGCTTCATTTCCATTTTTATTGCTTTATTGTTTGCTGTTTAAATATAGATTCTCATTCTGAAGAGGCATTTGTCATTCATTATATTCCAACACCATCTCTTTATCATTGTATTATCTCTAAAACCGCATAAGCAACAAAGGGACAGTCAGGAGGTCATTACAACAAGCAAATTAAGAGCTAGAACACGGACTCAAAGTCCATTAGCTGAACATTTCGGATCAGATCCATGGAAAATTATGAAAATATATTTAACATCTTATCTACCTTCCCTGTAAATCAGAATCATGAAAACAAAGAAAATAATGCAGTACTAGTTACAATTACATTTAATTATCTTCTTCCTGCCTATATTATGCCTTCAACACTATCATTTCCACAAAAAATTGAAGGAAATATGTTATATACAAATATTTGTGAAAGACATGCCAACTGGTACATTTGTGAAAGCTTTTAAAAACTGTAGCTTATATTATTAAAATATATTCAGTAAATAAAAACAAACAATCTCACAGAACTTTATTTATAGCTATTGTTAAGGAATAGATCATAATCCATGGTCATAAATATCAGGATCTCCAGACTAGGCTAAAACATTCTAAAACTTACCAAAACAACAAACAAACAAACAAACAAAGCAAAACACAGTCCACCGCTAATGTTGTTATGACTCTATTGACATTTACTTATTCTTTTAAATTCCACCAAAGACATATCAGATGGTGCAAACACACCCACCTGAGATAACACTAGACTAAAGAGTATGTTCTAAAGTCTACCTTAAAATTTACATATTAATATAATAAGTTGCTAGAAAGCCTTTGTAATAAAATAGTTTATTCCTACATCTATCATCTATGTAACAAGTTAATATTTTGGATATTTGCAAATATTAAAGCACAGAGAGTTAACTATACTTTTGCATGTTTCTGTGCTAAGTAATATCAGATAATATTCCTTACTAATATATATATGTGACCATTCCTCTTTTTCATTTCATAACAAATACAATGAAACGTGTCAAGCAGTATCTAATCTAATAATAATATAAAGCTGTATCTAATTTAATAACAATGAAAGTTCAGGAGTTCACATTTTTTCAGGTTGGTTATAGTGGTTTGTGTATACGCTAAAGTTGCCTAGCTGTCACTGTAGAAAGTATTTTTCTACATTTTGAAATTATTAAGTATTATGTATGGAAATGTGCCACTTATCTAAATGTTTAATAATGAATAATGCACATCACTCTAACACTGAAATACTATCATATTTCCTATCAGTTAATTTTTTATTTATTTTTTTTACTGTAAATTGCTTCCAATAAAGAATAAATTACATATGAAGTATGTAATGAAGAAGACATATATTTACATGTAGTTGCATAATGTATTTGTATATAAGTACAGAAACCAATATTCCTGTATTGCCAACCAAACTGTTTGTTTGAGGACAGGCTTAGAATTGTTAGGTTCTCACAGTATCATACTATATCAATTAATGATCAAGCTGCAAATACAAAATATCACAAAGAAGTAATAGTTGGAAATCTTCCCACATATTTTGCTAGTATCTCTGCAAAGATATTTAAATACGAGAGGTTTTTATCTCAGAGTATCAGGGAAGCAAATATATTTCTGTTTTCTATTTGTAGAAGCTGTGGACCTGACAAAATCTCTTACCTTTACACCACCAAGGGAGGTTTATAAGAGCTGAATGCAGTTCTCCTTATGTGGAAACAGCTTATGGCTGCTTCCCACCAAAAAATATTTGTGAGTAATTGAATTGACACATCACTGAAAACTGAATCCTTGCATCCTGAATAAAGAAGTGCAGAAAAAATAGATGTCTATGGATTCTGTCACTCAAATGAAATAAAAAACATACAAACAAGAAGTTCCCTTTTGTTTCTGGAATTCCAGACTGACATTCAGAGGACTGCCCTGCCTTCATAAACATGTCCAATAAGGAACAGTGCTAATAAGGTTCAAACAAAAACACGGAGAACCACTGCTAACCTCTAACAGTTTGATTTAACAAAAGATCTCTCTTGATTAGGCAGCAAGGAAATAATTCGAAAATTATTTTTTGGCAGGGTTATACATGTCAATGCCCATATTCACAGTAAAGATGAAGGAGCAAAATAGTTGGTTTTAATGGAGTCAAGCAGGTTTTATACCACTTTAAAATGTGGTTTATTGTCTATATTCCTCTTTTGTCACATCTCCCCATGGCTCTTTGGCTACAATTAAATGGGCATTATCTTTCAATTCTTACCCACTAATGTCTCCCCCAAATATTCTTCCTTATTCCAAAACAATTTTACATTTTCATTTTTCTTATCATTTTCCTGAGTATAAATACTTCTATAGGACAACAGCAATTTTCATCAATTTTCTCTGAAAATAATTATTGCACTTCTTAATTGTCTTTTCCTTGCCATTGAAACAAGACAAAAAAACAAAGAATCAACATCAAAAATAATTAGACAAAAATATTTTCTTTGTGAAAAGTAGTATAGTGGAGTAAACATCAGCATTTGCATCTTCAGCATTTGCATTTTCTATTTTTAAAGCCCTCATTTTTTATGTAGCTAAAATTTATTTCTAACTTTTACCACAATAATGACCACCACCTCATAAAGTCAGTGTACCACTGGAATGTTTCCTGTTCTCTATTTTTGTGTCTGTTTATGAGGTTTCTATTTTTAAGGCATCTGTGTTTATGACTTTTTTTTTTTTTTTTTTAAAAAAAAAGAAATAGTCTATAAACATTAAAATAATTATACACGCTTGTGTATAATATACTGTGGGGTCTTGGTAACTAAGAAAGAAGTGGTTCTGGAATAAGTGCCCCCTCATTCCCCTCCACCCACAGTAAAAGTTCATTGAGGAAAGCACTTCTCAGGGCTGGAGCCATAGCTGCCAAAGCAAGACACTTTCTCATTTTCAAATGTCCACAATTGTGATTACACTGACTGTTAAACACGCTTTAACAGAGACGTCTCTGCTGGACAAGTGTACAGAACTCCTAATTAAAGGGTTTCATTTTTGCCACAAAAGGAGCTAGATTGCAATGGCATCTTTTGTGCTATGCTTAATGAAGGGTGAGATATAGTTTAAATAATTAGTAACACTGCTGGAAGAGAATGTGAGTAATTAGCATAGCTTGACACAGAGCTACGCTAGTTGCTGTTGTTAGCATCAACAATGTGTTGATTTAAAAAAGAAAATTGTAAGAAAAGAAAATGTCACTTGAAGCGGTTTGGGTTTCTTATTAAAGATACAATTAACCAACCATTTTTGAATGAATCCATTACACTATTCACCACTGCTTGCTCATTCTCTTAGAATTTTCTTTTAAAAATTTGGTAACACATCTATCAACCAAACAGACCCATGTATTTAAAAACCTGCAGCAGCAATATAATGAACAACAACCTGTTTTTCAGAGGGGAATTTTCTGATCTGCTTTTTTCTGATCTACTTGCACATTGCATTTGCCAATGACATCTGTGCATTATCGGTAGGTTAACAAAGACTATCTGCATGCTTGAACCAAATAGTTACATTAGTAGCTATCCCTGGGCTCAGAGTATAAACGTGTTGAAACCATTGGCAAAATTGGCACAACCAGTGTAATTGCTGGGAATAGCAAAGTGAAATAGGCTGCCTCATAACAAAAAGGTTAGCAACTGGATTTCATGTAGGCTAATAATTTTCTGTATAAACTGATTCTAGATAGACTGGATACAAAGAAAGTCCAAGTCTCAAAAAATTCTATAGACATTATAAAGAAAGATAGGAATTGCCATTATAAAGAAAGAATTATTTGACCTAAGCCTACCCTAACTATTAAATTAGTACTCAAATTACTCTTGAATGAAGCTGACAGAAAGTACTCTATTAGGCTTCTGCCAAATTAGCTAAACTGAGTAATACTTAATGTGAATGTTGCTTGTCTGTGTGAGATACCCGTTCAGGCTATCTTTTCACAGCAAAAGCATAGATCATGCAAAAACACCCTAATTTTTTTCTTTACCATCTGCAATGTGAAGCCAAAGATCTCAAAATAAGGTTTTAGTTTTATTTAAGTACCTTTACTTTTTAAGTACCTTTTAAGGTTTCCTTTCAAGACTAGCCACATCTAAGTACATCAGCATTAAGAAATTTTTCTTTCATGGTTATTGACAACCTCAATAATATTCTTATCTAGTATTTAATTTTGAAGGTATTTCATGTTAAGTATCAGATTTCTATTCATATAAAGTTGTTAAAAAATATAGTCGTTCAGTCACTATTAGCTTACTAAATAGTAGCACCTGGCAAGCATGTAAACCTGTTCGATTATTGAAAAGCACTGTAGGTCCATGTCCCTTCTATTCACATTTATATTCCATGTTCCATTTTACTAATGGTTAAACTCTTAATTATTAAAGAAAAAACAAACCTGCTTAAATGAAATAAAAAGCACAAATAACAACTCCTCCTTATTGAATAAAAAAGTATTTAAGAGATGAAAAGAAGCTAACAGGT
Organism: Nettapus auritus; assembly: GCA_011076525.1. Classification (NCBI taxonomy): domain Eukaryota; kingdom Metazoa; phylum Chordata; class Aves; order Anseriformes; family Anatidae; genus Nettapus; species Nettapus auritus. The sequence continues at coordinate 129,191,840 of CM021765.1, read as the reverse complement.
CCAGGTAAATAAGTATTTTTCATTATATTAATGTAATTGTAGAATATGAACTGCATGCTTGCACATGCATAGAGGCACAAAAACCATGTGGTATGTGTAGGCAAAACTTACCTGCACTCACACAAAGTTGTCATAGATGTGTGTAGCCTCATGTTTTTATCTGAAGGTATTTAAGAAAACCCCACCTGTTAGTTAAACTTATTAATACAGTTTCTTTTCACATCTCTGAAATTCTGTGTGAGAAAGCTGGCAGATAATCTTTGCCCTCTACACTTGTGACTTCTCAGTTGCAGTCTGTAGGTAAAAAAATCCCCTCAAAACATAGGCAGGCAGGCGCACACAGACCAGCCCGAGGGAATGGGGCAGCCTGGGGTTTTAAATTCATTCTTGTGCTCTGCTATAGTGCCTGAATTGGCGTGATGGGTCAGGGGCTGCTTGACTTGGCCTCAGTGGGAGTCTGAGGAGCCACATGAGCCTCCCGCTGCCCCTGGTGAGGATGTCCCACACGAGTCAGGGACTGCCAGAGTCGCCTGGGTGCCTGGTGGGTGAGATGCCATGCCAGTGGGGACGGGGAGCTCGCATAACCATGGGAATTGCTACAAGGAGCTGAGGGAGAATTTTGGTTTTCTTTCATGCAAGGCAACACAGGAAGAACAAGGCTGGCATTTGGACCCGCTGGGCTGGTCGGGCAGCTGCAGCCCCTGAAGCCAGTGCATGTAAATGCATCTCCTGCTAGCAGTGATGCAAAGAGCTTTCCACAATGAAAACAACTCAATGAAAAATAATCAACAGCAGAGTGTACGTGAAGAAAGCCTGACATTTACATCATTGCTTGTGTATGTGCAGTCAATATGAAAACCCTGCTAGACGATATGAGTGAAAATGTAGGCAGATAAACAAATTCACCCCAGCAGTAGTACACACTGCATGTTCCTTATGGTAGCTTTAAAAAAATCAAAGCACAGCTGAGAAATCTACCTTTAAGGGAACATCTGACATCTTTTCAATGTTGATGAGCACATATAGATCTGTATATGTATCTCATCTGCTGACAGACTGCACACCTGTCTTTACCAACCCCAGTCCAAAGTAAGAAACGCAACACCCATCTGAAGGACACGTTCCTTCCCAATCACGCGCTGTCGGGTGGAGAGGCTAGTAGGTATCACTAACCTTTAACTTGTCATAGCGCTCGCTTAAAGCTGCCACCTGATGGTCACGGTGCCGTCCGACCAGCTTGCACAAGGCACAGATCAGCTGGTCATCAGTCACGCAGTACATGTTAACCTTCTCGTCCTCGTGCTCCAAGCACATTAATCCCCTGATATGAGAGTCTGGGATGGGCTCGATCAGCCGGTGGCCAGTGAAGGGCTTCTTGTTGGGGTGAGTGGCTTTCAGGCACTCCTCGCAGTAGGAGACCTCACAGGTAACGCAGGTCTTCACTGCCTCCTGGGCAGGGTCCTGGTCGCAGAACTGGCAGAGGACCTTCTCGCAGGATGACATGCTGTTGCTGTCGAAAGCCCGCTCCCGGCGGGTCTCACTGGGGGAGTTGGGCCCGCTCACAGAGGCTTTCTGAAACCGGTCGATGATGTTCTGCAGGGTGACGTTGCGCTTGAGCCCCTCTAAGCCACGCTGACTGAGGGTGATGACATAGCGGCAGGTGGGGCACTGGAAGGCGGTGATAGACTCCACTGGCTCGTTGGTGGCGCAGTGGGAGACAAGGATGCGGTGTGCGCAGTTGAAGCAGAGGCTGTGAGCACAGGGCAGCAGCAGCGGGTCTTCAAACAGCTCCAGACAGATAGGGCAGGTCAGTTCCGACTCCAGTGTTTCCATCTTCAGGCAAAGCTTTCCTGTGGCGTCAGCGAAATCCAGGGAAGCTGATCAGCTATCTGGAAACACACGTAAAATTCGATTAGGAGCGAGAGAACATGAGGGGTCAGCCATGGGGGGTTGTCAGCTTTTGCTGCAGCTCCCGGTGCTATCAAACCACAACACCAGGCAGGAGAGAGATCTAAAGTTTTGAAACTGCACATGCACATATCAAGGTATTTAAAACTAGACTTTTTTTTCCTTTCCCTCCTCTGTCTCTGTTAACTTAAGAATGCAAACCAAAAACTCGTTCTTAATTGCTTTTGCTTTCTCTTTCTCACTCATATGATTGAGGAAAATGGAAGATGTTTCTGTGCATTGCTAAAAATACAAAATGATGACCTTCAGATAGCCTATTACAGTGAAATCAGATTTCTTCTGCTGATGCTGCATTTGGCTTTGCTAATCTACTAGTAAAACTTTCTTAAGATCCCTCACTTTTTTTTTAACATTGTGCCAGATCAGTCCAGAGTATTATAGCTGATAACTTTAAATCTATCACAGTTAATACAGTTCCCAGAGTTATTTTCTGAGACTGAAATTTTTGTTTGCTCTTACAGCAATAGCACAGCATTTAGAGTACACCTCATTGTTTACCTGTGCAAATATATACATTAATATATTTGGGGGGAATAATGTAAAGGAAATATTTACAGGGAATAATGTGTCAAAGAAAGCACGTGATATTTTTACATCTTTTATGTATACATTGTATATTATGTGATATATTAACATATTGCTCCTGTGTATTTCAAGATTATATGTACTGTATTTATACATAAAAATATGCACAGAAATATATCACATTCATGTTTTTGGTAAATATTTCCAAAGGACTCTGTATAGTCCTAACTGAAATGCCCAAAGAGATATGGATGAAACAAACAAAACTTCTACTAAACAGTAGTTTAGTCCAAATTTCTGATGATTCTAATCTACAAGAAGAACCTCTAAAAAGGAAGACAATGTAATGTGTGATTTGCTCAGTGCTTTGTGTGTGTATGCACATGTGCTTTTGTGTCAGTATTCTTTATTGCTAAAACTCAGGAACTTAGTGCTTGCTCTAGTGGCCTTATTAATCATCTGAAGTGGATTAGGAATTCATGACTTTTAGATGGAGGGCATGGGATTTTCTAGACAAGGCAGCTGCATGCCCCTCTCAGAGATCAACTGAAACTTCATTTTGCTTCCTTTCCTGCATTCAGCATTACAGAGTGGATTTGAAAGCGTCGCCCTACGCAGCTCTCCCTGCCGAAGCTCCCATCAGGGGCCCATCGCTGCTGTGAGCAGACAGGTCAGTGAAGCAGAAGCAAGAGCTATGCTTCACACTCACGGAGCTGTACCTCCTCACAGTACAATCTATTTAAGCTTTGTTGCTCATAACCAAAGACAGCTTCAGATGGCACAGCTGCATAGATTTACACTGTATAGTCATTGTTCAGTTGTGTGAACCCTTGCCTCCTTCCCTGACCAGGAAAAAAGAGGGATGGACAAGAATCCCCCCCAGATAAGTCTTGGTTCATTAAGGGTAAGGAGAGCTCGGGCTCATTAGCAGCCTTGGGAAACAAGCGTGCTTGAACCTCCTGTACTTTGTTACAATTAGAGTGTGGAGTGCAGTGACAGTGTCAGGAATGCTACCTACAATGCCAATAGGAACCTCAGGAAAATGGGAGAGTTCAGCAGATGGGGGCAAGGTTCAGAGTGCCTGTCAGTATCCAGCCCTGCTTGCTCTGTGGGAAGAGCAGCAAAGGTATCTGTTCCAGGGGCATGCTTAGAAATTAGGATACTTTGCCTCTTTGCACAAATGCTCCATTTTATTCTGCCAAGAAATCCAAGCATTTAAAAAAGGCACTGACCCCGTCAAAAAATTTGCTTTCCTCTATCTTGTGTGACGCTGATATTACTTAAAATGAAGTTTGCCAAAGATTAATTCATTTTATAACTATCCATCAGCTGCCATAATTATATGGTGCATCTGGTCAAAATTAAAGGCCTGGCAATTTGATATAAGCAGGAAGATAGCTTCCCTTCTCTCTCCTCAGCCATAGCCACACAGCACAGAAAAGATGAAAGCATTTTCTACAAATGAAGAACAGTTTGTCTTTCCTCCTCTTCACTCTTTGTATCACACAAGTCCCAGAAGATCAAAATCTCATTCACTTTGTTTGAATCCCTTCCACACCACAACTGTATACCTCATCATCCTGCAGGCTGAAAGCTGCACTGGAAATGGGAGAAGGGGATTTGGGGCTGGCAGCAGACAACGTTTTAAGGCGGCGAACAGGCAAAGTAATCATTGCTCATCTCTTGGCAGTCTAGTGAAAACCTGCTGACCTCTCAGGTTTGCTTCTAAGGATTGTGTCGGGGATATGGGGCTTTCTTGAATGCTCTGCTTTCTGTACAAAATCCCTCCTGTTCCCTTGTGTGCCAAAATGTTTCACTCATTCAGTTTCTGTCTCAAAGTATTAAAAAAAAAAAAAAAGAAAGAAAAAAAAAAAAAGTAAGAAAAAAAAAAAAAAGTGTTTTCTGTGTTACTCATCTAAAAGAGGGGTGAACAGATTAAACCAGCAGAAAATATTTGTGTCACTGACTCATGGAAAGATATTTGAATCATTGTCGTGGCTCTACGTAAACACCACCATGCTAATTAATAACCAGTTTTGATCTACCTGGCCTGACAGAGCAGCCACTTCTGATTAATGCTATTCAGTAAGAACAAGGGTGCCAAAATCTAATCTTAGACTGTAAACTTCTTGGAATAGAAGCCAATAAAAGCCTATCTTCCAAGGTAATCAAAGCTGAGCACACAGATAGAAACAAACAACAAAAAAAGACTTTTCCCTCTTTTCTTTTTCAGCTGCCAATACGTCAAAACATGATGCATCTGGGACTGAATAATGAATACGTTAAGAAGCACTGAAGAGGGGCTGCATTTTCTGGGTAATTCAATGATTGCTCTTTAATTGACTGAATTTCTGATTTCACTTTTAGGTTGGTGTCTGAAGTGCAGTGTGCAGCTGATCCAGCTACAGAATTTTTCAAACACACCAGCCTTAAAGTCTCATATTTAGTAACTTGTTTTCTTGAGTGTGATAGAGAAATCATAGCAACAATAAACTGGAAGATTAGGCAGAAAATTGTAATGCTTGGTTTATACATGCACATGGTTGTATTCCATAGTCAACATGGCCCATAAATAGAAGGCCACATAGATGGCCTCTAGGAAATATGGAATTTCTGGCAGAAAATTATACTATTATCAAAACGTCATTGGAATGAGAAGTACTGCTTTTCTAATGTTTAAAGAAAAGATATCAAAGTAAAAGTTATTGACAAAAGACAAATGCTATTTTAAATTGAAAAATACACTTCAGTAACTTTGGAAGTGTGGTATCTCCCTGGGACACAACAATTACTTCTGCATTATATGGTAAGCAATTAACTCAATCAAATCTTGATCCCAGTGTAGTTCGTGGTAAGACATTTACTAACCCTAATGGAGTTACCTTCTTTGAAACACATTACTATTTTTGCAGGAGATATTAATGTTTTCAGTGGCACAGAAGAGCACACAAAGCTCTTCAGTACTAAAGAGACATAAGAGAAATGAAAACTAAATCTGAAATAGATAAATTTAAATATATTAAGTGCCATCAGAGCTGAACAGATACAAAAAATAATCTGTCAAGCTGTTTCATAACTGAATACAATGTTATGCAGCAAAAAAGCTGTATTATATCTTCCGTTTGCTGTATACTTGTAAAATTACAGATCAGAGATACTACCAACGTCAGTGGAAAACCATTATCACTGATCTTAATGAGACCCAAAAAATCGAAGTATTAAAAATATACTTCCTAAAGAGGACATAAAATGTGCAGTTCATCACTCTTTCAAATGTTATCATCTATAGGAAAATATAGTGATTTGGTGGACCTGAAGTCAACCCATCGCTGACTATACGTTTAATCCTGATTTCTCATTGACAGAGGAGTCAGCTTTATGAATGATCTTGACACTTTAAGTACAAAAATCAATATATAGAAGCAGCAGGACAAAAATATCAGAACATCTCTGTATAGGGAGACTTCCATGAACCAGAATGGTAAGCATTTTCTCATTGAATATTGCAAGCCACACTGCTACGTGAAGATGTTCTTACAGCAAATACCCATTTATGACTAGAACTTTCTGCACCCAAATGACTACCAACAAATTGAAACTGATATCTAAAAAAATCATTTTGCCAACCTCCTTGTGAAAAAGGCAAGTGATCCAGCAGATCCTTGTGATCCAGCAACAACACCACAGGATCTGGTAATGCTAAGCTATTAAGATACTTCAAGAAGGCGAACAGCATTCCTTAAAGTTCAACCCAGGTAGTACCTTTCATCTTATCTTGTCACGTTCAATGGTGGGGCAACTGATAACCTGCTGTGGGCTTTAATTTTATCTGTTTCTCATTGCTGTTAACCCAAAGATGTCACCAGCAGGTCGAGGGAGGTGACTCTCCCCCTCTACTCTGCCCTTGTGAGGCCCCACCTGGAGTGCTGCATCCAGGTCTGGGGCCCCCAGCACAAGAAGGATGTGGGGCTGTTAGAATGGGTCCAGAGGAGGGCCACAAACTTGATCAGAGGGCTGGAGCACCGTTACTATGATGAAAGGCTGAGAGAGCTGGGGATGTTCAACCTGAAGAAGAGAAGGGTCTGGGGTGACCTCATTGCAGATTTTCAGTACTTAAAAGAGGCCTATTAAAAAGATGGAGAATAACTTTTTGCTTGATCAGATAATTAAAGGACAGAGGGAATGGTTTTAAACTAAAAGAGGGAGATGTAGATTAGATGTCAGGAGGAAATTCTTCACTCAGAGGGTGGTGAGGCACTGGAACAGATTGTCCAGAGAAGCTGTGGATGCCCCATCCCTGGAGGTGTTCAAGACCAGGCTGGCTGGGGCTTTGAGCAACCTGGTCTAGTGGGTGGCATCCCTGCCCATGGCAAGGGGGTTGGAACTAGGTGAAGTAGGTCTCTTCCAGCCCAAGCCGTTCTGTGATTCTGTGAATGATCAGTAATATTGGTAATGATTTATATTTGTTCTACTAAGAAAGCAATGATAGTGTAATATTGCCTAAGAACATTGTTCACCTTAACTCAGTATATTCAAGCTAAAACATGATACTTTAGAAGTGTTAACATAATGTCTGAAGTAAAATGACTAAAATATAAAACTACACTTAAATATACAGGTTTCAAAAACTGCAGTATGGTGAGGTCACCTTTAGTCAGTAAAGCACTACAGAATTCTCCCTATACAGACAGGATGAATAAATCTCTAACTATTAGAATAAATTTAGCTGACAGTGTTTTAGCATGCCACATGTTGCCTCCTGCTCTAGTGGTGTCCCATCTATTTTTATTCCAGCTGTTTCTACAACCCTCAGGGAAGGTGAGAAGAAAAGCTACCAGGAGTGAAAGAAAGAGCAGTCATCTTAAGAATATTCACTTTCCACCGTTGCTCCTAGCAGGGAAGTTACAGCATGATTTAAAGCTGTTTCAGTGAACTTTAAAATTGTAGTGACCTCAGTGACACTGAGGGAGAAAACAGAGTTCTATACCATTCTGCAAATCTGAAGCATCTTAGTAACAAATAGCACTGGGCAAAAGAGCAGGACAAGTGCCAAGTTCCAGAATTACTTGATGTGTCATCTCACTGACAAAATCACAGCTTGTTGCATTTTGGTGAATTATGGCCATAATTCATCCAAGGAGGTTGGAATAACATCTTTTCCTAACAATATTTTCTAACAATCTGTTGCCTTAAAGCTACTACTGAATGTCTATTACAGCAAAGCTATGTCAGCCCTGGTCCTCCAAACTCATATATGGCAATGTTCATAAATGGATACAAGATTGCAAAATTGAAGACTGAACACTTGTAGATGACATGATTTTTCAGTTGGAAAATAGAATTGATTAAACTACCACTATATGAATGTGAAATAACATTTCATATGAAATATGAAAATCTGTGTTTGAAAGGCAATAAAATGTGTTATGCATGTATGTATGCATGTATGTGTGCCTATATATCCTAGGTGTGTAGTAAAAGAAGAATTACAGTAAGCACACACACTCCTCCTGAATGAACTATGGCAAGTGCTTAAACAGTCTACTATCATAATACACAGCTGCAGTTTTCAAAGCGGCAGTATTTTTCTGTTAAGTGCACTATAAAAGGAAAATTTTAAATTTACGTTGCTGTCATAAAATGTGGCATGGGCAATAAAAAAACACTTGCAATTTTTTCTGTTAGCTCTGAAACAAAAAGCAAGAAAATGTGCTTTTTGCCATTTTCTATCCCACTTTAGGATATACACAATATTGTCTTGGGAACAACTCCTCCTTCCAACAAATGGATCTGATTGCTTTACATCACATTCAATAAACATTTCAAATGTGATTAAACCAATGGACTGTTTCATAGCCCAGTTTTTCTAAAGTCCATTACTGTTTTTACTTTCTGCATCACAGATATTGAAGCTTATGAGTAACTCATGATGTCAGCAGTTCTCAACAGCACAGTTAGTGAGATGTTCATCTAAGTACTTTAATTTGTGTAAGTAGTGTACAGGGGGCTAATAATCAAAAATCATTTTTTTTTCTTTAAAAATGTTTAATGAAAATTTCTATAGCACTAAAGCAAACAAGATGCACACACCCTCAAACATGGAAACACTTGTTTTTCCACTTTTTTTTTTTTTAATCAAAACAATGCAATAAATATTCAAAGGATAACACCTGTTCATCAACCCATGGTATGCAAAAACAAATACACAGCATAAAAGAAAATGGCTAGTTCGTCCTACTCATACATTTTCACTGACAAAAGAATGATTAGTTGCCTTGTCTACAAGTAAGTTACATGCAATATTTCCATGTTGTTGAGATTGTTGTTTGCAGCGTTTAAGGGATATTAATGCAGCAAAAGAGCATCTGCCATGCTGTTTGTCGTGATGCAAAGCCTTGACAACTTCCCTCTCTAGTTGAACCATATGCTAGTAGCAGAATATATTTTCAAAAAAGCAAATCCTATACGTTATTCAGTGAGATGAACATTAAGGTCTTTGGCACAACATCACATATGCATTCTCACGGGAGCTCAAACAATAAGTGAGCCTCAAAATCTACATGCAAGAAAAAAGAAGAAAAATAAAAAATATCATTCCTTATAAATCCTGAAGCAATCAGTAAATACCAGTTTTAATATTATCTATAATGCTATATTAGATACAATATTACACATGTACATATACATATACTAGGGTACATCTGGAATGCTTTTTTACCTTTATTTTTTATATTCTTGCGATTCATATAGTTTTATATTCTTTAGATAAAAAAATGCTTGAGGGAAATGAAAGCAAAGGATTGTTTAATCCTTAGCACATATGGCTCAACATTAGGTCTACTGGCATTAGCAGTGAACTCCTAATAAACCTATGCCCTAAGACCTGTTCCAAAAATCACTTCTCCAACTTAATTCACACCCTTCATTTGAGAAATTGGCATTTATTCTGGGGTTTATCACAGCAATACAACAATAAATGTTGAGGAAGTCAGTACAGACCTGGTACCACCAGTTTTCTCATGGCTGTGTTTGCAGAATAGAGCTGGCAATCTCTCACCTCTAGGAATTTCAGTTCTGTAAGGCCTAAGGTGCCATGGTACTACCTGGGTTTTAGTGCAGATGATAAACTAACAGAAATAGCCAGAAATATTTCAGTATGTTCCTCCTAGTCATATGTGTTCACACACACTGTGATTTAGTGATTTAGTGCAGCTTGGAAACACCAGGGCCCTTAAGCTACTGCAATTTTTTAGTGAAGGTTTTAGGATGGCTTCAAGAAATAATATCATTCTCTTTCCAGCAAGTTGTCCTATGAATTCTTTCCCTGTAGCTAAGTAAAGCAGGTCATAAATATGATTTAAATTCCTGATCATCACCTCCATCTAGATAATGACATTATATTATAAATTCCCAAGGGAGAACCCCAAGGTCTCCTTTCTTATCAAAGACAGCCTTTAAAACAGCAGCAAATTATGTCCCAGGAACTACAACAGGTCAGAAAATTATTCCAGGAGCTACAACAGATAAGAAAATTTGTGACCTCACCTGAGACACAAAAATCTGAATTTACACTAACTGAAAGCTGAGGGTGTAAGTTGCCCTTTTGATTGACTAAAGCTCCCTGTGTTTATAAAACTATCCTTATCACATTACATGTTACACTAATAGCCTCTCACAGTCTCTCTGTTCTTCGTATGTGATCATTAAAAAAAGAAAAAAAAAACTATAAAAGGGTTCTGATTTTTTTAAAAGAACAAACACATTGTCACTGTTATATTCTGCACTTTTGCAAAGAGTACAAAGAGATTCTAGTGGCTGACCCTCCCCCCCCAAAAAAAACAAAAAAAACAACACCACAAAACAAAAAACAACAACAAAAAAACACCACTGTCCAACACTGAGTATTTCCTTGCTTTAGTTGCATGCTTGCAGTACACTGAACTGCAGAAGTTCAATGATGTATTTAAAAATCAAGATTGTAATCAGGTAATTAGAAGGGGAAATTAGCTGTGAACTGTGGGAGTGAGAGGAGGATAAGGAACAAATTATATCTGTGCTCTGAAGGTAATCTATTTTAGAGGACACATCTAGTTAGAAACCTCTCTGGCTGGTGCAGAAAGCACTCAGCTGAGGTTTCTTGGGCCCAGCAGTAACAAATGGGAAATGGTAAACATCACAAGGGCCCTCACCAGACCCCCAGACCTGCTCAAAGAGGAATGGGGACACTTCCCAACCCAGCTGCCACTGGGGCCACCATGAGCATGTTTCTACTGTTCGACCCAGGTTCCCATTCTGTTAGCAGAATGACCTTGGAAGCATTCTTTGGCCCTATAAACTGGAGCAGAAGTCTGCAAATACCTTGTAGCAAATGACCAGTGGAACAAATATTAGAAACCTGTTCCTCTCCCTAGTTGCCTAATGATCCTGAACACAAAGGGTGATATTCATTTGAACTGGTCTCTATCCGTTCTCATGGTAGTCACCAGAGAAAAATAGGCATCTCTAAAGGCACTTCATTTAAACAGTTTTAAGTTATCTTTAAGATTAAATTACGTCCTAGATACACTTATTTTGTTCCAATTATATAAAGATCTTAGGGTAAGAAATTGACTACTTCATCTAACAAGTAGCTATATCCAGTGTTCTTGAGCTTCAAAGAAAATGGAGAATCTACAGCTCTGCTTTGTTAAAGAATATTCTTATGAACCCCACAATCACTTATTAGTCAAGTTTGCTTCCAAAAGTCTCTTCCAGCATGCCTCATTTCTATCATTGTTAATTTTCAAAGATCTGAAAGGATGTACAGAAAACTAAATTGACTTACAGAAGAATGATCACAAAATGGCCTGTTACTAGCCAATGTTACTGAACAGGGATTTTTCTGTATTTGTATGGTTCTGGTCCCTGCTGCATGTGAAGGGTGTGCGGACAGTTCCTGAGAAACAGAGGTGATGGGATCTGCACTCAGCAACTTTTAAGGCCAGCCTGCTTGGCATAGCAAACCTAACTCAAACTTAAATTTATTCATATTAGCTTGCTTTCTTATAGTGCAGATCATTAATCAGATGCAAGATCCTTGCTCTTCCTGTTTGTTTTTACAACTAGCAATCCTGCTGCAGTTCTTTATACTGAAAGCAGAGCAGGCTTCAAAGAGTCGAGTTACTTCCGCTCACAATACCGAGTGTTTTTACTAATTTATTAGTCCTCTCCTCAGGTTGGTTAAGTGTTACTGATTGGCAATATTAACCCAAATCACCCCAAATGGACAGAATAGTGCATGACTAAAAGTTCTGACCCTGACACAATAGGACACCGAATGAAAAAACTGAGATCAACTGAGAAGAGAAGAAAATGCTGAGCTGAGTGCAGTGGTTAATGAGAGCCTGCTGTCCTGCCCATAAGACACTCAAGGGTTTGGCAAACCAACATAGCCTGTTCAGTGAGGTACCACCTCCCACTCACAATGAGATGCAAAGTCAGTCTTTATTCCTTGTTAATAAGGCCAAATCTCAAGAAGGTGGCAAGTTTCCATTTAACCTCTCTTGAGGACTTTTTAAGTCATGTCAGCTGGTGCCTTTTGCAAAGAACCAGTAATGTTTTATTGTTTGCCAGAGGCACACCCACTTCTGTTTTATTTCTTGAGAAAGTGTTACTTAGCAGAAACATACCCATATTACAATAAATCCTTGTGAACTCAAATATTTTCTTCTATGCATTAACATCCTTTAAGGATGTTTTCCTTTACAGTCTATTTAAAGACCTGAGACAAGCCAATCATTAAATGCAACCATATAATCTTGCCTCACAGGTCTTTAGTAATCACTCTGTGGCAAAATTTCATTGCTTCAAGACAAGAAATTAAGAGCAGCAAAGGGCTGCATTGTATCAGTAACGTAATTTGCAGCTTAGGAACCAAAGTAGCAAATAGTACTAGTTCTTTTTAAACCCTATTGATGACCAGAGAAGTGCTTTGGGATTTGAAGTAAATTAAGAAACAAGATAACACCAGTTTCTAATCCAGTTTAGTAAAGTGATAAGAATAAATGATCCAATTTACTTATACTTCACTTGATAAGAACCAGAAATCACAGGTGGTGGTTGGCTTGTACAGCTCTTCTCCTGTGCTCAGGGAGCTCCTGATCTTGGGAAAGGCATTGCCAAGTAGCCTTATGAAATATAAAAAAAATGCTTTTCCATTGTAAGGCTATTGGCTGAATGTTCTTCCAAACATGCTCAGACACACACATACACACACATGAAGAGTATCCACTGACTATAGGTGTTTGGACTATTTTACTTGACATCCTCAAATTAATTGTCCTGCAGATAGTCTTCAGAACATCCTAAGAGGGAGCAGGAAAAATAAACCAATATGAACAATCACTTCTGAACAACTGTATCAATACCCCAGACAGGTCTCTTACTAAAACATTCCTAATGTCACTCAGAAAATAGATTATTAGGTTTTAAGATAGAGAAAACAATAACTTAATTACATCCCTTTGAGACCCTACTCATCCACAAAACATGAAGTCACCATCCCTGGAGGTCTTTAAAAGATGTTTAGATGTAGGGCTTAGGGATATGGTTTAGTGGAAGACTTGTTAGCGTTAGGTCAGAGGTTGGACTCGGTGATCTTGTAGGTCTCTTCCAACCTAGACTGTTCTGTGATTCTGTGAAGTCTCACAGATTATCCAAAAAAAAACTAGAATAAATTGTCTGTCTCCTTTCAGTTATCAACTAAGTTACCAATACTGCAACAAAGAGAATAGCACCCTTGCAAGAATTATTGGTATGTTTCTGCGCCACCTCCAGTTTAAAGCCTTTTTTTTTTTTTTTTTTTTTTAGGATCTTGCTAACTATCCAGTTTAATACTTACCTGACTCTCAGCTTATCTTGTTCTCAGAAAATTGCTCAGTTTGAAATACTGAACTGGGAAAATCATATAAGTTCTCTACCTGTGGGCTATACTTGCTTCTGATTCCCCTAAATGAGTGGTGCATTTTTTGGGGCTTTTGAACTTGTGTACAAAATAACTGCGGTGACCTATCACTCTAAGTATACTAGTGCTAAAAAGCATATCCTCTGACAAAACACATTCTCTAGGCCATCATAGGTTTATGTTATGTAACTTCATCAGTTAGAAATAAATAAATGGGATTTGAAAGACTTTGCTTAAGGAGTGGAGCAGACTTTAGGGAATTACTGCATTTTTTTCTTCCTTCTCCTGTAAACATGTATCTCAGGCTTCATCTGTTACTTTTAAAACAGAATTATAATGTTCCAGATGTTAACAGTATGAACATGCCAGTGCACTCTTTAGCTCTTTTACTAGTTTCATGACAACAAGACAACAACAAACCCGCATTTGAAAACACAAGATGACAAATACTCACTGCTAAAATGATCCTCTTTTCTGCCCTGAGTTTCCAGTACTGAAAACAAAATTTGTCACAGCAACCAACCAAAACTCCACTCCTCCCTTATGACTGCTAAATATATTCGAAAACACTTCCCAAATTACTTGCAGTGGCAAGCCCCTACACACCAGCATTGGCTGGCAAGAAGCCACCCCACAGGTACCCACCGTTGTATCCCGCCCTCCTCCTCCTCCTGGCCGGAGCATGGCTGCGGAGACAGGGACTGTGTTGACCCCTTGGAAGGTGCTGGCAGCTCAGTGGCAACAGCTGTCCCCGTCCCAGCAATCCTGTCCCAGTGCTGCCTGCCTCCTTCACTGCGAGGCGGCTGTGGTTGGAGCACAACAGGAAAGCCTCCCCTACAATTGCAGGAAAACCCGCTCCACCTAACCGCCTCCGCCAGCCAGCCAGCCAGCCGCCCTTCTCACTGGGCCGGAACCGAAATACCTGCTTTCTTTCTCAAGACCCAGACCAAAGAGGGGCAGGAGGATGGGAGAAATGGGTCCTCTTATGGGACACCCGAATGTCCTGCCTGGTGGCTGTGGGATGGCACTGCCAGGCAGCCTGGCCCAGGACAAGCTCAGCCCCAGGAGCAATTAACCCAGCACAGAGTGATGAGAGAGTGACAGCACCCGGGCCATGACAGGAGACCCATCTGGGCTGCCCAAACCTGCCACATGCAGAATGAGGATTTCAGAAAGGGATATTTACTGCTTTCTCCAAATACTTTTTAAAAACTTGATGACAGTTCAAGTCCATCAGGAGTCTGGCAAAATTGGGATAGTCTAAACGAGCACAGTGTCCAAGACTCCATGGAGTCCCCATTTTCTGAAACTTAGCAGGTAAAATGCAAGATAATAGATGTTGCTCAATTATTATTTTTTTTTTAGCTAAACTTGCATGCAAGCAGCAAAATGCATCAGAAAACTACAAATGCTTCAGCAAAGTGCCCAGGAAGAATCCTGACTGAAGTCACACCAGACATTTGGTCTCCAACAAAGGTGTTAAAAATTCATGCAAAGTGGAAACAGCAGGGAAGAATTGCTTCCTTGTGTTCTCTGCTTTTCATGTTGCAATGCCTTCTTTAATACAATGGTAACACGGCAAAGTGAAACAAAACATACCTCAGACGTCTGAGCATAAGGATGCAAACCCACACCATCTTTGGTCTTTCTTCCGTGGTTGAGCCAGCACTTTGTTCTCATTGAAACAATCAACAACTATTGTGATTATTTAATTTCCTATCCATTTCATTTCCTTGAAACAATAGACTGGAGTCCTCACATGTGCACACCCTTCATAAGGTTTTTTAAAGGTTTCTTCTGGCAGCGTTGGTTAGCATGCATGTGGAATGACAGCTTGTAACTGAAGAAATGAGCATGCAGAAAGCAAGACAGATGTGCAGAGTTGCCAATATTGCAACTCTTTTTCATTATATTAAATGTCCGTGGGTAATCTATAGGTAAATCCCAGTAGGGACCATAGCATAAGTCCGAGAGGAGGATTTTAGATTCCTCAGCTCCTATCTTACCCTTGAGCTTTCATTAAATGGCATCATGCAGTTCCTTTGGACTGTCCCTCCAGCCCTGCTGGCTCACTCATCCAGGCACATTTGAGATAAATCAGTGTGAAGACCAACTTTATTGGCAGGTGCTGCCCTGCTGCTCTCCACATTATAGTAAGCCTGAGCTTTTCATGCCCTTTGCCTGCAGACAGCCAGCCACAGTCTGAAACAGTTTCAATAAATAAATAGCTTTTTGTAGTCAAATCTTTTAATCAATCACAAAACTGATGCCAAACAGTTCCAATAATCTTAATTCTACCTTGATTTCTGCATGCCTGCTTCTTCAGTTTGAGGGTACCAATGCATATGTTTTAACAGATAACCCTGGAAGAGCTTCCAAAATGTATCTGAGTGTCTCTATATGATGGTGTGTCTATGAAGGGTTCAGTGCACTTCTCATATCACATACATAAGTATACACACGCACATGTGTGCAAGCAAACCCTTATTGGTTAAAACCCACAGCCTGAAATACTTCTGCTTGTGCCACTGGCTCTGCTAGCTTGTTCTAGTTAGCATTCGGGGCACTTATGATAAAAAATGCAGCTGAAAAAAATCCACATCCTCTACCATACTAATCTCCCTTCTTCCTCTTTCTTAATTCATGTCAAGTATAATATAGATGACTTTTAGCCTTCCTCTTTGCACACATCTAATGAGATCCACAAAAGCCCCACCAGGCAAGTCTTTGGACATGGAGTTCAATTCTCATACAGCAGAAAGACAGAGACATAGAACTGAATGTGATCAAATGATCACAATTTAACGAGATACCACCTTCAGGGACAGCTGTGCCTGTGCATGCTTACGGTACCGACTAGGAGTTCTCATGAATCTTACTAAAAAAGCACGAAGATGTATCAGCCACCAATGCCCCCTTTCTGCTGAAAGTTTCCACCTTCAACACAGAATCAGCAGAGTATATGCTGAGTCCCAGCTCATAAGTTTCTTTGCAAGGTACAAACTCAGAAATGATTGTTCAAAATGCAATATGGTTGTAGTAAGTTACAGCAGGGGAAAGAAGCAGATAGCTGGTGATGGTAATTTCTTAAACTATGGCCAACATATTCACTAGATTTCAGCTGACAATGTCCCTAGCTCAACCAGGTTATGAAGAAATTTAGTCTAACACTCTGAGCTAATGTATCTAAGTTAATATATCTAAATTTAACATATCCTAAGACTCAGATACATAAATAAATATTGATTTATTGAACCACCGTAAAATGATTGTGTTTCAGCATGTGTGATTTCTAAATAATGTCTTTCTGATAACAGTATCTCTACAATTTAAATTATTTCTCTGCAGGCTTCTGTTTCTGCAGAATTCAGGGTTAGCTTTCTAACAGCTCATTGGTATGCAGTATAGTAACCCAGTTACTGTATCTTCTGGTTACAATGCTCCTTGCAACCCAGAAAAAGAGGTGTGGGAGCTGGAGTAGATCAATGATAGGACAGAAACAAGCAAGTGCCCAACTAGGCTAAATGAGTATTCAGAATCCTAGAAAAAAATATGGTATCAGGACAACTGATCAACTGATCAGGACAACTATTAAGCAACTTAGATGGGGCACAAAACTCTACTCCAGCTTCATTACTGAAATTCACTGAAACACAAACATCCAGTACTACTTTTTGTGGGGTCCAGTTGTCCTGTTCATAACTCAGACATAAATAACTTCATAAAAATAGCTGGATTTGAAAAATGGTCCAGATGTTTTTTAAGAAAGCCAGAAAGTGAGATTTTTGTTTGCTTGGCAATCGTAATACACAATGTCAGAAACCTTGTTTTTTTCCACTTTGCCATCTACCCAAATGAAAGAATTCTCTTTGACACTCACTTCAAATGCAGAAGAGAAAGACAAGATTCTTTAAAAGCTCAAGTACTTGTGGAATTGAATTTAATCTTATTTTCATGGACAAAGGATATATTTTTAGATTGACAGGTGCTGCTTGCCAGGCACCAAGCATTGATACTACAATCAGTCCCCTGTACATGCTATGCAAATACCATAGCATAGTATAATGAGATCAAAGTAGAGATCTGTTCTAATATTAACGATTAAAACAAATATGCTAATATGTTTGCAATTCAGCACTTTATCAAAGACAAGCAAGAGAGCAGACTCATGAATTACTTATGCTATACAGCTAATCATAGGATTTTCTGATGAAGAAAAATAATAACAATGGATTGTATAATAATAATGCATCTCCATTCTTTCTTGTCTTGTTATATTCTCAGCTAGCACGCAGGGGTGATCTGGAAGACATCTGCATCTCTCTCTTTTGCTGAGCAGTGCCAAAGTTAGAGCAGCCTCATTGCTGTTCTGAACAACACATCAGAGGTGTAGGGCTCTCCTGCTTTGGGCAAGTATCTTCAGTACATTATTGCTTAATCCTTTCCTCTGCCCACTCCAAATATAACAAATGCTTCCACCATTTACTCAGTGTTTGGACCTTGTGATTCTCTTCGCATATGAAGAGCATAGTAGGAAGAAAAAGCCAGCCCAGCCTTTTGGAAAAATTAAGAAATTCCATGTCAGCAAGAGCAACTCATGTGATACAATTTGAACAGCTTCTTAATATGAAACTATTTCATATGATATCAATCTACTAATTCTTCTTCAAATGATTGTTTTAATATTAATTGCTCTTCGAGCTATAAAACCCATCTGCTGTCTCATGGATAGAAAACTTGAGACAATGATGAGTGAGTATATGCAGGTATGCCATTTGCCCCCTAATGTTTCATTTGCACTTTACAATGGTATTTAAATATTCTCTGAATCTGGCCCAATAAACCATACTATAAATGACTCAACCATCGTTAACGCCCTCTGGAGAAAATCAAACCCTAATTTCAGTAGCAGCATGTGATCCTGGAACAATTTGTGCCTCACTGGAGGAGAAACATGTAGTACTTGATTCACATTAGATGAATAGATTAAGAATGGCACCATCAAATATCAAATTTCCCTTATTGAGACAAAATAGTATCTTTCTAAACTTCTTCCTTCCAGTACACAGACTCTGCCTGTAATCTTAGGGGTAGGTGAGACAGGGAGATGTAAAAAGAAAAGCTGTTCCCATCCCATTTCACTGCTACACAGAACTTGCTTTTAACATTCCCTTGTGATCACTGAAACCATTTGCTCAGTGTTGCTTGTTGGGTTTTGGATAGAGAAAGAAAAGATTAATTACTCTATTCCAAATTGTTAGATCCATGATACAGCACTGAAATCTAATCTGCCCCCATGAAGGACCCTGAGGGAGAGATCAGGGAAGGCGCATGGAGACATAACAAAGTGGAGGATCAATTGGAGGACCATTTGGTCCAAGAGGATCGAATTGGTAAAGTAAAATTTAAAGACCATCAGTGTTCAAGTGTATGCTTATAAAACAAAAAAAAGAAAAAGAAAAAAAAAAAAAAAGAAGAAAAAAAATGGAAAAAAAAAAAAAAAAAAAAAAAAGCATGAACTACTCCAGCCAAATCCACATGAACTGGTTCTTTTTTTTTGTATTACTGTCTTTTGCTGCAGCATAGACGAAAGGATTGTTTACCTGTCCAAACTCATCATACAGAAATGTTTTGTACTGAAAACATAAGAAAATTATATATATATATTGTTTGCTTCATTGTAAGCTACCTTTTAGCTGTATAATGCCAAATCAAACTTGATCTGGAACTTACTAAACATGAAGCCTGAAGTTTCTAAAATGCTCATTTGAAGTCAAAGCCTCTGCTACAGTATTTAAGAAAGGAATTAATCCTAAATGGCACAGAAGACAATGAGATCTCCAATGCAGGTATCCTCAAAAATCTGGGAGGCTTAGAGAGGTTTGGCTGCGGGCTATATATAAATCACTCACTGTGTTATAGTTTTCCAAATATATATATTTTTTCCGAAATAAAAGGCAGATTATTCTCTTTGGTAGAGGTGCTTTACAAAGAAGATGTCTGATTACACTTTACATGTTCTTCTGATTCAGAAAACTGGAATGAGAATATCACATCTAAAAACTCGAGAAACACTGCTTGAGTTTTTTTTATATTTGTCACAAGGAACTGTACTAGAAACTTAAATTTATATTCTTAAACACTGAAACAAAATTCTTAGTCTCACTGGACAATTGTATGGTATTCATAAGTAGTAGTACAAATCTACTATTACAGTAATTAAAAATATATTATAGCCTCATACACAGCTCTCCATTTTGCTGAAGGCAACAGAGATGCTTCAGTGTTAAAACTGAAAGATAGGTTTTGTGAAGAGCTCCAGAACTACATACTCAATGTCAATTAAGGAAGAATTATTATTTCCATAAAAAAATTGCTATCTTTCTTTAAAATACAGAAAAAAATCTGAAGATCATGCCATCATAATCTTAAATCTCATTTTGCTTCTCATTAAGAATTTTCTTTCAACTGATATATTTAGATTCTTCATTCAACACCTAAACAGAATAGGTGGGTTAAGGTTGTTTTGGTCTTGTTTTTCAAACAATATATTATATACCTAATATTTGGATACTATTCTTTATCATTCTCTGAAAGAAACTTTATTTTTCTTTCATAAAAGCCATCCAGATAACCATCTATTTGGTTAATAATTACGTTAGGTTTTGCAGTTAATACATGTTGCTCTTATGTAACATGCTATTCAACATGTTTTCTACATAGCACCTCCTTAGAGGAAAGAAAACCTCTTATTCTGCTCAGCTAACTATGCTGCAGTACTGATTCATACAGAATGATTAGATTCATACAGATGAAAACAAGGCAAATATATTTTCTCTACTATTTGCTGTCAAGCCAACATCCTTGCTGTTGAAAACTGCAAGTTTTGAATCATATAACAGTTAGGTCAAAGTTCCCTTTTAATTCCATTTGACTCAAAATTCCTGAAAATTTGCAGAAAAGTGATCAAGATTGATTGGTACAAAACATCTTCATTAAACTTGATATAAGCCACAGTATGCTACCTTTACTGACTCAGACACTGTATGTTCACAGGCAAGTCCAACTAAGTTTCTTTTTGCCATACATATTTCTAATGTTCTATGCTTTGTCTTACAGAAATTAATGTATTCTTGAGCAACTACAAAATATTTCAAAAGCATATAATTATCTAAAATGTGTAAGTAAAACTTACAGAAAAAGTAAAACTATTACTTTAATTGCAAACTTAGCAATGCATACTAGAATTTATTATTTGCATATTAATAAAATGTTCTTTCAAATTATTAGCACAACTGTGATAAATTTCTGACTTTCTCATTCACATGGACACATGAATTGCTGCTGAAACTTCATTTCTGTTTTTAACAGAAGCCATTGTTCTACAGCTTTTTTTGAAGGGGATGTATTTCACTGCAAATAGTAGTGGCAATCATGTTGCAGGGACTAAGAGACAGAATCAGATACAATAATTTCCTGGGAATGCTAAATAAAGTACATAGATAAATACTTAGAGAATTAGAGACAAAGCAAATGTATGCTAATGAAATGATCTTTAGTCTCAAGGGTATATCTATTGTCTTCCAGGGATATTCCTGTATTCACTGCACCAGTGTATTTTAAAATGAATGAGGACCATCTGCAATTTGAACTGAATAGCCTTGAAATATATTAGTAAAAGAAAACTGTCTTTTAATATGGAACATTAGCTCATGCAAAACAAAGCAAAGCATCAGGGAACACAAATCCTTACTTAACAGCCTAGTGCCTGTTGAGTGGCTTAAGTGCATTTTATGCTTGCAAAAGACAGCAGGATTAAGACCCTCAACATGTATGAAAACGTATACACCCTTATGTTATTCTCATAAGTGAAGAGATATAACTATTTACAAATGCAAGTCCGTAAAGAGGACGATTATGGATATTCAGTGTTCTCAATGGAAAGCAAATTGCTTCAAACATTGTAAAAATGATATACTTAGTCTACAGTTAGTTCAGAGACTGGTTCTCGTAACCTCACATAAGATGAATTTAAACTCAGACCTCCAGAGACTGCTAAAGAAAATATCTCCACAAAGGCTGGCCTTGCTGATTATGCATGATTTATATGTTGATTTGTGCTTTTCTGATTCTCCAAAGAAACATAAATCACTGTAATACATTACATATTATTTTTTTTTGTATGCACTACTGACCTGTTCATCTGACTTTTTCTCCATTCAGAAACTAAAAAGAGAAAATTAATAAACCAGTATGCATTGTAAAGAGACTTCTTAGAAAGTTCAAGTTTTAATTAATGAGTTCATTATAGCTAGGAGCACTTGTTAAACATATAGCTCTAATTAATCTCATCAATCACACTCCCTCTTTAACTACTAGTGATTTGCAAGAAATTAAGTGAGCACAAATCCTGGGTAACAGAGCAACCACCTTTTTTTCTTTTTTTTTTTTTTTTTTTTTTTTTTTTTTTCTGTATTTGTTATTACATTTCTAATTATCTGTCAGTTTTCCTCTTGTATCCTATTCTTTACTCTCTATCTTCCTGTTAGCATCTTTGTCAGGGTAATGCACCCACATCTAGAAAATAAAAAATAAAAAAAAAAAAACAAGCTCATTGCCATATTATAGATTATAGAATCATGTAAGTATTGGTTTCTGTCAACCTGAAATAAGAGCCTGTCACTAGGTTTAGGCTACCTAAAGCCCCTGCAGGTCTCAGTAGCACTGTCATGGTAGTATATTGAAAAGAATTTTCCCTTAAAAATCAATGCTAACCAAGAGACAAGGAAAGAAACATGATAGTTTACTTTCTGCTTTTCATCAAAAGAATCTCCTGCTACTGTGACCTATCATAATTACAGCATAAATTAAAACACAAAAGTATACCTCCCAGCACAAAACAATGGGGAACAGTGCATTTATTCTCAAGCAAGAAAGAAGGAAAATACTTTTAAATAACAATGCAATCTAGCAGGTAAAAGCTATGAACAAAGACTCCAATGAACAAAGACTCAGGAATAAAAAAAAAACAAAAACAAAAAACTAATGTCGTTATTTAAGCAATAACAATATCCTTGAGGATTAATTGCTATGAAACTTTCAGATCTGGAGCTTGAAATTACAAAAATCCTCTAACTGATATAAGTGTTACGGTTTTTGTAGATGAAGAAGCCATCACACAGTCTGTTATGTTAAAAAATCTCCAGATCATACTAGAATGATATTAACATGGCCAGCTGAGAATAACACATATTGCAGCTATTAGTTTTAATCTATTTGAACCAGGGATTTTTAATACAGGCATATTTTTATCTCATGTTTCCAATGAAAAATGAGCAGTCTTCATCATTGCCATAAACAAGCTATGGCTCATAGAAGATGCTTAAGTTAAATAAAAACCGAGGAACAGAACAGTTACTGACTGAACCTCTCCCTGGAATACCCTCTATTGCTGATAACGGGCAGCTAGACAGACATCAGCATGCTATTTCCCCTCATTTTTTTGGTTTGAGTGCATTTTTATACTTTGAGCCTTCATAACATTCCATGACAATGAGATCCACTGATTATTTTATAATAAATCAGTTTCAGATCTGCTGAGCAGTAAGTTCACAAACAAGTGGATGTGATATATAACAGTGCCTAGCACAGTGAAGATGCACAGCATTTTAATATTAACTGCAAAGTCAATTTTCCATTCCAGACTTTTATTTGCCATACCTATCATTAAGGTAACATACCTAGCTTTCTTTAGGTCAAATAGAGCAGAAGTCCGTTGAAAAATAAAGTTACTGGTCTGCAAAGAGTGCACTAGATTGGGTTATTTCTTAGTAATGTTTGTTGATGTAGCTGATTTTTCAGTTGCCAGTAGAGAGAGGCCCTATGCTCTGCAAGATTCCTCTCCACTTGTCTGTCTTGTATGTATTATCAGCCCAGGAATGCAATAACTTCTCTTTTCTTCTTTTGTTCTTTCTCGCTGTCTCCACCTAATTAATGCCAACCAGAATAAATATGTCTTTGTGAACCAGTCAGACATAGCAGTGGCCGAGCCAAGTAGCTGCTCCAGGTGGTAGTATGTGTCCATCTGTATTTCACAAAGCAACCAAACAGGTTCAGCAACATCCAACATCATGGCATTACTTGAAATAAAGAGAGAAAAGAAAAAAAAAAAAAAAGAGAGAAAAAAGAGAAAAAAGAGAAAAAAAAAGAGAAAAGAGACAAAAGAGACAAGAGAGAGAGAGAGAGGAAGAGAGGAAGAGAGGAAGAGAGGAAGAGAGGAAGAGAGG
>CM021765.1:129112369-129168109 GCA_011076525.1 Nettapus auritus | reverse complement strand
AGGAAGAGAGGAAGAGAGGAAGAGAGGAAGAGAGGAAGAGAGGAAGACAAGATGGGCTGATAATGCACCCTTATATTATTTTGCACTAACTTTAATGAACCTGTGTTAAATTCATGGTCATAACGACCTTTTTGTTACAAGAGGAGAAGAATTCCATTTTTTCCATAACAGAAAAAAATAATTTGTTCAGGATCTTGAATGACAAACAGAGCACTTATTAAACAGCAGCTAGCCAACAGAAACGTCTTCTCTAGGAAACCAATCTGGATGGCTAGTGCCCCGCCCCCAACCCCAGATGAGCATGCTCTAACCATATTGAAACCACAGTCTCTTGCAGGTGGATGTAAACTTCAGGTTCTCTCACCACCTTTGTTTTCTGCTGGATCAACCTAATATTGTCTTCCATTTGCATTTGTCCTAGCTGAGAAAATCACCTAGCAGAATATGAATATTCATCTTCTCTATTTCAGCCACAAGAAATAATGAATAGGTATTGCATTACCTGAAGTTCTGGAGAAAATAAGTAGCTACAGTATACCAGAAAAATAAATAAATAAATAAATAAATAAAAATTGCTGCTACTGACAGTTAGAATAAATAAAATTGTTATATCCTCTGAGACTGATGTGTTAAGTGCTTTCCTCCTGCACTCTGTTTGCAGCGGTTCCTATTCTTCCAAGTTCCTCATCAGCATAAATACGAACACTCACAATAGTGTCACAAACTTCATCAGCCCATAGAGTCACATCAGGATCATAAATCCATGCTATGATCTGTTCACTCTATCATTAAATTTCTTGCATTTTTTTTCTCCCATTTTCAGCTAGGGAAGAGACAACTTCAGCTGTCTGTAGCACTGCAGACAGCGTGAGTTAGATAGCATGAAACTATATCATTAAAAAGAAGGCCTGAGAAAGTGTAAAAAGGCACAGTGGAAAGTTACGTTGCTTAAGTCAGTTTTCCTTTGTCATTAATGAACTGATAAGTAAGTTCCTCCAGACATAATTGAGACCAAGACCTTAATTTCAGCCATAAAATAATAATAAAAAACAGACATTTTAGCCACCTGTTTTTTTTTTTTTGTTTTTTTTTTTTTTTTTCCTAGAAAATGGAGTGAAACAGCCACCAAGTGATGGGAATATTTTTCCTGTTGAGACAGATGTCCAAAACAGACAGCATGAACATCCCTCTGCAGGTAGCTATCTCTACCACTGTTAACTCCAAGAAAGTCAGTACAACCAGGATATTCTAGGCTCCTGGCCTTTAGACAAATCATTCTTCTCTAGAAGGGGCATGAGGTGTGCTGGTGGTGGCATTACCTACTTACCGTGAACAGATTAGTTGATAACGAACTTATGATCACTTCCTTCAAAGCTTACTCAAGTCCCTGGCTTGCTATCAAGAATGGATAACCCAGCATTCCTTCAAGACTTTCATAAAGGACATACCTAGTTAAACCAAGCAGAAATGGGCTGAGCTTGTTCCAGTACGTTTCCTCTTTCCACTAACCTTGTAAATGCACTTGGAAGACTTCCAGATGAAGTGGTGAGTAGAGATTCTGATTTAATGACACACAAATGCTCACACAAACCAGGGCAAAAAAAAATAAGTCTCTTTCAGTAGCTTTCTTTAGCCTGATTTTGAATAGTAACTAAAATACTTATTAAAGCCAATGGCAGCTTTCACTTCCAGCTCATAAGAACCAGGTCTTGAAAAACCTATCATGGAAGTAGCTTCTACTTTCTTGCTGGTCAGTACTTACTGAGTCAGTAGCACTGCATATGTGCAAGGGCCCTGTATGGGGGGGCAGTACTTTTATGATATTTTCTAGTCTGCATTACTTCTCTAAACAATGGACACCTCTAGAAAATAAGGACTAATTTAAATCCCCAGAGGCAGGTCTCCTGTCCAAAAGATGAAGCAACAGCAGCAGAGCCTGGTAGAGCTTGCAGTTCGCTTTGTGTTGCCTATAATTTAGCAATGAAAATATAGGGTTCCTAAAGCAGAGGGAGGACCAGGTTCTAAAGTGTTACTCTAAGGAAGATCCTGTGCAAAACACGAAGTTTTGCAAAATACCTTGGAACACTGTGCAGCCCATTTCTAATGCAGTAAAACAAAAGAATGAAAAAGGGGAGGAGAGGGGAGGGGAGAGATCTGTGGGAAATAGATCTCATTGCACTAATTTTTCTCATCTGTATACCTAAATTTAACAGTATACCATATTCTGAATTACCTTTTTTTTTTTTTTTTTTTTTTTTTCCAACTTAGGCCTTATATTTGACAATATATTCATTCTTCCCCCTTCTTTCAAAGGAAATACATCTAAGGGACAGAGGGAAGTAATTTACAGCATATTGCTTTGTTTTATTAAAAATTTATGCTCCTTGAGGACTCCATGTGTTTTGGCTAATCTGAAGTAAATCTATTGGACTAAAACTATCAGCAATATGTTACCCTCTCTGTTCAAGGACCTGAGAGTGCCAGCCACTCAATGAGGTATTTTCTGGAAAAGATCAGAAACCAACATATTTTCCTCCCATTAGCATGGATAAGATGTGCAGGAAAGTCTGAGAGATTAAATATTTTAGCAGGAAT
Source organism: Nettapus auritus (assembly GCA_011076525.1). Lineage (NCBI taxonomy): Eukaryota > Metazoa > Chordata > Aves > Anseriformes > Anatidae > Nettapus > Nettapus auritus. Next base: position 129,165,514 of record CM021765.1, on the reverse strand, counting down.
ATGTGAATTCAAAAAGCAGCAGCACAGCCATCCATCACTTACTTAAATGTTAAACGCTGAAAGACGTTTTAGTGCCATCCTCTGTAAATCTTCATTTATTATACTTAACCAGAAAACAAATATGCTTTATCCACAATTATTTTTATGTCATTTATTAGTAACTTGATTAAAAAAAAAAAAAGGAACCATATAAGTATGCAAGGAACACAGAGATATTATCTACATAACAGAACTATCATCAGGGTCAAAGGAGAAGGATTTTTTTTTCCTTCTATATCCACATTAAACAGTACTTTATTCTGTCACCAGTGCTAAGCTCGTTTGACAGGAAAAAAAAAAAAAAGCTACTTAAAAATATGCAGACACCCTGCATCTGGAAAGAGATTGAAAAGTCCACCAAGAGGTTCACTAAGAGCCTTGCTATCACTCTTAAGGTAATTATTTTGGTATAAACCCTCCTTCATTTAAAAGATATATATATATATATATATATATATATATTAGTGCTGAATTTTGTTTCGTTTTTACAGTCTTGCCTTCTCTTTAGGGTAGTGATAGCAGAGTAGCTCAGTTCTGAGGAACTCAGAAATTATGATCACATGACAGGTTGGAATTAGAAAAGGGAGCTTTTCCTCTCTTTTTTCTCTTATTTTTGGGCCAGCCAAGTTTTTCCCTCTCTTTTCCCTCTCTTTTCTTTTTGAAGTGCAACTACTCAAACATCAACCATAAGTACTGAAACCCTCCTTTTCTCCACACACTTAACACCATCCCCACAACCTGGCCCATCAACATCCAGAAGCAGTTCCTTGGATTGATGATTTTTAATCACTGCCTTGATTGGCAGCAAAAGGATTAAGCCATGGTCCATTCAAGAAGTAGCTTTAATACACATTAGCCAACCCTCTGAACTGCTAACCTCTAAATCTCTTTTCCTTTGCTGTCTAATCTGTATCTTAAAAAAAAAAAAGAAAAAAGAAAGAAAGAAAGAAACAAACAAACAAACTTTACTGATGATTGTACTGTACTACACAGCTTTTCATCTATACTTGGTTATAGAAATTGAATTAACTTCCACAGTGCTTTTCAAAAACCACAGTAGAATTTTCTTTTCTGAATTTAATAATGCAGGACTAGAAATAACCATCTTATAAAGAATTTATTTTTTCTTGCCTTTTTGACTTAAGGTCATATTTTAATTTATTCCAATATAAACTAATTTTATTCAATTAATTTACAGAGTAAATTTGTAGCGCAGCGTTCCTGTTACAACTTCAGGATGGGTCAGGAGTAAACAGATGATTGAAGATGTTGATCAGAGTCAGCATCTTCTAAACATAACAAAGTTTCTTTATGGCCATCTGACCATTTGGCCAGATTCTGCTATGCTGATACCTTCAGTTAACCAGTGAAAATCACTTATACCTTAATGCTGTTCCTCCTACTGAGGAATTGTTTCCTAGCAGTACCAAAAACTTTGCTATTTATAATGCAGAATAGTCTATCAGCTATGACAATAAAGGCATTCCAGTGGGAAGGATCTGACCTTGTAAAATTTCAGCAAATATTTGTGCTGTTTAAAAGAAAGGAATATTCTGGATATTATTATTATTATTTTTAGAGCCAATTTTATACTCCATGACTCTTTTGCTACAGTTGTGCCAGTGCCCCTTAAAATGGGTCTGTTATTGTCATGCTCAGCACTGTGTTAAGTGTGAGATGGTGGTTTCATAAACAAAACACTAACCTGAGACCGCTGAGGTCTTTTGATTGTCACCTAAATCAGATTACAACCTGAACTTTTCAAAGGTGAATGAAAGACTGTAGACTAAACATCCAGCATCACTTAGATTAACTCCCATAGGAGCAAAACATTTTGAACTCTTAGGAAGAAAAGAAATTTAATACTTCATTTTCCTATGTATTTATGCCAGGATTTTATCATATGTGCAGAGACAGCATAGAGTGCCTTAACGTAGTAGAGAAACTGCTCCACTTAACATTTATCGTAAGTTATTTTGAAATGCTGAAGTGCTACTGCTCAAATGGAAAACATTTATTACTAAGATCTATAGATTTACATTATATTTCTGTTCACGATTATGAAGTTACAAGAATTATCATTGCCTGGAAACCAAAGTACTAAAACATGATTCTGTGTGACACAATTCCTGTCTTTCTGATTGTTTTATTATCAGGTCATACAAAGCTTTATACTTTTCTTTAGGTGGAAGGTGGGCTGGAATTTTTGTACACAGTCAAGATGTGGTCAAGATGGTTTATAATTATAAACCATGTTGATGACTACAAGTTACTGTCAGACTGTCTTTAGATATTACATCTTTTATTTGTAGGGAAACATTGATATAATGTGTGCATACAAGGAAAAAAGCAACAACAAAAACACCAAACAACAAAAACACAGAACGAGAGATCCTTGAAATTACTCAACTATACTGTGAAAAATTGTAAATTTTGGTGACTGACAACAATAACAGGCATAAGTATCACTTCTACACTATAACAAAGTAAATCACATTATTCAGTTTTTATACCCAAGTAACAGGGAAAAGTATCTGACAATATAAAAAGAACTGTTCATGTGTGTGTCAGTGGAATTCAACTGCTAATGTTCTGAGAAGAGAAAATGAGACATAAGACATCTGAACCACTCAGTCTGTGAGTACTGGTAATTTATCAGCAGGATTTGTGTAACATCCCTCCCCCAAAACAGATGAATGAAAAACGTGTTCCACATACCTTCATGTTGCATGGGGAACATGGCTATCCCAACATAATATTTCAGATACAAAGCAAGACAGAGCTCTAAATAATATATAGGAGAGATAGGAGTATATAAAGCATTCAAAGCATAATACCCCAGCATCCACTTGAGATTCTCTGATAAATATCTTTCTTTACTTTGAGTCAGACCTGTACTCAAAGGGCCACAAGGGCTTAAAAAGAAGATTTGTTCTGTCTAGTCTGAAGATAAATATCACCCTATAGTACCAGATGAAGCACACCAGTTCTCAGAGTTTCAGCTATGGATTGCTTATTTGGAAAAGACCTCTAGTACATTGAGTAGTGCTTGTTCTTAGGACTGATTTTTTTTTTTTTTTTTTTAATCAATCTTTTAAAGCAGTCTCACATATATATGTTTATTCTATTACTACATGCCTGAAAGAATCAGGACCAAAGAGCCACAGTCTTTCTTTCAGAAATGCATTTCAGAAACAGACATTTGTCCATATTATAAAAGGACATATTAAAAATGATATAGTATATTTTTATACTAAAAGATACAGTTTTAGATGCAAGCAGGTTTTTTGTTTGTTTGTTTTTTTCTTCCTTTCATTTATATATTTATTTATTTATTTATTTATTTTCTGGTCAATATTACCAATCCTCCCTTTAATTGTCAATCTGCCTTTAAGTGCCTTTAAGGCAGCAGAAAGAACTGTGTGATGGTACATGGAATCTGTAACAGACTGACTTTTCCAGGAGAACTTGTTTGTGAATTGGTTGGCAGAGTGCTGCCACAGATAATAGTTCAAGTAAATATTCACCTCTTCCCATCACATCTGTAACAATATCATAAACATCTAGAAAGCTCACTCTTACCACCCTTACATGCACCCAAGTCAGAAACAGGACTTAGAATAATGACTTAAAAGTTAGTATTTTGTTACCTTTGACATAAAATATATTGAAATATTTTTGAAGTGCTTCCTAGTCTTTGAGACATTCAGATTTCTACACCGACACAAGAGCTCAAATCTTTCTGTGTGAAAGCCAAATCTGCAAAAGTCACCCAACATCATGAGTGAGCATTAGCCTCACTGAGGGTAGGAGTTATCACAGCTGCATCGTTAGCAGTTTGAAAGCTAAATTTCTCCGTGAGATAGAGCTATTGGGGCATCTGCACTGCCAATGACCATAATGTTGTCTCAGCTGTTGTTTCCTTGGTGAAAGAAGGAGTTTGATGCAGCAGGAAAAGAAACCCTGAAGGAGGCAAAGAGGAGGATCTCTGCACATTTTGTTAATTTGGTGTTTAACAACACTGTTTTTTTTACCAGTCATCTCTGCAAGTAGTTCTGTGGCAATCAGTCTGGGCACACCACTACAGACTGAAAACTGGGCACAAAACCTATGGGGTTTTTCCAGATGTATTTAAAGTTAGGATCTTGTGCGACAACTGATCTTGGCAGTAAGGCTGGACTCCCAATGGGGAAGTGGTGGATAAATTGTCTGACACAAGTCACTGTCTTCTTTGCTGAAGAAAATATGGATTCAGAGACCTATCTTACCAATAAAATTGAGATCTTTAGTCTTCTGATGCAGTAGCCTGAACAGGTCTTGGAATTGCTTCAGTTATGATATTGATTGATACAGAAGGGAAAACTGAAGGCAGATTTCATTTTTTCCCTTTCATAATGCTATGAGGTCCTATAATGTCTTCAAGAGGATATACAGGAATATGAATTTCTTATCATCCAGTTTGTGTCTAATTTTTCAGAGAATGCTCAATACTCTTAGAAACAAACAAACAAAATAAACCTCAAATCCATTTAATATATGGATTAATATATGGATCCACACTGGTGGATCTTGAAAGTACAGGATGTTCTCTCTGTCCGTTATCTTACATAAGCAAAAATGAAGTTGGGTCACATACCCAGAAAAGTGCTCTTTGCACCTGTCCCCAGTGTGCCTGGACATATGCAATGCTCAGCATACAATTTCCTTCCTGAATCAGTTTTCTCACTTTCATCTCCAAACTATTCAAGTACTCAGCTAAAAAGTCAGTATTTTATGGATATAATTCTTCTAAATGATAGCTCAACACTTTGAAGTTTGACTTTCTTCCTTACCAGCATTACACAAGAGGCTTCGTATTTTTCTGAAGCATGATTTTGTTTAAATACTAAAATAACAAGACCTTAATGGAACATAAGATGACTATATCACCCTACATAGCTCTTTGCTGTCAGCTATTCTGTGCAGTCTTTACCATGCATGGCTCATTACACAGGAAACATTTCCAGTTTTCTTGTGGCTTAACCCCAGACAGCCCATGTTATTCATATGTGCTGTTCCTTCATGTATCATAACATCACTCTTTTTATTTCCATTTTTTTAAAACAAACAAACAAAAACAGTTAAACACATATATATTTTTTTGAATTTTTGACATTAAATCAATACATTCAAACAGACAAACAAACCAGAATATATAGGATGGCTGTCTGAACATAGAACACTTGTTCATCTTTTTCTCATTTTCATGAATGCAGGAAAAGTATAAGTGTCATTTGGAGGCTTAAAAGAATATATAATTCAAGCATAACTTGAGAAAATATTTTGGCCATTGAAACTCAACAGCCGTGGGCAACAAAAATTTCCCATGGATTTAAAATTCACAGAATTGGCAGACCTTTTGTAGAGGCAAGGGGTAAAGTTCATGCATTTCTTAGCTTCACTAACTCCAAGAAACAAAGGTGCCTTTATGTACTCCTGAGCTTTTCTACAGAAGAGATTCTTCCACTGTTTGCAGAGATAAGAAATACTACAACACAGATACAATACTCTAATAGTGTTGAGCAATATAGCCTCCTAAACACATTCATATATTCAATCAACAAATATTCCCTACCTTTGGTTGAATTCTAACATTTCAACATTTTAACAGTAAAAAGATGCCTACCACCTTGATGAAACACTAGCATCCTTTTGCAGTTCTGCTCCCTGTAAGTTACAGAAAGAGGCAGCTCTGCTCAAAACGAATGCCTGGGAAGATGGAGCAAAGCCTGAATAATCAGGCCCCAACAGAGGTCTTGCAACAAAGCCCAGAGAGGAAGTTAAAAGGATTAACAGTATAACACTTTTTAGCATTAGTACTCTTCCCTCACCCTGGCTCAAATGCATCTCTTTTACTAAGCCTGCCCTTCATCATTTTTTCTGTGTTCAATACACCCAAGTTACACTCATACACTAACTTAACCTCCACTCTTGAGGGCTAGTCACACCATTGTACCTTACAAGCAGTTTGAGTGTAGCTTGCTCATTAACTGTATCTGCATTTTTAACCCCATCACTCAGAAGGAGCCTTGTTTTGAAAGCACTATTATGGAAATGAGTAGTTCAAATGCAGATGATAATTCAGGGATACCTGTGCCTTTGCAAAATGGAAGCCCCTGTGCTTGCTGTAGGTCTTCCCGTTGATGCTTTAGTTCAGGTCATGAGAACATTTTCAAGCAGTCTTCCAATCCTCTCCATTTATTAAGCTTTAGTTGACATTGCTGACTGATACTGGAGCATGTGAAGTTTCATCCTCTCAGAGGAAATAACCCAGATGGGGAACTGTATGTGAGCACTTAATAATGATTTTCAGCCACTAACGAATATTCAGTCTTCATGCCTCAAATAGGAGTACAATACAGGAGTAACGTGTATAATGCAGATATTGGGTTCTCTGCACTGATTATTTCACTCTGCAGATCTGCTGTTAACAAGCAGTGCTGGACTGGTTAATGTGGACACAAGCACTGAGTATGCCAAGCAACTAGAGGAAACTGAGGGTTCAGGAGTTGGCAAGTCTGGGAAGCAGGAAGAATCAGGCTTCAGAACCAGAGCATGTGGGAAAAGGTGAAGACGTGGGAATGGACATGGAAGACACTGAAAGGACAGGGGATACTTAGGACTGTAGTCCTGGTTTGTGAAGTTTAAAATGTGTGGTATGAAGTAGGTAACACTTGTTATAGGCTGAGATTCCCGCTAGGAGACCTGCAAGGTACAATACAGCTCTCAGCCCTATTAACATTCTGAATGGCAGAAATGTTTCAAAAAATTAATATCTTTGAATTAAATTTGCCAATTTGTGCCCTTGCTCAGTGCACCATGACTAAATATCATATAGTAGTTATGTAAGATGAACCATACCATGAATTCTGCTGAAGTACCTGGCTGCTAGGAGACTGTGGCACCACTCTGCTAACCTTAGTCAATCCTATCCTTTATAAAGGCTGAACTTCATTGCAACAGACTGTATGTGTCTGGTAGTTAGATATATGTTGAATGAAAAATACAGAAAGACAATGTAAAACAAGATTTTTCTGACTGTTCTATGCAGTCACCTTTGAATGGGATATAATTGATATCAGGGAAAACAAAGTCCACTCTAAATGATACTAAATTTTGATTCATCTGATGAGGTAGAGGTGTCCGCAACAGAAGCCTACAGATGACTAGATCCTACTTATCCTGGGATCCTTTTATACTCAATAGGCATTTCATTACCTGAGTAGTTTGAGGTGACTTTATTACAAAAAGAATCATGTCCTGGAAGTACCATATACAGTGCTATAAAAGGAGCCTCGAGCAAATGGGCTAAAATGTAGCTGTCCATGACTGTCTAAATAGTGAGATGAGTACCACCAGAAGATGGCAGTATATCCAGAAAATTTCCAGTTAGTAAACTTCCCGGAATGCAGTCACACATGCATGGTTTAATTAAAATTAGAATGGCTCAGTCTAACAGCTTCTCATAATATTTTCTATGGAATAAGATAAACTAACAAAAAGAAAAAATGGGTAGCTGAATTTCTTGCAAATGTGTAATTATATGCAAATGCTTATAAACTGGCTATTTGAAACCTATGAAACACCACATTTGGATTCTGCCTTTAAATCCAACTCTTAGTCTGCAGTGCTCAGTCCCTCAATCTTTGTTGTTCATTGTTGTTGTTTGTTTGTTTTAATAAAAAAAAATATTGATTATATGAGACAGCAAAAGTCCATGTTGCCTATAAAAATATGACCTTTTAAAACCAACTTCAGCAGGAAATCCAAATGATACTAAAATTAGTTATGCAAGAATTTGTTGGAAACGGCATGATTCTGAAGGTCCACTTTTATATATCTCCTCTCTTGGTTAATATAAATAATAAACCATGGATTTAGAATCTAAAACCTAATTAATAAGATAGGTCAGCTTGTTGTGTTCACTCAGGTATTTAAAATTTTCAATCCACAGTTTTTTTACACCAGTCTTCACCTGCATCTATTACTAAGATTTCTTGGGGCAATTCTTGCTGCAGACAAAGCTGAACCATTCCATGATGCTTTCCACTCCGTTGCAGGAAGGCTTCCCTGACCATATGGGCACTTGGAGGGAAGTATAGACAGGTACTAGAGGACTATCAGCATAAAATGATTTAATCTGCATCCTTATCCTGGGGTGAATGGGGGAGATACAGCAGCTGACATGAAAGTAGAACTGGGCACCTGCTTCATACCTATGCCTGTGTCCATTAGATTGGGAGAGTTGGGAGGCACCACACAAACGAGAAGTGTAAGTCCTCAGTTACAGCATGAGCATGCAGACACATGAAATTGTAAAAGAGCCATGAACTGTCACAGACCAGGCTTCCTGTCTCCATGTATTTGCATTTAAAACAAAAAGACAAACCTGAAAAATATTAAAAATACCAACCATGTACCAAACTTTTAACATGATGCTTTAAAACACATCCACATTTTAGCATAGTAAAACACCTGTGAATTACTTCATCCACTGAAATGAGATGCTTGAATATTTGGAAAACATGGTCAACACAACTTCCTTACATACTCCGAGCTACACCGATAGTACACATAGAGTGTAGACAGAAATTTCCCAGGTTGGGAGATTTAAAGTATATTTTGTGGTGCAGTCCTCTTTAGCACAGACATAGTCCACTTCCTGTTATGACCTGCAATTTTCTCCCAGAGAATTTCCTGCTAGTGCAAAACACCAGCAATTTCTCTCTCTTGTTCTGAGTCATTTTCAAGGCTTTTATGGCTTTTGATCTTTTATACAATCTCACTTAAATATTTTATGAGATACTATGACTCATTTCATTACTTGTGTAATCAGGTTTTGAAGAACGGATATTCTTTTTATCTTTTTGAACTACTGGGACATCGTTGCTGGCATTAAGCAACTATACTAGATATTGCAATCAGTTCTTATCTACATATAACTAATGAATTTTGCATCAGTTTCTCCTTTGGACAATCATGAAAGATAGCTAAACATAGCCCACTGCTGATCATAGAATGATCATAAAGTCATAGAATGACTTAGACTGGAAAGGACCTTAAAGACCATCTAATTCCAACTACCTTGCCATGGGCAGGAACACCTCCCACTAGACCAGGTTGCCCAAAGCCCCATCCAACCTGGCCTTGAACACCCCCAGGGATGGGACATCCACAGCTTCGCTGGGCAACCTGTTCCAGTGCCTCACCACCCTCTGAGTAAAGAACTTTTTCCTAAAGTCTAACCTAAATCTATCCTTTTTTAGATTAGAGACATTCCTCCTTGTCCTATCACTACACTCCCTGACAAAGAGTCCCTTTCCAGCTTTCTTGGAGGCCCTCCTTTAGGCAGTAGAAGGCTGCTGTAAGGTCTCCCCTGAGTCTTCTCTTCTCCAGGTGCACATTGCATGCTCATGTTGAGCTTTTCGTCAACCAACAACTCCAGGTCCTTCTCCTCAGGGCTGAACTCAATCTGTTGTCCATCCATCATGTATTTATGCTTGGCATTGCCCTTACCCAGGTACAAGGCCTTGCACTTGGCCTTGTCGAACTTCACAAGTTTTGCACAGGCCCACCTCTCAAGTCAGTCAAGGTCCCTCTGGATGGCATTCCTTCCCTCCAGTGTGTCAGCTGCACCACACAACTTGGTGTCATTGGCAAACTTGCTAAGGGTGCACTCGATCCCAATGTTCATGTCAATGACAAAGATGTTAAACAGTGCTGGTTTCAATACTGCCACTTGTTACTGATCTCCACTTGTACACAGAGCTGTTGACCACAACGTATTCAGTGTGACTATCCAGCCAATTCCTTAACCACCAAGTGCTCCATCCATCAAATCCATGTCTCCCAATTTAGATACAAGATATCATGGGGGACAGTGTCAAATGCTTTGCAAAAGTCCAAGTAGAGATGTCAGTTTCTCTTTCCTATCCACCAGTGCTGTAAGCCCTTTGTAGAAGCTCACCAGATTTGTCAGTCATGATCTGCCCTTAGTGAAGCCTTGTTGGCTGTCATCAATCACTTCCTTATTTTCCATGCTCCTTAGTATAATCTCAGCATAGAAACCAACTGACCTGTAGTTTCCTAGGTCTTTCTTTTTTCCCTTTTTAAAAATAGGGGTTTTGTTTCTCTTATTCCAGTTAGTGGGAACTTCACCAGACTGCCACGACTTCTCAGATATGATGGAAAGTGGTTTAACAACTTAATCTGCCTGTTCCTTCAGGACCCACAGATGCATCTCATCAAGTCCCATGGACTTTTATACCTGATGTCCTGTGTAACTTTCAAAATTATTTTTTCTTCAGGTAGAAAAGTATTTGCACATTTGTCTGCATAGAGGTGTGATAACAGAGGATCATTACCCTGCTGTAAAAGCCTGACAGGAAATATGGTACCTGCAATGTTTACTTTAGGGTAGCTTAGCAAGATCTTAACTATAGCCAAGGCTAAGAATGTTTATCCACCATATTATGAGTTTTTCTCTTCTAGAATAGTTAAATTATAATAGCTATCCTGTGATTATAAAAAAGACCATGTTATCATTAATGTAGTCAGAATAACTGATCAGACTAATCTTTTCAGAATACTGGAGACTTACTCTTCAAAAATGAAACACAAGCATTTTTATCTTCAATAAAATTAAAATATTTCATATTTTACATTTCATAAAGTCTCTTTCCTATCATCTGATGGTCTGACACAATTTCACAATGAAATTAACTGGTTTAAAAATTAAAATGAATTCTTCACCTCCTGTTTTACCAGATGCTTTAATGCCAAAAAGTATTTCACTCTCATTCACAGATCATTGGAAATGCTTTTTTTAATATATATATAAAGCAGTTCCATATTGAAAAGTTCATTTTCATCAAAATAGACATATTTTATGTCAGCTTGAATGAAATGTTTTAAGGAACATGTCAAAATGAATGATTTTTTTTTTTGATTTATTAATCACAAATATTTTTGTTTTCTATAGTATGTAGAAGAGCATATTTAGTCAAATAAAAAATAATTGTTCAGTCCACATATATCCCAGAACAGAAATACTTAACCTTATTTTGGTTATTTTGGAGCTCTGTCATCTGAAAAATAAGAGTTTCACTGGACTGATTCATTCAGAAGGGTTATTTTGAGTTTGGTGGTGGTGGTGGTGGTTTTTTTGTTTGTTCGTTTTGTTTTGTTTTAGGGAACTGGGGAGACAAAAGCAATTAGTTATTTCTATGAAAGATATGAAAGAGGGTACCATTTTTTTAAGAGAAGCATATTCCACAAATACACAGTATATACTTCCACCCTGCAGTCATGAGCTGACTGCTAGGCCTTCTTAAATAATATCATCAATTCTTATTGTTTTTTGTGAAAGCAAACTTCAAAACATGAAGACATGGACAAAACATTCCATGTCCAGAGAAGGCATACAAAGCTGATGAAGGGTCTGGAACATAGGCCTTATGAGTAGTGGCTGAGGGAACTGCGGTTGTTCATTCTGGAGAAGAGGAGGCTCGGAGGAGACGTTACTGCTCTCTACAGCTACCTGAAAGGAAGTTGTTCTGAGGTGGGAGTCAGCCTCTTCTCACAGATAACTACTGATAGGACAAGAAGGAATGGCCTCAAGTTGTGCCAGGGGAGGTTCACGTTGGAAATTAGGATAAATTTATTCTCAGGAAGAGTGGTTAGGCATTGGAACAGGCTGCCCAAGGAGGTGGTGGAGTCACCATCCCTGGGGATGTTTAAAGAAAGGTTGGATTTGGCATTTAGGGACATGGCTTAGTAGGTAATATGGGTGGTATGGGGATAGCTGGACTAGATGATCTTGGAGGTCTTTTCCAACCTTAATGATTCTATGAAATCATCTTTCAAAGTCAGTATTATAATCCAAATTTTCCAGATAAAACCAATAAACTTTTTTTTTTTTTTTTTTTTCCTCCCCCCCGAAGGCCTCCAGCATGTCATTGTCCATGTCTTCCTTGTGATTAGTTGTTCATTTCAGCTAGATAGTGTAGAGTGGCCAAAAAAGGGATTGTTGTACTTGGAATCTCTTAGCAGCAGTACACCATAAAGTCATAGCTGCCCTGGACCATACCTTGGCTAACAGTCTTCTGACACTATTGACATAACAAGCATCCTGTCCTCCAACTCTCTACAGAAAGAAGTCTAGCCAACAGAATGTATTTTCATCAGTAACCAAAGGTATGATGTTAGATCATCATTTTTATCCATATGCACTCTTTAATGACATTTAGGCTTTCTTATACAAACCTGTCTGTCACCCTTGGGTATAAGTAGTAACAGCCATGGAAGTTGGTAGTTATTCCTAGTTTCTCTTAACCTCTTTCTCTTTTTCAGACTCCTGAGAAATGAAGTAGTGTGGCATAGAGAGCCTCCTACTTCGTATAAGCAAATTGCACCAAAAGCCTTCTTACATTTCTTTTTTTTTTTTTTCTTCTAAATCTGAGTCTTTCAACAACAACAAAATAGAAACAACAAAACAAATTGCTACAGTTTATCCATATGCCATTTTATGTTCTGTTTCTGAAACATGAGTTGACAGTCCAACATACGTGACCAATAACTGCTATTCATAGATAAGCTCTGCAAATGGTGACTGACATGGAGCTGGGTATTCCATTAGCCAAGGGAGTTATCAATTATAGACCAACCAAAATAGACTGAAAAATTTTATTTGGGTGTTAATTGTTCTGAGCATCATTCTTTCCTGCACACAAGGCAAATATTCTTGACCTTCAGATTTGGATAAAAAGCACCCCTATTAGTTAACTGATTTGTCCATTATCACCTGAAGACATTCATAAGCCTTTCACCCTACACAAGAGAACAGAATACACAAACTTATATTGTAAATATGACTAAATGTCCAAGCTCTGCTAACTTGCTTGATTTGCTACAGTGCATATGCCATTCTAATTGTACACAGTATATATCTGCGTTAATATGTATTCTTTAAATCTCTGATGTATAAGTCTCTGCTCAGCATTTTCAAATGAAACAGTCCACAACAGGGAAAAAGAATTAAGTCAGCCATCTTTCAGCTCTAAAATCTGTACTTACATCTGGCTTAAGCACTGCATTTTATAATATCTGCCCATAACATAAATTTCTAACTGGTGTGAGATCTTCCATAATAATTTTTACTGAGATGATATATAAAAAACATCAAATGTCTTTATCATAAAAACTAACATCTCCTGTATAACTGCAGTAATGAAATTCTGTGGGAAAAGTTGGGGTTTGTGGAGTAAGCATTTTCATATGCTTGCAAAATAAACCATAATATTTTGTTTTTCTGCCTACTAAAAGCCAGATTGTCAGTTCTGTAGGGTGAGCCTTTGTTCACACAGTGGGAGCATCACAAGGTCAGCAGAAGTAAGGGTCTTACCATAGAAATTAAGCCCTTTTTTTTTTTTTTTTTTTTAAACAGAGCCTTACAATAAACAATTTCCCAGAGTTTCTTACATTGATGCTGCCCCATAATTCTGGATCACAGACTTCAAAAATGAAGAGGCATGTAGTTATAGTTACATTTGAGTTCTTAACTAATGATTTATAACTCTAGACCTCAAGTGCAAGGTTTCAGCACTTGGTAGTAAAAAAATTATTTACACACACTACATAATGATCTCAGGATTAAAAAAGCCTTTTTTTTTTTTTTTTTTTTTTTTCTTTGTATCTGACCAGAAAACTAAGCCTTATACTTTGGATGGTTTTAGACATGTTAAAAATCCAATACTCTAGAATATTGTCATATTTTTAACACCCATTAGAAAGAATAGCTTGCTAGGGAGATGGACATCCGGAGGATTTATAGGACAAAGCACCTTCGATCATCCCATTACAACTTCAGTGTAAAACATGGGGCCTGCAAAGGACAGTTATCATCAGAAACAGTCCTTCCAAGAGGAGACTTGGAAGAGTCTAATGGAGAAAGAAAGGGAAACTACAATTGCTGTTATGTTTATTTCCTTATTTATGCCTTCAGAAATCTTCTTTATCTCCCTTAACTTTCTGGCTGCTATCTTTCTTTTCTCTGCCTTGAAGTTTGTGAGCTATTCCTCTTGTCTCTCTGCTTGCCAAGGCAACTTCTGATTCTGTAGCACTGAAAGTCCTATTTTCATATTAATTCTCAAGTCTTTCAAACAAACTCCATTCACAACTTCTATATAAATGGTTCTCCCTCAGCTTTCCTAATGCAATTTCAAGAAGAGAACCTGGTGTTCTTTCCTCTTCCTCTAGGCTCTTCTTGGTCTCTTCTCCCACATAGTTGTTTTCCCTCTGGGCCCCTCTCTGTCCATTTCTTTGGCACTTTATTTTCTGAATAACCTAGTCTAGTCTCAGGAATGTACCCTGGCATTTTAAAATGCACTGCTGTCAAGAAAAATAGAAAACTGCTTCTCCTGTTAAATAGGCATAGCACAAACAGCCAGTGCTGCCCGTCTTTCTCTTTCTCTTCCTCTTTCTCCTCTCAAGTATCTTGAAAAGGCAAACCCACTTAGTCATCCTCTGGAACAGTATCAACTAATGGAAAAAACAAAATGCAAAAATGTTCAGAAAGCTTCAAAATATTTTCAAGCTAGGATTTTCGATGAATATTTCCAGTTTCAGTTCAATGATAGAAAGAAGCACAGAGCACAGCCAACAGGCTAAGGGAGGTGATTCTCTCCCTCTACTCTGCTCTCACGAGAGCCCACCTGGAGTACTGCACACAGATTTAGGGCCCTGAGCATAAACTCTAACACCTGTTAGAGCTGATTCAGAGAAGGGCCATGAAGACCAACAGAGGGCTGGAGCACCTTTCCTACAGGCTGAGAAAGTTTGTGTTGTTTAGCATGGAGAAGGCTCCAGGAAGACCTTATTGCAGCCTCTCAGTACTTGAAGGGTTCTTCAAGAAAGATGGAGCAATGCCTTTTTACCAGGGCCTGTAGTGACAGGACAAGAGGTCACCATTTCAAACTAAAGGAAGGTAGATTTATATTAGAAATAATGAAGAAATTCTGTACTATGAGGATGGTGAAAAACAGGAATAGGTTGCCCAGAGAACCTACAGATGCCCCATCCCTGGGAGTGTTCAAGAACAAGTTGGATGGGGCTTTGGGTAACCTGGTCTAGTGAGAGGTGTGCCTACCCATGGCAGGGGAGGGTGGAACTAGTTGAACTTTAAAAGACCCTTTCAACCCAAAGCACTTTATGATTCTACATAAGGGAAGAGAAGATAAAAAATGTTTTCTTCTTTTTTGTCATGCTCAAATTGCCAGCTGCACTCTGACCAGGATAGCAGTCAGGTTAGCAAAGCACATTTACCAGATGAGATTAAGAGCACTTTTGAAAAGGAGGGGGATGGAGGTCGCATTTTGCCTCCTTCTTCAAGATACCTCTCTGCCCTATGGTTTACCCTACTGTTCCTGTGAACTTTAGTGTTGTTCAGATACCTAGGGAAGGCATAGGAATATAAAGACAGAGTCCAAAAATCTCATGACAGGGAAGTGAGGAACAGCAATAGAAATTCTAAAGTGGGGATAGGGTGGGGGACAATGAAGTTTGATCCAAAAAGGTGAAAAACTCTGAACTAGTACAACAAATTACTGGAATTAGTCTGAAAACACAAGAGAACCTTAGGGAAAAAATCAACACCATCAGTTATTCATCATTCTTGGTGCATACCTACCTCATCAATTCAAGATGAAAAAAGAAATAAAGTGCACTTCATTAGAAACCTGCTTTCTCTGGTAACAGTTTCCAGATTTTCTAGACCACAAAGACACAATCTGTCTTCCTAAAGTGAACTCCTCTATGATATTTACAGTTATAAATTCATAGAAACAGACAATAGAAAAATTCATGGAAATGAACAAGATCCATGACCTAATACCCCATAATTTCTAGTCCACAAAGATATATGATGATTGAGAAATAACTAAAGCTTTTTGTGGGTAATTATGCAATAACATCAAGCTAAAGAGGGAAAGTGTGTTTTTGTTTTGGTTTGGTTTTGTTATCTCAGCCGGGAAGCCTCTCTTGGAGGCTGTAAACTCAAATTCTTAACACAGCCTTAGCATAAACTTTAACAAAGATAAATATAATATCCTGTGCCTGGAAAGAAGTAATCCCAAGCAGCAAGACAGGCTGTGGACTGAAGAGCAGCTCTGCTGCAGGACCCAGGGATGGTAGCAGGCAGTGAGCTGAACACAAACCAGCAGCGAGCCCTGGCAGGGAAGGTAGACAGCAGTGTCCTAGGCTGCATCAGCAAAAATAGTCAGTAAAACAAGGGCTATTTCATTCCACTAGACTCATCTCAGACACAACTGAAATGCTGTGCCCAGTTTTGGTTCCCTCAGTTAAAGAAGTTGGAAAGGGTCCAGTGGAGGGCCACCAGATTGAGAACTTGACAAAAGAAGAAAGGTTGGAGGGACTGGATTTGCTCAGCCTGGAGAAGAGAAACCTCAGAGGAGATCTAATCATACTTCTTGAGCACCTGAAAGTTAGTTAAAGACCAGATGCAGACATTCTCTTCTCAAGAATGCCTGCTGACAGGACAAGACGCAGTGGGCATGAGCTGCCTCAGAGGAACTTCCCTCTGGATATTAGGAAAAAAAATCTTTCCCATGATAGCAGTTGAATGTTGAAAAAGGTTGCCCAGATAAGTGGTGCAATCTGCTCTGTTAGAAATACTCAAGATTATTTGAATAAATTGCTGTAACAATCTATGTTGAAGAGAAAGTGGGACCAGCTAAACTCCAGGGTCTAATCTTGTCTTTTTTGCAAATCTCTATCTGTGCAGCCTCTCTAGCCATATGAATAATGTTGTCACTACCCTCTTCGTCACAATCGTCTTTTCCCTCAAGCATATCTCTTCACACTGGGTTTCATACATTAAAAACACCAGGTATTTTCTTTTGAAATGGGATTGGCTTTTCCCAATCTTGCTACAGAAGATACAGCAGTGCTGTATTTATTACATTCTTCACTTCCCTCAGACTGTAAACTTGAAGGGGTAGCAGATGGGTTTTCTCATTTGCTTATAAACCATCACAGTCCTAGATGATCAGTGTACAAACACACATACACAACATTCATTACATTACTCTGGGGATATGTGATATTTATTTCCAATCCTTGCTAATCTTTCATAAGCAGTTTACACTTTATTTCTCTTTAAAAGGAGGAGAAAGATGGGAGGGATAAGCATACTTCTCCCATGACAGTTTCTTTTGCAGTCAAGACATTCAAGGAGAGTTATATTATGGGAGGATTTTTTAACCTTCAGTAACAAGGCTTAATTAGGGATCAAGAACAAATGTTATAGCAAAGAAGAGGCACCTCTGACTGCTCACTCTTACTGGGCTTTTGTTCCAATTAAACTGGTTAACAAGGGACACAAGAGCATTTGCATCTGAAGTATACTCAAAGACTTCAGATTTTAAATTTTACTCGAGCTGAAAAATTTGAGTAAGCGGGACCTTTTGAAGATTTGATGCCTTTGTGAAAAGATGCTGAGCAAACTGTACAGCTCTTACCTCATTAAAATATTTCAACACTGCAAGGAGCAAGCTCATGCTGAAACTTAAGTACAGATTTCTTACAATTCAAAAACAGACACATCAAAGCAACAATCATTAAAACAACAACAACAATAATAATAATAAAACAAAACAAACAAAAACAAAAAAGGAAACAAAGTCTCAGCTTGCTCTCACAGTGTCACCTGATCTTCTCAGAATTTGTCACAAGGGTCACAATTGACTCACACACATACCTCTTGAATAACTACAATAATGCAGTATTTTTAAGGGGGAATCCACTCCACCTCTGCAATCCTGACTTCAGTAGAAGCAAAATCAAGCTTCAAAGTTGCCCACTTCAGATCAAGCAAGTCTAAGAAGCAAAAGCAGTAACCTTGTAATAACTTGCAGTGGTAACACAGCAGCAAGAGACATAGCTGTAAGTGGATAGTTAAAGCTGAGGATAAGACCTGTCTTTCTAGCACTAACCAATATAACGTAATTGGCGATAGCAGCAACAGATTATTTTTTCACTAGAGCAAAGAACAGTAGCATTTAATTCTTTAGTTGATCCCTGATGTACCACTAGTTGAGCCCTGGCAAATATTAAGTCTTGCCTTACAAGTCCAGATGGCAAGAGAAAGAAA
This sequence comes from Nettapus auritus, assembly GCA_011076525.1. NCBI lineage: Eukaryota > Metazoa > Chordata > Aves > Anseriformes > Anatidae > Nettapus > Nettapus auritus. The sequence goes on along the minus strand of CM021765.1, from coordinate 129,147,270 downwards.
ACAAACAAACAAACAAACAAAACAAAACAAACAAACAAAAAAATTAGTGTAAACCTAAATATGAAGGGAAGTCCTTGTGATTTTTTCAGGAGTAAAAGAAAAACTCAGTTTTTCCAAAAGAAGTACAGATGACTTCATATGAGACCTTAAATTTCAGAGGGAAACTATGTGGCATGACTATCTTAATCCACTCTATTTTACATAAGCATCCAGGTAAGTTAATACTTTTTTCTAGTCACGAAAAACCTTCATGAGAAAGGTGTACATGGCTATGTGAGTTAATATAGTCATTCCTTTTTTTCACGAACTTAATTAGCTTTACAAATGAGAGGGACAAGATAAATTTCAGAATTTATAGATATTTGTAGTGGCTAAAATCACTCCTTTTTATTGCAGAGACGAAATATATAAAAGAGAATCCAGTTACAGGAGGTTGCGTTTTGTACCATTTTTCCCAGATCTCAAGATTAGCCTGAAGGATCCTTTTAGAGAGTAGGTAAATATATATAAAATATTAGGACAACACTGCAATGCAATGAGGATGTTAAATTGTTCATCCAAGGAAATGACATAACTAATACTGACATAATTTCCAAGCAGCAAAGCAAAACTAGGTCAAATCACATTGACCTATCTAACATAATAAGCCCTTTTTTTTTTCAGATTTTTACAATGTAGACTGTGTCTGCAGGCATTAATGTCCTCTGTTATCAATGTATTGTCTTGTCACTCTGCTTTAATGTCTTATCACCATGTTGTGTTAATTAGACCAAAACAATATAGTGCACTTTTGAACTACTTAACTCCCAGTTTGAAGTCTCTGCCTAATCTATACTTTTGAGGTTATCCAGCTAGAAATGAAGTCATTAACTCTTTAGAGTCACTTGTTTCAGTAGGTGCTACCAAGGTTGGTGGTATAGTGTAGCTTTGAATACAGGTCAAAATCTAGACTCTATAAAGCTGCTTATTGTTTGTCCAAAACAATGTCTGTCTGCATAGATAATGTCCATCAGCTAGCAAAATGCACACCAATTTTGATACCACTTCACACCAGGCAGATCCTAGATAAAAAGTGAGTATCGCATGTGCTTGACTATCACATGTCCTTACTCTAGCGCTTTGTCCACATGCAGCACCCTGAGAGGGACAGCCCTCTTGCTTGCCCAGGGCAGCCTTCCCTTCCTGTACTCTTATTGTTCCTCTACAGATTAGATTTACAACACATGTGTTTTGCAGTGAGACTATAAACAGAATTGTGTAGGGTCCTGGCTACAGCCTTTCATGACTTCCAGAAAAAAAAAAAAAAACAAAAAAACCTGAAACAGGAGAAGTGTCTGTGTGCCTGCCTCCAGAACTAAGGTGGGACTGGAGAACAAAAGGATGAGTGCTGGAGGACCTGACTTCCCAAGGAGCTAGAGCTCATTAGGAAGGAATAAAGAAGCAGAGGCAGGAATTAGGCAGACCTTGGTGGTCCAGAAAGCAAAAGATGTCAATGGGGTTTAACTCTCCCTGCAGAATATGAATTTAGTAGTAAGGGCATAATCTTGGGGAAAACAAAACAAAACAAAACAAACAACAACAACAAAAAAAAACACAACAATATGTTCCAGTGATAAAACAACACTTTCAAAGATTGCTTGGTGATGAAGAATACCTTAAAATTGGAATACTGACCATTCTTATGATGAATTGTCTGGATCTGGCAACTTCAATTATAAATATGTAGATATGCAGTTGTGTATTTTTTTTTCACTTCTTGTTCCTTTTTTCTTTTTAATGCCCCTAATTACCTCTCAGGAAGAAAACTCAAAACAAAACCAAAAAAGAAAAAAAAGGAGGATTCATGTTTCCATATGGGACAACTACTGGAGAGAAAGAAAAAAAATAAAAAAAAATTGAGAACCATTTTGCTAAAAGATGCTGATTTCTCAGAAGTTTTTAGAAGAAAACACCAGGGCTCAGCAAAAGCTCAGAATAGCTTATAAGAAAAAAAATAAAAGGGGAAAACCCAAAGGTGGTTGGGCGGTCTCATCTGAGCAAGCTTTTGCTCCTCTTGACTAAAAGTAGTGCATTGGTTATCTGATATCAAAAATGAGCCCAAAAAAATGCTCTGGTGAGGGGTGTGGGGGGGTTGTCTCAGTGCTCCTGCTGTGGCTGCTCAATAATTAAATACCTGGAGATCAAAAAGGGACAAGTTAATGCCATTAGTCATGGGCACCTGCTTGGGATATAGAGCAGGTGCAGGACTGGGATTTCAGCCTGCATATCCCACAGAAGACAGCTGCCCCTGTGGGGGCAATCCTCCATTTAAATGGACCAAGAACCCTGAAAAGCTCCACGATGTAACAGAGAACTTTGTTTTTCCCAATTCTTATGCCACACCGTGATGAAGCAGGCATCCAAGTGAGGTGGGCAGGCAATGCCACCAGCCTGCAACCCAAGCAGTGCTGGGCAACCAGGGTGAAATATGACAGAAAGTCACCAGCATTGCCAGAGGCATATGAAAGATGTTGGCCTCCCCACCTCAAAATGCAGTGCAATTGTCATAGCACCTCACCTGCTCCTTTCTGAGGCCATGAAATACCACTCTGTAAATGTTTTCATTACAGTCTATCATGCTGCAATGAAAAATCCTATCAGCTGTGCGGATCTCCTCATTACTGTCCCACTAAGCCAGAAGTAAAAGCTTGAACTCTCTATTATTTGTTTTACTATCTCAAAATTGTTCTTACACCCAGCTATCTCAACACTTATGTAATCAGAAAAGTTTTATTCTACTTCAGGGCCAAACAAACATAGCCTATTTGCCAGTTTTTTAGTCTTCCCATATCCCCCTGGGAAGATATAAATTATAGTGATAAACAACCATGACATGACAGCAAATAGGAAAGAATTTTAAAGAATTAAGAGCTATTTTCATTGTTTAGGAAAGAGATCAAAATCAGCTTCCTACCCTGCAGTGCCTTTTCCAGCTTTCAGACAGAGTGTATTCTATACCATAAGCCAGGGATCTCAGGGATATACAGTAATTCCTTACAGCTTGCTAAAGCATTACAAGCTCCAAAATGTAATAAAAGACTTCAAACCCTAGAAGAGACTAAAGAACAGAGTACCCTTGCAAGTCTGAAATTCAGTTCAAACAAAACCAGCGCGCATTCAAAAAGCTATTTACAGAATTGTATGCAAATACAGGTCTGCTCCTTTCTCCTAGCTCAGTCTTCACTCTCAGCCAAACCAAATTGTTTCTCCATCTTTCCATTTACTGAGCTTCAGTATATTTGTCCCCTGGGCGTTTACCACCATGATCTCCTCATCCCCAGCAGCTCGTTTTCCTCAACCCCAGGCTGCAGCAGACCCCTTACCTCTGCTCCTACTCTGCGGAGGGACTCTGAGCTCTGGCAACTTTTTTTTTTTTTTTTTTTTTTTTTTCCTTTTTTTCAGAGTTCCAAAGCTGCTGGAGCACTTTGTGTCGCTGCCTGTCTGCCTGCCTCCCCGTCCCTCCCCAGCTGGGAAGCCCTGGGACCAGGCAGCAGTGGGAAGGCGTCAGCCAGCACATCCGAGTGCCAGGCAGGCGGGAGGGAAAGAGCCGGAGACAGACCTCATCAAAGGTAGGAGGCCTGGTGGGGATCAGAGAGACGGAGATACACATCTAAATAATTCAGTCTCTAATAAAAGCTTTGGGCTGGGTTCTCTCCAAGCTTGGAGAGAAGGCTCAATTTTGATGTATTTTCTGCTGCCATTGATGCAGAATGCAGTGTTACTTAATAACCCGATGCTGATAAACTAACCTTATTTTAAAAGTATTCCACATGAAGTTAATGAGGAAAGTGACTGTGCCCAGTTTTGTATTTTTATAGCCTTAGCTTTAGGTTGAAATTCTATCTTATGAAGATTTTGAGAACTTCAAGTCTGACCTCTACAGGTGGGCCACTGAAATAAGTACAGTATCTTTTGATCTCAAACTGTACATTGCACTTTTAGGTATTGGAGAAATGTAATGGACCAGATGTAATATAAAACCCTAGGCTACCATCATTACATCATTAAAACCTTATTTTTAAAACACCATTATCTGTGGTAATTTGGTTCATACAAATGCCTTCTTGCAAAATGCATCCACTGTGCAGCAAAACCAGAAAAAGCACATCCAGCATGAACGTTTTTACATTCAGAAGAGTTACAGGGTTTTGCTTCTGCTTTTTATTATCTCTCCTCCTTCTTCCCCAATCTTCCATATGATCTGCTCCTTCAGCACTACAGAAACAAACACTACTTTGAAACTGATAACATACATTTGTGTTTTGCAAAACTGATGTTTTCAAATGCCCTGATTGGTGCCACCTTTTTCTAATCAGAACCAACCACTCTAACAAACTGCCCTTTGTCCAGTGATCCTGTCCCCTCTGTTCCCACCAACCTACAGCACATGTTGCCATAGCTACACTGCATGTCTATTTACCACACAAGTGATCAAAGGAGGCAGACAACACACATACACACACAAAAAAAAACCTCGCCAGGCTTCCTACAGAGCAATGTCCAGCCACTAATTAACTGATACACTCCCAGCCTGTGGACTCTGTACACTTGTTTTCTTTATTCTGCATGGTACACACACACACACACACAAAAACAGCATTCTCTGAGATGTTCGTTCTTCCCCTACAGACCAAACAAACAACTAAACATCCTAGGAGGAACTTTAAAGAGAATTTCCTAAAGCAAGACTAAAGACTACAGCACCCCAGGATAAGAAAACAGCTTTTCCACTGAGGAATACATTAAGAATTCTAAAAGTTATGCAAAAGAAAATAGGAAATAAGAAACACATGCTAGGCAGTTAAACATCTGTAAGGAAAGGGGACAATTTTGAATTTTGCATGTGTTATTCACTGAAATTGTATGCAGCATTTATTCACTTGGTGAATTGTATACACACTAAAAGCTGTATGTCTGCAGTCATGATAAATAACTGTAATGGCCTTATGCACCTTAGAAACACAGTTTTTCATTTTTAGGTGGTGGCCTGTCAGTTAACAGTCATTTTGTTGGACCTCTTTGTGTGACGAAGGGCTCAACTCTGCCTTGATGAAAGTCAATGGGACTTCAGTAGGAAGAGGCCAAAGTAAGGAGCTGCATTTGTTGTCCTGACACTCCCATGAACAGCACTTCAGGAATTTGTTGTGGGTGAAAGTGAGTGAAAATGATGTATTAAAATTCTTCAAACATTTGATTTTCTATGAAGTAGGCTTAGGGAACTTAAAACAGAGCCCACAGTGCCCTCTCCAGTTCTACAGCAAACTAAGGGAATCTAGCCATGCGACAGCCTCCAGCCACATGAAACTGCTGCTCTAGCACATGAAGGCTGTGTCTTTTCAGGAGTTTCCATTACTTGCAAGTTGCCTTGCTTAGGCATGTCTTTTTAAGTAACTAACTAAACAGAGTAGTCTGCAAGGCAGAAAATGTGCTACACTTAACGTTCATTAAGTGTAATCCTTACTTGTCAAGTTAGTTTTTTTTTTATTATTTCTTTTTCTCTTGAAACCATGTTAAATACCTTTAAAAAATGCACTTCTGCTTCCTATCATTAGTTTTTCCTGTGGATACTTGAACTTTTACAAGTATGCAGTAACCAGTATGCTTTCATAGATGTCACATGCAGAGCAAGAGGATGGAAATTTTCCCATTTTGGTTACTGGAGTTTCTACACAAGGTCATTATTTATAACTGACAGCAAGGAGATAGCTCTTGCTGAGGTTTTTAATTACTACCAAAAAATGTCTGCTTCTTTATACCTGTCTCATTTATAAACATTAACACAATATCCTACACTAACCCTTGTTACTAGCTAGAGACCATTGTCCTGGTGTGGTGGTCAAGCAGGTTGAATCTTATCAGTTAAACAGTCTGCTTATTACATTTCTACAGTAATACTTGCAATTCTTTCGGGAAATGAGTGTTTTTGTCTTGGAACTGCTATTGTTCACTACCTGTGGACTGCCTTTGGGCTGGTTCAGTCTTCAGCACAATGCAGTTTCATTCCAGTGCTAGCAACACGCTATCTACCTGCCTGATGGCTAACTTTGCAGCCTCAAGTTAAGCTATAGTTACCACCAAGAATATCTCCAGGTGGGAACAGTGGCTCCCAGAGCTTGATAAGAGGAAGGAGTCAACTGTGCCCCTCACTGCCTTATACTATCTGGCATAAGGATGGGGAAGAGAGCACCCGGGAAGAGCGGGAAAGACAACAAGACAGGTAGGGAGGACACTGTGGAGAGGGAGGATTGCTGGGCAAGCAGGAAAAGTAGGTAAAAACAGCTCTCTGCTGGTCTGAATAGGAGAGCAGTAAATGGGCCAACAAGAAAGTCATGTTCCTAATTCCCATAAAAATGACAAACTAAAGGAAGGAGTGAAGGCTCCAGCTGCATGTGACATTTCCTGCTCATAAGTGTCTGCTGTAATAGTTCATAGCTTGTTACAGCCTTCAGTTCCTGCTGAAACAAGAAATCTGATGCTGGGGCCAGTGTGCCTAGCCTCTACCCACCCTTGGCTGCCATCAGCTCCATGGTTTTCACCCCTCTGGCCCTAGCAGCACACATAGCCTTCCCCAGCCAAACTGAAAATATTTATGCACAAAACCAACCAGACCCAGAGAAATACTTCTAAATTGTTCACTTGGCTCAGGGTGAGAAATTGTGCTCACGGGCAGGTGTTTAAACAAGCTCTGGCAGCTCTTCAGCTGGCTCTCCCCACACCTCCCCAGGAGGAGTAGCTGGGCGGGATGCCGTGCAGGCAGGGAGTGCGCTCACGCCGTGCACCTTTCCTGAGGGGGAATGAAAGGAGGCAGGCACCCGCAGGACGTGCTGGGCCATGCACGAGTAAGCTCCTCTGTGTCTGTGCCTGCACCTCTTCTTAGGCGGGAATGTCTCCCTCCCCTCCTCCTTCCCATGCCTCTTCTTTTGGAAGGGGGGGAGGGTACCCATGCACACTGACAATCTTCACCTTCTCCATTCTGTTTTAGCCCACCAGCTATGAAGCTTTGTTACACATAAAACCATATGCTTCAGGTAGAAATATTTCAGATGAGCAAAGTGTGCTTCCCAGAGCGTTTTACTTTTTGTATTACCATCCTGTAACATTTCTGCTTCTTTCTATATTCCTCATTGACAACCCCCTGTGCCAAAGTACCCTCTTGTGGCGATAATGATTTCTGGTAACTGTGTGCATCTAACTGACCAACTTGAGCTATGCAATATACAAAATGCCTTTCATTTTGCTTCACAAGGACAAAAATTTCTCTCTCTTAAAAGCTATACAAATATATATACTTTTTTTTTTTTTTTTTTTTTTTTTTTCTTGTGGGAGGAAGAAATATCAGAAATATCAGTCCTCTTCCTTTACCTGTATTCTCTCTTTCTTCTCTCTTCCCCACCTCCCTTAACTTTGAGAAAAATGGTGTGAGGAAGCTGAGATTTTCCACCATGATTTCAGAAAGTGAGTGAAAAACAAATACTCCATTTGCACTACAGGTGCAAAATCCTCACACATGCACTCCCTGGACATGTACTATAAAAGTCCCACTGAGAACTGAATGAATAACACCCACACAGAAGAGAACCTAGAAAACTTCTCTCATTTCCTCATATCTACCCACTGCCTACCTAGAAAATAACATATTAAGTGTAACATTCGGAAGTGGACTGGCAGGGCTTTTTAAACTGGGACAGATCTCTGATTCAGTCTTAAGATACAGCCCAGCCAGTTTCCCTCGCTCCCACAGGGCTCTTCTAACTGCACATTGTTGTTGCAAAACTACGAACAGTGAGAATCAAAAACATTTTGCCACTGTGCCTTTTAACTGGGAGAATGAGTATAAAAGCTCCTTTTGTCCCTTCAGGTGAATAGAATTCTTAAAAATAAATAAATAAATAAATAAAACTCATTTGAATAATCTTGGAAAAGAATCTCTAGAAACCCCATCTTAAAGTACTTTTGTGAAGCTGTAAGACAGCTTGAAACTACTACATTTTAAAACAGTCAGAAGATTAAAGCACTGGCAGGCAAGGAACTCATGCGGAGCTGTTTAAAAAATTATCCCTGGGCTGCATTACTGGCATATTTAGCCTTATAACGCAGCGAGTTCTTTCCTTTTACATGTCACAAACACGGCTGCAAGACAGCCTACACAATGCATTTAAACCCTGGCAAACGGGAATCGATTTACACATCTTGCAGACGGCTTTTGTACCCCCCACAAAACTCAGGCACACAACAACCTGCACGGCATCACTTACTGCTGGGAAAACCGGACAGAAATACAAAAACCTTTAAATCACTTATTTTTTTCTCTTTCCCTGAAACTTGCTTTTCACAAGGCTAAGGGGAAAAAAAAAAAAAAAGAAAAAAAAAAGAAAAAAAAAACAACTCAGCAGAAGCTTTTACCAGTGCTACCAAACTGAAAAGGCAGCATGCCTTGTGCTGCTGCCCTGAGGAGCCCCAGGGGCAGCAGCTCCTCACCTGCCTCATGTTGAGCTTCCCATCATCCATCCATCCAGTCGGGAAGGGGCTCACTCCGCACTGTTATTTGCAGGGCAGAAATCCATCAAGTTTCCCACTGTACACAAGTTTTTCTCCCCGTCTTGCTTGATGGTTTGTTGTTCTGTGAGTTTTTTTGTTGTTGTTGTTTGTTTTGTTTTCTTCCTCTTTTATCCTTTGCTGGCGAGACTCTTCCCAAGACAATGTCAAGTGTCCCAACCTTCCTTCCCAGCCTATTAAAAGTCAGGAGCAGGGAGGCAACTGTCCGCCTGGCTCTTATTTCAAACCACAACTCAGGGATGTAGTAGTTGGCTGAATTAGGCCATGAAATAGCCTCGCCAATCACGAGAAAGGGGAGGGAGGTAGAGCACAGAAAGGCTGCCTACATGAGGATTAGGGAAGCTTTCAAGGATTTGAAAGACTGAAAGCAGCTGGAAACAGTGTCTAGGGCTACAAAGAGGGAAGTCAATCTGTGGTGTGAGAGATTATTCTCATTCTCATCTAACTGCTCTGGGTCTGCTTAAAGCTGAACGGGCTCCCAGGACTTAAGTAAGAAAATGTAAATGTCCAGAGAAACTCCTGAAATACCAGAGCGATGCAGAAACACTTAACAGCAGCCCCACAAAGTGGCAATATCCCGTACTAGCAGGAGCCACAGGCACTCCACAAGCACCGATTTCCTCATGTCAGATTAAAAAGTAAATTGGCTCATGACATGGGCAGGAAGTTAGTAAAATACACTATGCCAGTTACATGACGAGAAAGCACCTTGTCTGCCAGAGGGTATGTACAGGAATCATTGAATTCTGTTGCAAGGTTTTATTTGTCTTAGTGAAAAATATTGAATCAGCATTAGCATGTTATCTGCTTTTTATTCTTTACAGAGGGTGATTTCCTGGTTTCTGTAGCTTAGTTCCTTGTTCAAGATAGCACTAGAAACCAATTGCAACTTTAAAAATATTTTATTATTATTATTATTATTTTAACAATGCGATCAGCTTTTATCTGCTGCCCCTCAGTGGCTTTCATTAAAATAAACAAACAAAAGGGGAAAAAAAAAAAAAAAAAAAAAAAAATAATTTTTTAATAAAAAAAAAGCTTCTTAAAATATATTTCCTTTTAGTTTATGATAAGCTCCAAAGCTGGGTATGTCACGATGAAAGGAAAAATAGGTTTGAAAAATCTGTATATTTGCTTTTCCACTGAAAAACAATAATTAGTTTTCTCATAAGTGCCACCAAGAAGTTTGCATAATATTGGCACTGTAGAGCTCAAAAGCAAGGCATGGATGAAGGAAAAAATTATCATAAAGCACCATTGCATTTTATCCTGGGCCAGCTGTGTTCATCTGGTTTATGTCCTAAAGTGAACGTATCTAGTTATGTGCTTTAACTTGCAACCCCAAACAAGCATCCTGAGGGATTCTCACAAAATAAGAGTTAGCTATTTATACTAGCCCATGTAGAGACAACTCCGAGACAACTCCTCCTCCAGTGATGGTCTAGTCCTGTACACTTGTGCAATGGCTCCAAGCAGCTGCAATGCACAGAGATGGGTGCATTAGGAGTAGGAATGCTTGTCCTCTGATCCCCAAACATAGCTCAGAGGACACATGTCACTTAAAACAGGTATGTGGTATTTGAAGACCTTTTACTGTTAAATCTGTGAGAATCCTCTCCAGGCTGCATTCAAAAGGATAAAAATGCTTTTCTGAAAATAATTTGTACCTTAAAGAGAAACTTTCTTGGTGAAAGTGATTTAGTAAAAGAAGCAAAACTTACAAAATTAGCAAGGACTATGAAGGATTTACCCCAAATCCTTCTGTTTAGTTTTGGGGCCTTCAGGAGGCCAGTTCCAGATTTCATATGGAAACATAGCAAAAGATACAGCAGAAACTCCAACATTATAATGATAAAACAATCAAACTTTTCTGGAAACAGACACCTTATATTAAACAACATACACTCCTCAGAGAATATGATGGTAATTGCGTGGGGTTTTTTTGTTTGTTTGTTTGGTTTTTTTCTTCTTCTGAAAATGTGGCATCAAAAATTAGTTAATTACTTGGGATCTCAGTGTTAATATAAAACTTTCCAAAAAGAAAAATTAGCAATGACATGCTCAGGGTGGGCAGGAGCTAGTCTTTCACTGAGATAACCAAGTGTCACAGGCAGGCTCCATTCAAATTCTGCCATTCACTTTCCACTTTTGAGGAATGTGGTCTGGAATCAGCCCACACGACAGTAGTACTGTCACATGCTGAAGCTACGTTTTGTACTTAATGATTTCTGGCTTGAGAAGAGGAGAAAGGGTCCATGTCTGAATTGCTTTTGAAGGTAGTCAATCTCCAAAGTCACAATGGTACAGCTAGATGTGAGGAAGAAGAATTGCCACTTTGGATACAAGAAAAGACAGATGTTTTTTATGCTTTCCTCTGAATATTTGGTTTCACACCTATAACCCAAGTGTATGTGTGTGTGTGAGAGAGAGAAAGTTGTATTATCTTCTGGTAAGTGAAAGAAGATTCTGGCTCTGAAGAAAGAAACTTTTACAGTCTATCCAGTGGAAACCTATGGAGGGAAGTGTAGCCTGTGGAGGTAGGTGGTGCTAAGTATAAGTTCAAGCATCACTGAGAGCAAACACCTGTAGAAGCAATAGCAAAGTCATGTTTGGGAGCCTGATCATTTTTAGAGGATTCTCATGGAGGTAAATTAAAAGACAAATAGTTGCAAGTACAAATAGTGGGATGAGGATTAGCTCAGTGGACACTACAGTGGATAAATTTGAAGGTAATAAACTGTAGCAAAGCAAATAGAGCAATCATGTAAAATTCAGCACTAAATTAAGAAGTTCAGCCCTGGTTCAAAACATGAAACTTTCAATTGTTCTAATTTGTTAACTAAGCCTTTCTTAATTAGCTTTATTCTTTTCAATAAATTGCCAAATACAGGAACAGTTTTGAACAGGTGGACCAGATGCAGAGCAACCTAAAGTGGAATTACTTGGTCATTGGAATTTTTATTATATAAAGCAATTTTACATAGTGCAGGCCAACCAGGTCCCTGCCAGTCAGAGGGGTGCACAAAAGGGAAGTGGAAGAAAGGACTTTCTCTCATTAGATGAATTTCAGCTGCCTTGGAAATCCTTCTGGGCCCAGAGAATTCAATATAGGTTGAAGACAGAAGAATCACTTTGTGTCCTCAGTGAGATGGGCCAAATAGAGACAGACCAGTCCCCAGGACCTGATTATACACAACGGTAGCAAAAGAATTACAGCAGAGCAAATCATGACCCAGCATACAGGTAAGAAGGAACACTTTATGATATGAAGACTATCACAAATATGTTGCCTTTAAGTTGCAGTATAGACAACTGATAAAAATAAAGATATCTTCTTGTTGTTTAAAGTGGGAGGAAAAGGCAATACTTACATCCAATCTATCAGTGTTGTAATTAATTTCTAATGTGTTTATAGTCCTTCCCTAGTAGATTCAAACAGGCACTTACTGGAAGAGTCGAATACTATTTAATAGCCATAGATAACACTAGAATATATAACTCCAGGCAACACTGGAATGTAAAAATAACCTCCCGAAGAACTGGCACAAAATATTTGAATCAGAGCGTTGTAATGTAAAGAAGGCTTTCTAAAAATATGGTATAAAAAAGAAGAAACTCTGAAAAAGCATCAATATCAACAAAAACATGGAGACACCTATTCTCAAGATGTGAAAGTGTCACACAATAATTTTAAAATATATAGTCAATGAATAAAAGAAAGTGCAGAGCTGCATCTTGCTAAGCAGTACTTAACTGCTTTTATCAACATCACTGTGGTGAATGGAAGGAAGATAAACTAATTATCTTGGCAGAGTGTCTGACATGGGTATTTAAATGCACATGTTTTCCAACAGAAGTTCAAAAATAAGACTAGCAATGTCAGACATCCTTAAATTTACAAATACGGACTGAAAGCCACAGTGCAGAAAGAAGTCCTTAAGGCAGACCTTCGGGAAATTCATTACCTTTCAAGAAAGATGACTCAACTTTTGGCAGGCTATCACTGAAAAAGGCAGAGATGAGAGAGATCAGAGCGTGCTGCAGTCCTCTTGGTAGAGTGGTCCTTAGATGACCATTCCCCCTCACTCTGTTATTTACAGCATCCCTTAGACTGCTCTGGTCTCACTTGGGGGTTTACTAGCAACAGGCAGAACAGAAGGGAAGGTGTTTTCAGGACAAGTTTTTGTCCATCACTTATACAATCTAAACAATCCACAGCTCAGGCAGACATAAGTGGTAAAAAACAATCCATCTGCACCTGCACATAACAAAACTGACTAGACTTTTTGATTAAGGTATTTTAATCAAAAGAGTATTTTCTGGATTTTATTTAATTGCATCTGTGCTACAAGGCAGATGCTTGATCTGCTAGGCTGAACAAGTTGTTTCACATTCATGTATAATAAATCCGTGATAAAAATTGTCTGATAGTCCCGTTCCAAAATGATATGAAAGTACAGTCAGTTAAACAGACAAACATAGAAGGATGCTGTGAGGGTTCAGAGTTTCTAAAACATCTGTTCTCTAATATAGGTACACATAGAATTTAATGCAAATTATAATTACTATTGTTTCTCCATTTTATTTTTTAGGGTTTTACCATTAGTTAATAGTTTAATCACAATGATATCTCATTAGTTTAAAAAGTAATAGATAATAGTTAAATTACTTTTTTTTTTTCTTAACAGTCCAGTCTTAAGAAGCATCAATGAAACCAAGAGTGACTACAAGTTTTTGCGCTAAATGAAAGTAGCCACAGTGTAAAAACCAGTATTAATCAGACTATACAACAAACAGACTACTGCAGTTATTTCTAGATTTGTGTGTGTGTGTGTTCACCTGCTTGTGTAAGAGAAATGTTATTTTGTTTGTTTGTTTTTGTTTGTTTGTTTTTGTTTGTTTGTTTTTGTTTGTTTGTTTTTAACCTAAAAATATGAATAATCTTGTTCTTTTTCTGATTAAGAGAAAGAAGTTTTAAGATTGCCTTCCCTGCTACTGAGATAACTCTTTCTCTAGCCAGGATGCCAATGCATCACAATGTTTGTGGTGAAATTAGGTCTGCAGGGGGTGGGCTGGGGAATGACAATAAAAACCTAAACCCACTCCTGAAGTCATCATAATCCACCAAGGAAAACCTCTTTATGCAACTGAGAATTTGCTCATACACTCATGACTCATGATTTGACTTTTAAGCCTCTGGAGTTCACAGGGTTACTGTCAAGGTCAGTTTACCAATGAAATATCAAATTACTATCCCTTCCCAGTGTTTCAGCATGGCCCTTGGTACTGATTAGGTAACATATTTATGTGGGAAGTTTTACACACACACACACACAGAGAAATCATATTCTTTTAATATCAAATGAGAAAAACAGTGAAAAATCAAAAGAACCTTCTTACCAGAGAATTTTAAATTAAGGTATTAAAGGACATGGGCAAACATCACAAAATATTAGTTGTAGCAGTAAACTGGGAGACAGTTTCAGAGAGTCTTCCCTTTTGAAATTAATGGATTTTCTCACCAGGAGCACTGCTTAAAATTATTATGTATACACCAGCTAAGGACAGGTTTGAAACACTCTGTTGTTAAACAGGCCAATCAGGAGTGCTACCCTGAGAGGACAGGCCTGGCCAGGTCTCACCCTTCTATCTGTGCCAAGTAGCCCTTTTGTAACCTTTAAACTGTTTTCAGATGGTACTTTTATGAGCCACTGTACTTCATTCTTTTTAATTACAGACATATATCATATAGGTTTACCAGTTTCCAAAAGAATTTTTACTTTATTTAGCTCACATTTCCAGATGTGTCTCCTCCTTAGGCCTCTCTTTTTTTGTTAAAAGGCACTGGTAATAAAGGACAATGACTACAAAGGCAATGTACTTCTCCAGGCTCCAGGCAAACCAGTTTTATAATCCAATCCTTTGATTCTCGTTCTATGAAGTATCCTTATTAAAATACTAAAATAATAATATTACTAAAGAAAAACAACAGACTGGTCCATGAAAATTATATTTTTATAGTTGGTGTTAAACTTTTTTCATGAAGAAAATCTGATTCAGGTAAGACTTTTAGACTGTGAAGGCCAGCACAGAGATGAAATGCATACCACTGGGTTCTAATTTCTCCATCTCTTACTTCCACAGTTTATTAATAGTTTGCATTAGTCACTTCAACACTAAAATTCATAGATATTGCCAAGTGTGTCCTATTTCATAGTACACATGTTTTTAACAGGGAGACACAGCTGTTCTAAGCCCTGCCTGTAACCCACTCTCTGACATCATTTTTTTCACCAAAAACAGGAAAAAAATATACAGAAGTAGCTGCTACACCAACAGTGTACATGCATGCCTTCTAAGCTGTTCATGTAGATTTTGATGCCTAGGGCCACACTTTGTCACATATGCTCATACCCTCCCTCTTTTTCCAATTTCTTCATTAGCTTATATTTTGCAATAATATGTTATGAGACTGCAATGATATATGAAGGTCCTATCTCCCATTTCATAAAGGTCTTTTTCAGATCTCTTGGGCACAAAAAAGGTCCTTTATGTAAAGGACAATTGTGGGTTATGTCCTGGTAATCCTGTTACCTGAAGCCACTCACACTTTCATTTCTTTCAGTCTCCTATCTACCTTCTGGGTTTAAGAATGAAGAACTTGGTGCTGCAGTGTGCAGCAGTACAAAACAGGACAAAAAGATCCCTCCGCACATACAAAGGAATTATGCTAATTGTGCAGCCATGTTACCTAGTAGTGATTTGATAACCTTTGATTTTGCTACCCTCATTCTGTGAGTGAATTCAGGATCAGAAGTATTATATCTACAGTATACTGAACTTCACATTGAAGTGAGAGACAAAAATATCAAGAACTCAAAACCAAAGATTTTCAGGATTTAAATAATTTCCATATATATTTAAATAATTTTCCATATATCTTTTATCAAAGGAATTCTGAATTAAAATAACTGATAACCACCTGCCTCTCTAAGAAGTTTATAGACTAGGAAAATAAAGTCCACCACAATAAAGGACAAAGCAAGGAGTCCTTTGGGAAAAGGTGATGACCCATGAACAGAGTAAGTGCACACCATCCATACATCCTTAGCTTTGGGGCTGTTGGGCACAGAAATAACACCGCAGAAAAATTCACCAGCCATACTGTGGTGGTTTTACCGTGCTGGGCAACTGAACACCACAACCGCTCTCTCACTCCCCCTCCTCAGAGGAGGAGGGGAAGAAGTAAAGGAAAGAACAACTCACAGGTTGAGATAAGGATAATTTAATTAAAAGGAAAAATATATATATATTAAGGAAATATTATTAATTAACAATTCAACTAAAGGGAAAAAGGGAAAGGGGAAAGGGAGAGAGAAAGGGAACAGCAAAAACAAAACAAGTAAAGGCTATGTGGAAGTGCAGAGGAAAGTTATTCTCTACTTCCCGCAAATGAGCGATGCCTGACCACGTCCTTGAAGCAGGGCCTCAACGCACGTAGCCGGTGTTTGCGAGGAGGACAGACGTTTTTGCAACAAAAGCCCACCCCTCCCCTCTTCCTCCTTTTTCCACCTTTTATTGCTGAGTGTGACATCATATGGCATGGAATATCTCTTTGATTGGTTTAGGTCAGCTGCCCTGGTGATGTTTCTTTCTCACTTTTTGCCCACCCCCCAGGAGGGTTAGAGAAAGTCCTGATACTGTGCCAGCACTTCTCAGCAGCAGACACAACATTAGTGTGATAACACTGCTGTTCTAGCTACAAGTGCAGAGCATGGCACTGTATGGGCTGCTGCAGGGAAAGTTAACATCCCAGCCAGACCCAGTACACATACCCACATTTTAAACTTCAGAAGAGTAAGGCCCTAACCACTTGCAGCTTGGAAACTGAAAAGGAAGGGTGAGCATCTGAAATGCAAATTCTCTACAACCAGAAAAGTCATTAATGCTATGGGTTTATGTGATTCAGAATCCTGCAAATGAAATAAATGCCTCAAGAATATTTGCAAATTGATAACTAATTCAAGGGAGGTATTTGCATTTATAAAGTTATTTTGGGTACCTTCCTATGAGTTGCAATGTTCAATGCTTTCAGGGAATGTTTCCCTAGTATGTTGCCTCTGTTTGGTCACCACATACTATTAAAGCCTTCTGAGAAGTAAACTGAGCGCATTTACTATGGGCACACTGTGGGCGAAGGTTAATGCATACTCACAACTCTGCTCCCTAAAGTGAATCCTTGTACCCACTAATCTTTCCCTTTTGATAAATAAAACTGATACATTAAAGGAAAAATAGAAGGGCAAGGAGAAAGCAGATATTATTAGACAGGGGAGTCATGAATCTCAACATTTTTTACACATTTATCTTTCAGTGTAGCTCTCTGAGATAATGTCATTAACATTTTATAAATATTAGCAGGGCATTTGGCGCATATTTCATTAAGATGTTGCAGTATCTCAAACAGGTGATGGGGGGTTGCTATGGTTACTATAGTCTCTTACGCTGAATACTAAATAGGTTCACAAAACATATATTCTTACTTGTTATGTAAAATATTAGTTGCCCAGCTGGCATTCGTTTTTGTACCCCTTTTATTTTGTCAAGGACTTTCCACTCCTTCATCTTTCAAATAAAGTGGATTTTAGTACTGTTTAGAGAAAGGAGAGGTCACAAACCATTCTTCTCCTTCAGGAAAGGGGACAAGTTAGGTACCTCATTATCTAGCCTGTTTATAATTAAATCTAAAAATGACTGCTTCACTGTACTGCAATTGTGAGAGCTTTTATTTCTGAGGATTTAATGAGTCATGGAAACGTGTTTACAAGGCAACAAGCCCTCACTACACAAAGAACTCAACATTAGCATGGCAATAGACAATATAGCTTTTAATGGCCTGAACCTTTTGTTTCACATGCAGACCCAGCCCAGGGACTGTCCCACCACCAACATTTGATCCAATGTTTCTTTCATTTGGGATACTTTTTTGCCAAAGGACCTGAAGGTGATATTTAGGAAGTCTATTATCAGGCATGCAAACTGGGAGAAAAATATGTCACATCAAATCATGACGATTTAATAAGGTATTACTCATGGGCTAATGCTTTCATGTGCTGCCTACTCAAAAGGGCAGGTTAAAAAGGAGTTACTGTAAAGACAACACATTTAGTATTTTTATCCTTGCCTGACTCCTCCATGATGCAACTGAAGGAAAGTTTCAAAATGCTAATTTCATTCAATTTTATTTCATTTATTAAAATTTCCAGAGTGAAAGCAAACAAAAAGTTCCCTAATTTTATTATGATCAAAATACTGATTGGTTTTCTTTAAACTACTGTGATTATTATATACCTTATACTTTATTTTGAAAAAATTCAATGACATCTGCTGCAGTCGTGGTGTGGAATTCTGCTACTATAAAACTCATTTACAGTAGCATCAGCACAATTTTTAATGAGCTGAAAGTTATTGGGATTTCTTCTATATTCCACTGATAAAATGATGGCAATAAATAAATAAATAAATAAATAAAAATATTTTTTTTTAAAAAAGGATTCCTCCAAGCTAGGGTAATAACCTAAATATATTTGAACACCTGTTTCTATGCTGGTGTTAGACAATAGTTAAATTCTGAGTAAGATTAAGCAAGAGCAAACATGCTTGCAACTTCCAGATCCACTTTCACAATTTCTGCCCAGAGAGATTCCTGGGAAATGAGTTAATATTTTTCAGTCTGAGACAGCAAATTTTTATAGCAGTACTGAGAAACAGAGTAGGAATTTGTGAAAGATAATATATTGAGCAGATCTACGTACTAACTAGGCACTTACCTTATGTATTTTAAAGCATGGAATGTTGCATATTTCTAGAATCAAAAATGGACATAACATATTGTTCTTGCAAGGTGTTACCATGTTAACAACTAGGGCACCTTCTGTTAAAACTATTAATATGTGGCTTATCACTTCATAAAAGCTTGAAATCACAATCCAACAACAATAAGCACATGTGGTACATATGAAGTCGATCAGCAAATACAATAACAAGCATTCAGCAAGAAGTATTTTCGTGCTATAGTGAGCAGAAGTAAAATTAGCTTTTGTTTTACAATTGCCACTTTTGTTATCCAGAAAAAAACAACAACAACAAAAAAAAACAAAAACAAACAAAAAAAAACCATCCGTACTCACTCTGCATTTTGGTTCCTTTCCGAAGTGTAAAAATATCTTTTGTTGCCTCCTCCTTCCTCAGCACACACCAACCTGACTTGTGAAGTTTGAGTGTGATGGTGATGTCAGCCACCAGAAGGCTTTGGAAATTTTAAGGAAACCTGTTCCTGAACCTACAGCTAACCCTCTGTTGACCAAGACGCCTATTATCTAGCATAATGACTCTGTTACTGGTTTCAGTATTGAGGTACTTATGGCACTTACAGAATAAGAGATAATGAAAAAGTGGATGGGGTGATAAACACATAAGACAAAGAAGCAGGAAAAGAAAGAATCTTCCATGCAAATATGCACATATATATTACAACAACAAACTCAGAAATACACAAAAATCGAAAAATGCGGTAAGATCGGAAAGATTTATCAGGAAACCAATCCATCAAAACTTTTCTCGTGCACAAGGAGGCAGAACAACAACAAAAAAGTGTGCAATAGCAAGGAGTCAGTTTGCGACTGATTTTTTATATGTTTGCTCACTGATGTTATTAAGTAAAGGTGAGTGATGAAGGAGAGGACTGACCACAGTACAGAGTGACGGGGAAAGCCCAACGCGGCCGACCGGCGATGCTGAGCCCTTTCCGTGGCCGGGAGCAGAGCAGCCCCTGGCGGCCACCGCCTCCCCGCTCCGCTCCCTTCAGCGGCTCCGCCCCGCCTGCCCGCCCGCCCCTGCACAGCGCGCATCACTGATGACAATTGGCAAGCTACTATGCCTAGTGGCTCAGAAAGAAACGGGAGCACACGGCGGGCACCCTTCGAGGCAGCTGCGATATCAGTTTCTTGTAGAAACTGCAAAAACTTTCTGTGTATTTGCAGATAAAAGCTAAAGTTCTGTAGTTTTAGTTGGTCCTCAGCTAAGCTAGATTTAAACCTGGGAATATATATATATATATATTTAAAAAGCATATATTAGGCAGTTCTATTAATTTTTGCTGTGCTGTGCAATCTCTAACATTTTAAGATATCTTCCTCTTGTTCATAAGAGATGTGTCATGACCTGTGTTTCTAAACCTTTCTAATGCCTAAAGCAGATCTCTAAAAATGAAAAGAAGACCAGATCCATTCAAAATTGCAACTATTTTTCTCCTAGTTTGAATTATTATAAAACGAGTATACTACTGATGAATACGAGGAGTATGTTTTATAACACTTCATGCCCCAGCTCTATTACCCCAGTGAAGTCTCTATACCATAATTTCTATAATTTCTCAGTAGTTAATATCTTAAAGGCCCATGAGAGTTTGCATACTTGAAATTTGTGATAATTTTTTTTCCAGTATGTGCCTAGCCCTTTGGGACAAAAAATAAATAAAAATTGTTAAGGACAATTTTTTGCTTGCAAAAATATGACAAAACCACTGAACTCTGACCATTTAAGCACAATGCATTCCACATTAGCCTATAGCAACAGGATATCCTGATAGTCAGCATAACGGGGATAAAAACATCAGCAAATAAACCTCAGGATAACTCAAACCATTCCACTTAAATATGCAAATATCGATCCAACTTGGTTATTTTCATATTCCTTCTGTCTTTCCTGGTTTAACACATACTTTTTGCTTGCCTACAGAAGAACTACCCAGCAAACCCGAACGCAGAAATTTTGAATAAAAAAAAAACAACAATGCAGTTTTGAATGTTATGTCCAGACAGAATAGAAAGTTGTTCAGTACTGGGGCAGCTACCTTTATATAGTGTCTCTATGGAAACACCATTATTTCATTGATTACTATGTACTCCAAGATTCATGCAAAAAAACAAATCTCATCAAAATGAAATTAACATTTATCCATGCTCATATTCAATTTTCTGTCACTCATTTACTAGAAAAAAATAATAAATACTGGGGAATAATAAAAATATAATAGTAAATATTGGAAAAATTTGTCATGAATCCTACTATTTCCATCTTGTGAAAAATAACCTTCATATTATCTGTGGGTGTGAGCAGGCTGAATCCTTACCTCTGTGCTGAGAAACCATGCAGAGCTAGAATCCAGGCTTGAACTCCTCTTGAAGATAGATTTTATTCATCATATGGAAAATGAGTAAAAATAACACAACCTAACTTCAAACTGTGCTTCCTCTCCACACTCATCTATTCACAATATTTCCTTCCAGGAATTCCTCTATCTTAATTCAGTGATTTCTTCCTCTTACACATGCTTCCTTTTTTTTTTTTTTTTTTTTTTTTTTTTTAAGGTTAGTTAATGAAATTGCATTTGCTATAAAAATTCAGCAGAACATCAACAGCTTCATGCAAGATCCTGACACTTGTGAAGAAGGTGGGACAAGAGTATCCTGTCATTCCTATCACTGTCCAAGAACCTTGCT
Organism: Nettapus auritus; assembly: GCA_011076525.1. Classification (NCBI taxonomy): domain Eukaryota; kingdom Metazoa; phylum Chordata; class Aves; order Anseriformes; family Anatidae; genus Nettapus; species Nettapus auritus. Next base: position 129,126,112 of record CM021765.1, on the reverse strand, counting down.
GCTGACAAATGAATAACTGAGATCTTACTGTTCTTTTATTCTTCTTCAGCCTCATAAAAGATCCTTCAACAGAGATCAAGTTTTATTCAACTGTTTTTTACTATTTCTGTGTATTTCATCAGCCCTGGCATGAATATGATATTGTGGTGATTTTGCCTAGGAGTGTGGGAATTACTGAGGGATGTGTTTATTTTTCTAACAAAAGTTCAGGCATGCTATTATTAGCAACCTATGGCATGTCATCAATGCCAAAGGCCAAATAGTTTCTTGAAATGTTTAGGAATTGAGTAGATTCTGAATCTGAGGAGTCTCTGTTCTCACTCTGCCATTCACATGCACACATGAGAGTATACTGCAGCATGACTCCATCTTGCCAGGATGGTCTTGAATACTCCCAGTGCGTCCATTTTGATAGAACACTCAGGTTCTCAATGAGACCAACATGTATATCACAGAGCAGACTAACCCCATCAGCATGCCTGGGGGAGTTCTTAAAGCTGCACTTCTGCCTGTACCCATGAGCTTGGACACAACCTTTTTAGAAGCCTATTCCCACTCCATATGGCTCCTTGCATGTGCAAGCATATTTGCCAATATCTCAACAGCACTTAGCCGACTGACTTAGCAAGTTACCAAGAACACCTAGGAAAGACACTCAGAGGACATGATATCCACTAAGCAGTTGTGCCCAGGTTATGGGCCAATCAAGGAGCAGAGGGTGTTTCTAAGCATTCCCAAGTTCTGTCTTGAAGAGCAGAGTAGATTCACCACATCACTGTGGTATTGGGACCTTAACAGCTCTGTCCCCCTTCACGGACTTTTGAATTGAGCTTCCCCTTTTATGTTTTATGAGCAGAGAAGGTGACCAAATCAAAAAGCAATGGCCAGAGTGCTAGTGCTTCTTTCATTTACAACTGACAAATATTTTTCAACCCCAAACTTTCACCTTATCTGTAGCATCAAGATCATTAATAGAAAATATTAATGACAGATGTACTCACTTCACTGAGAAATTAAGAGTTAAGACAGTGAAAAATTAAGCCCCAGTTTTTTTCTTTCTCATGGAAAGGGTTAGGTAATATAATTATTTCATTAAAAGCAGTGGCCATCTGTTACCCTTCGAGGAGACTGGCAAACAATTTTAAAAACATTTTTTTATATATACAACAGAGAGCAGGAAAAGATGTTTATTTAGTAAATGCTAATGTGTCTGAGAGATGTTTGATTAGAGTCTGGAGTTTATCAGCACTTGCTGGAGCTCAGTCTAGAGGACTAGCATCATCAACATACTCTGTCAATAGGCATTAGCAAACAGTCTAATCTCCATATGAAAAAAAAATAGTGATTCAGTACAGTTCTTCCAATAACAATATTTGGTGCAGCATCCTCCACAAAACATGATATATAGTTTCTTACATCCAATTCCAATAAATATTTTGTAGTATCTCCTAAATCCTCAGATTTTTTTTTCCTGTGTGGCATGATGCTAAAGGTTTTTTTTTATTATTTATTTTGTTTTGTTTTGTTTTGTTTTTGTTTTTAAAAAAGAGGCTTTTAAAACAGAAAGGCAAGAGGAAGGAGGCCGTTCCATCAGAAACAGGAGGCTTTAAACTTTTACAGGAACATTTTATACAAGCAGAAATACTAATGTGATTAAGCCTCAGAAGAAAACTGAAATAGTTCTCTTAGTTAATTAATAAAAAATACAATGGTAAGAATCGTGTAGCTTATGTGAAAAACTGAAAGTAAGCCACAGTTTCTGTTTTGATTGGGCATTTGCTTTTCAGCAAATCAACAAACATATAAATACTTTCTGGAAGGATGGAAGGAGAGAGAGAAGGAAGGAAGAAAGGAAGAAGAAAGGAAGAAGGAAGAAGAGAGGAAGAAAGAGAGGAAGAAAGAGAGGAAGAAAGAGAGGAAGAAAGAGAGGAAGAAAGAGAGGAAGAAAGAGAGGAAGAAAGAGAGGAAGAAATGGACAGTGGGGCTTGTCTGCTGCTTCTGCTGCAGATGCCAGATGTTGTCACAGATACTCTAGTGGAAAAAGAGAGAATGATGCTAAATTGTAAACCGAGACTTCCTGTGAAATCTGATCTGAAGTTACCCAACAATAGAAGAAGGAAACACACTTCTTCCTTCAGCCCATCTACAGGAACAAGAACAGCTACCTTCCAGTCTTGTTTTCTTTACACTGCCCTTAACTGTGGCTTGAATTAATTACATGTCATTATAGTGCCGTTTTGCCACAGCGTAACTTAATGAAAGCAATTACTTTTGTCTTAGAAAATGGAGGGGGAAGGGGCAAGACTAGATACAGCCTTGATAAAAGTATATTGAAAAATATATTCAAAGCTTTGTTCAAATGAGGGTAATGTCCAATGGCTGATCCACTCCACCAAAATCAGAAATCCCTGCACTGGGAGAAAGGTAGCACAAAGAAAACAGGGATACATGTAACAGAAGGAAGACTTTCCTACATGGACCTCATTATACACTTTGAAAAATAAAGAAAGAAGCTCTCAGAATAAATTTCAGTTTTGCACTTGACTAGAAAAGAGGCTGAAGGCAAGCTCTTCCCTTTGACTTCATTTGAAATTAAGGGGATTTCACAGTTTTCATGATCAAGTGCAAAGTTTTCTGAGTGGTAATCTGGAACATGAACATGTTCATGAAAGCCTTGCACTTGTTTATGAAACTGTGGCAATGCATAGGGTGTACCACACTGCACCCTATGACTGTCCTGTGCAGGTCCAGACCATCAGAGATACTTCCTGATATTTACCAAGTCAGGAACTCAAAATCACACACGTGATTAACAAGACTGTGTAAGTTTTAGGATTGCTCTTCAGTAGATATTACTGCATTCTGTCTGCTTCCGAATCTACCATAAGTGACTGCACATTTGTTACTTATACATACCTATTTTGAAACAACTTCATCCTATGACTTTGTTTCCTCCCAAACTTTTAGCAATAATTAAACATAACAGACTCTAATATTTGAATTCATTTCAAGGAAATGAGGATACACTGGACGCTGTGGGGAGGGATGTATACTCTCAGAATGAAAAGAGCACATGGAAATGCTTTTATCCCATTAGCACTGGCACAGAAGGCTGCTGTAATACATCTGCAGCTGTTGAAGAATAGCGTGCAGATGAGCTTATGGTTTGGTCCAAATGAGACAAGGATCCTGCTCTCTTTTTAAGGAAAGATCTCTGAGGGAGAATAAGCTGTTCGCTGTGTAGTCCCTCTACCTCTGCTCTTCTGAAAATGTCTAGGGGTTTAATGTGGAGCACTCACTCATAGCCACTTCTGGCCCCATATATGCCCATGAGTCATTAACTTCTCGGCAGTATCCCACATTTTGTTACCACTTTGCATGCCATAACCATCCAGTTTAACTCAACATAACACTTCAGTGAGCATCTACAACAATGTAAGGGTCCAGAGCACAACTGTCAGTCACCAACACGCACAACATGGAAGCTGTACCAGCTTCTGTCACAGGGACTATATCCTTGGTCATCTGTCTCAGGAAACATTAAAAGCCTGAAAGGGTCCTTTTGGTCCATTTTAACAGCATAATGGAGATGCTACACTGTGGAAGTCAATGGGATAATGAGGAGTTGTCATTTCTTACAGTTCTGTCGAGGCTATGGCTGCTTGATGTTTTCTGTGAAGCCTCAGCTGCTGATACCAAGTCATTATGTGAGAACTGCAGATTTATTTTCTTTTTAAAAAGGGATTTACCCTTTACAGTGTTGCAAAGAGAGAGCTGACAGTTTGACCTGAATATAACCCCATGATCTGAAAGCCAGAGGCTAGAGAAAAGGAATGCAAAATTGTCGTGATTATGATGTTATGATTTTTAAGCTAAAACATGATTGTGAAAGAGACTGGTAGGAAGTCAATGTTTTTTGAAAGCTACCCATCCTTTGCAGGTAAGAAAAGATACTCCAAACCTCATGACAAACCAGGCAAGGAGGCTTCTGGAAGTGAAAAAGTGTCCTGCTGTAACTAAAAAGGCTGAGGCAAGCTCCCTTCCTCTGCAAAGCAGAGGCAAAAGAGGTTTTATAAACCACACTAACTTGCTGTTTAAATACCTGTTGATTTAAACTGTCCTTGTGTCATTCATTATCTTTGGCTCTGGCTTTGCAAACTCTTTAATTGGAGGACTACAGAAATCTTCGTTTCTGAAAACCACCCATAAACTATCATTTTTCCCACACCCATGTGATGCTTAGAAGGGCTGGTATCAATAAGGCATGAACCACATTGTTCAACTAAACACTACCTTTTTTTAAAAAAAAAAAAAACAAAAACAAAACACACACACACACACAAAAAAAAATAAAAATAAAATTATTGTATAGTCCAGCTAATTTTATACTCTGGAAATGGTTCTGTGTAGCTGTACATGTGTATACAGTTCTAGGTTTTGCATTTTTCCCTTTTTGGCCAGTATCACACAGACCACATCCCAGCACCACAAACGTCTGTGAGCCCCACCAACCAGCTCTGGATGCACTGGGAGAAAGTCGGCTTCTGGGGCAGGAAAGCAACAAGGGCCTTGCTGCCTGCAAGGTGGCAGGTGCTGGTGGATGCCCTGTAGGAGGACAGGGAGTAGAGAGGGGGTCCCACCTCCAGTGCTGCATCCTCCTTCCCTCTGCAGCTGCCACAAGTTCATTTTCCCAGTAGTCTTGCCTCGGGTCCCCTTTCCAGCTTCTCCCTTTCTTCCAGTGCTTCCCCATAAAAGGGGCTCCCTGACCCTGCGGCTCTTTGTCTGTGATGAGGAGGCAACACTTTTGCCTGCATCAGTCTCCAAGCCACAAGCAACACATTCAGCAACATTGATCTATAACAAATGTGGGATAAAGTCAATGCCTAGCCCTTATGGTGAATTTCACTCTACCACAGGACATTTTTTTTTGATTCCTTGAAAAAGCTGGAATGATCTGAAAAGGAAAGAAAATGTTCCCTTAACTAGCTAAAACACTACAGTTATCATAAATCTTCATATTATTTTTTCTTCAGTTTCCACTGCAGCACCAAAGTGCAATGTCAGAGATTAATAGGGAGCATTGGACAAGTTTAAGGGGGAAAATGGGCCTCAGTCACTACATGGTAACAGACCCTGGGTCCAGCACCAGCAGTGTCAATAGCAGTAAGGATATGTTAGCAGAAACATACAGAAAGTAAAGGGGGCCATTTAATTAAGCAAATACTGTAGAGCTATTAAAAAAATAATTTATAAAAAATACAAATGTAGAACCTGTGTGTGTGCATGGATGCTTCTATAGTGTCCTGTTATTATGATAATTACTTACGGGCACCTCCCATAATCCTATCTATTGTAAAACACAGAATAATCACAAGAAAATCTGTGACTGCATCCAAATTATTTCATCCAGACTACAAAGGCAGCAAGTTCCTGACAATGCCCAAGATCAAAACCTACCACTTTGAACACAGTAGCAGAGCAATACACATGTTGCTGTTCATTTTTATGCTGCAAATATTGAGTATATCATTCCAGAAATGCTCTATTAAATGTTTTAAAAAATTAAACTATTAGGGAAATATCATCAGCTAAATCCAACTCTGATGTCAGCAATATGAATTCAGACTGTTCCAAGCAGTAAGAACTATGCAGTCACCACAAGACTGCTTACTCACAGAGGGATTTAGAGAGGAAATTATAGGCACATGCGACTTTCATATTGAATCAGAACTGGATAATGAGAGGCTGCAAATTCTAAAAATTCTTCAATTAGTAGTATTGGGAACACCAGGCTAAATATCCATTGTATCCTGGCACTAATTGACTTGTTTCCCTTCAGAACTTAACTTTATTTGGGCTTGAGTGGTTTATCAACTCTCACACCCTTCCAGCTACAATGAATCTTATAATGAGCTTCATGCAGAAACCTGCCTGCCCAGAGCCTCCTTTATGACTGGGGCTGTGTGCCAGGTCTCCACGAAGCTTGATACACGCACCTTGCTACCTAAGCTGCTTGAGATTTGATTTAGGGTAGCACAGTGAAGATATGCTCAGGTCATAGCAAGAAGCTACATAGGATCAATCTAATATCCTGGAAGCACTTACCAGTCAGTGCTCTTCTCAAAATGGATGTGACTATATTGGTTCTGGATTTAAGCTCCCACGTGATTTGGCAACACAGGTGCTATGCTGCACTACATGCCTCCAGCTCCCAGGTAAGAAGATACAGAGCCACAGCTGAGATGTCCCAGCTCTAGCAGTGCCAGTTGCCCTAAATGAGCTATTGGAAAACTGCCTACCTCTCTCAGCTGCTTTAGGAGGATCTTTTCTTCAAATGACCTCACATATCTTACTACATAGCTGTGCATGTGATTTTAACATGCCTAGACTAAAGAATCTGACATTGCAGTGCTCGGGTTGAGAAGGCAATTTGTTTCCCAAACCTAACACCTATGTCTTACTGGATGCTCAGAAGAAAATGTCAAGGGAAAAGAAAAAAGTCAGCAGTTTTAAGACAGTAGTTTAAAAACCCTGAAGTTAAAAATTCAATTGCATCTTGTCTCCTTCTGGCAGACAGAGGGAGAAGGAAAGGAAAAAAGAAATAGTATTGTTGTCCACTGTTGTTTTTCTTAATAAATCAAGATAACGAACAAAATAAACATAGCTTTCTACAAAGATAGGGAAGGACTCTTTATCAGGGTATGTAGTGATAGGACAAGGAGTAATGACTTTAAACTAAAAGAAAGCAGATTTAGATTAGACATTTGGAAGAAATTCTTTACTCAGAGGGTGGTGAGGCACTGTAAGAGGCTACTCAGAGAAGCTGTGGATGCCCCATCCCTGGAGATGTTCAAGGCCAGGCTGGAGGGGGCTTTGAGCAACCTGATCTATTAGCAGGTGTCCTTACCCATGGCAGGGTGGTTGGAATTAGATCATCTTTATGGTCCCTTCTAACCCAAACCATTCTATGATTATATTATTCTAAGCTCTGCCTTTCCAAACACTGTGTGATCTACTGCTAAGTACCTAATATCTTCTCAATCTTCCTACATGTTCCCTGTGATAATAGTATCCATTTTTTTTCCTTGTAATGTTCTTTGAGCCATAACAAATAAGAAAGAGTCTATACAAACCCAATTATATTCTCTCGTAACCAAGATAACATTCAGAGCCAAAATAAAGGCCTTTGCATTCACAAGTGCAGCTTTGGCTATAGCCACTGGGAGTTTCCTACATGTATCTGTGGGGAGAACACAGGCCTTGAAGCTTTCAAACTGCTCAAATATTGCAGGGAAAAGTGCTTTCACCTTGAAGGAATCTTTCAAAAATGCCTGCATCATGCTGCATTGATTTGAAACCCCTCAGTGTTCAAATTTGTAGCAGCTACGTAGCCAGAGAGAACCTGTAAAGGTCAACTTCCATGGAAAATAAATTTCCCAGGACAAAAAGGTCTTAAAATATTTTATTATAGAAATACACTTTTCAGCTTTTAAAACAGATTAAATATATGAGAATTCCTAGAAGTCTATATTATTCCCCTTAGGGGTGCCAGACTTTATTTACAAAACCTATATATTGCTGTAGCAAGGAGTTTTCATGGTTGAAAAGTGCTCAAGTCCTTATGATAGATGGCCAGATGGAAAAAACAAAGCAAAACAAACAAGCAAGCAAACAAACAAAAAAAAATACACACACAGAAACTCCAAGTGACAGAATGGCATTAAGCTTTCCCCATGGGAGTCATATTAGGATGCAAGGTTTTTCTCTTCTACTTGCTTTATGAATGACCCACATAAATTAATAAATAAATGAAATTACCCACAGCACTCAATAATTTATTTACTTCATCCTAGTGATGAACATCTTAGAATTATAAACCACCACATGGGTGATAGCACAGTTGCTACTGGTGATTCAACAATATCGTGGCTCTGAAATAAGATAGCTTATCTTTCTTTCCTTTGAAAGATCAAATGCAATGGACATATATAAACCTGCTTAGATCACAGTTTGTGTTGTACATATTTCCTGGTTTTAAATGGGCAAAACTGAACCCAGTTTTTAACAATTACAGTCTTGAGGGCAGAATTAAATCTATCAGAACAAAGACTAATAATTTGAATGCTGCTATTGGCAAACACCCACGTGTGTAAATAATTGTTTTCTTGTTAACAAGTTCAGATTTTTCATTCTTTGGTTAGTGACCCCAAGGGTCAGTTTTTCTGTGAGAAATAGAAGCATTTAGGATTCTATCATCCTAGCCTATAACTAATTTATAGCTTCTCGTGGCATCAGGTGCAAAGATTCAAGATTCAATTTATCACCCCAGGCTATTCTCACTTTAAAAGACAGTGCAGGTATTTTGCAGAAATAAATGAAGGGAAACTTTAATGCTGTAAAACCAACAGAAGTATGCCCTACGGAGATCTTATCTTTCAAATTCATAGAGACACATCAAGCTATAGAATGTCTTTTGTACTGATCTGGAAAGACTATAAAGACCTCTAATGATCTCCTCCAAAAAAAAAAACAAAAAAAAAAAACCAACAACAACAACAACAAAAAAACAATTAACACCACATTTTTCTCATTGAGCAGTATCAACTACAGCTGTTTGTTTTTCTTGGCCTGCTTTTTCTCCACAAACTGATTTTTTTTACTTTTAATTTTCTCAATTTGATCTAGCATTTCCTAATCTCGCAGCTCTGTAGAAAGATGATAGAACAAAAATAGCATAATAGATAGAGTCAGACACCTAACTGAAACAAAATTAAAACATACTCATCTTTGCTCAATTTTCCACTTTTTCCAGCAGGATCACCGGTCACATAAATATTTACTTTATGTGTATGCTCAGCTTAATTGATGCGTTGTTAATGACTACAATAGTGTTCAAATATCCATGACTTCTTTTCACTAAGTCCCACCTGCTCCCTCACTCTATCTCCCTGGGACCAATTCCAGGAGAACATCTTCTCATAGACAGAGAGAATCATCTGTGAAAGACGTCCAGTGCTCTGATCATGAACACTAGAAATCTTTACTTAGAAAAAACAGACACATGATTTAAATGCTTAAACTCTGCCTGTATTTTACTTTCTGTGAAATGGGAATTCCTTCATATTGGAAAACACTATGTAAATGCCACTTAAGTATAGTATTCTTACTTCAGTAGTTCCAGAAGGATGACTAATTACTGGAATGCACCAACATAATAACTTCTGTATATTATACAAGATAATTTTAGATATTTTCTTCTTTTAATGTGCAGTGTAAGGTTTTAAATGGAAAATTCCTGTAGTAATGTAGAAAACAGTTGCTACTTTTATGAAATGCAAACTAAACATTTTTTGCTCATATCACTTCATCATCAATTAATAGCTTGATTTGTTTCTTGATTTTATTCACTTGAATTCACTGTTTTCAAAATTCAGTCCAAAAACTTAAAAAAAGTGTTCCGGAGCTGTTGAAACCGGACACTTTATTTATTTAGGTATTTTCCAGAGAAAAAACAGGTTGTACTTTAATGAACACTTCTGTTGTTAAATGCTAATTTCAAACAGTTATTAAATATTTTAGATGCTTCTCCTGTTTGAAAACTTTTGCACTCTATTTGAATACGGATGACCTTTTACTCGCTTTAAATTATTAAAGATAATTCTTCATTCTTAACATTATAACAATATTATAACATTCTTAACATTATAACAATACCAAAGGTAAATAATTAAAGGAGAAATTTATCTCACTTATATTTTAAAACTTACAGTTAGGTGTTAAGCCTAAGCATGTGTGCTTCTGCTATAAGGGAGAAAGACATGACCTTTCAAAAGGTATGGATGAAAAGACTACAGAATTACTTTGGAATTTTAATTTCCTTCAGAATAGACTATCTAGCATTTTAATTTGCTAAGGTTAGAAGAGATAAACCTCAATTTTTAACTGATTATCCAGAATGGATATCAGAAAGGGAATGAAAAACAGATAAGGCATACTAAAAGTATGGACCAAAAGTCCTACACTAATGTCCTAGTTTTGAGCATAAGGCTAAAGCTTCAACCTGCTATTGGAAACGGGATTTAGAGAGAAGAGTTTCCAGAGCTATTGTCCATAGCTAAAATACAAGTAAATTATCCAAATTTCAAATACCAAAACCACCTCCAGAATCAACTTTTATAGGTGTCATTTATTAGCTTGCTTTCATTACTTTTTTAACCATTAAAAACTGATTTTTCCTAGTCGCGTTATTCATCCCAACAGCCATTTTCAATTACCACATGACAACTGTAAACTGTAGTAACTTCAGTGGCTGGCCACCTCATATATGTTTGGGCTAAAAAAGATTGTTCCTAACTATTTCTTTGCACTTCACTTAAGAAATAATGGTAACATTGTAATGAAGTATGGCAGCTCGAAGAACGGCAGTTCAGATAACTGCTGAATTTATTTTAAATGATTGGTTCCGTAAAAAATTTAAAAGTTAATTTTTTAGCCTAATATTTTTAAGGTACTGTATGTCAAAGCAATTTTCAGCACACTGTATTTCAGGACATGAAATTCTTATGATGGTAAACCTAAGGGCTTCAATAACTTAAAATATTAGCACTTCACAACAGAATTCAACATGCTAACAAATCAAAACTTTTTTTTTTTTTTTTTCCTCCTCATTTCAAATTCTTACCATTCATTTGAAACTTAGAGTATATTCAGAAATCAAATACAAAAATCTTTATAATTATATATGGAATACTTCTTTTGATTAGTGACATAGATTGAATGGAGGAGGATGATTCTTGTACTACAAACAGAAAAATGAAGCTAAGAGAACATTTAATACCAAGAAAATAAGCTTCTAAATAAGAAGCAGGTCTGCTACTAAAGCCTGCAAGGATAGATTGAATATAATGAAGCCTTTGAAAGGATGTAAGAAATAACAAGCCTTTGGCAAGCAAATAGACCAAGGAAGCTTTCTGGATCTTTTCCACTAATAAATTCTCTCTGTTTTGGCAAGAGATAGCTTTAATTTGTAAGTGGTTTTGATCTCAAGGAATCTTTCTTTATTTCTGTAATGAGGGAAGATTTCCTATATGGGAAGCTGAGACACCAGTTCCCCTGGCTAGGGTAGTATTAGACACTCATGAAGGTACTGATACCAAACATGGTTCATACCACTCCTCAGAAACCAACCAGAAAATCACTGTGTTATGCCTGAAGACAATAGAAAATATGAGGTCATAAATTGTTCCCTGTTCTGCTAAACTGTCAGTTCCAAACTGCAGGATAGATGTGTTGTTTTTTTGTTTTGTTTTGTTTTGTTTTGCTTTCTGTTTTTTTCCATGTCACTGCCAAAAGCTCTAACACCAGCTATGATGAATGCAAGGACAGAAATTGCACACAATGTGTGTGCTATATGTACTTATATTCTGCACTCCTGTGATAGTGAGAACATATAATGCCAGAGCAGCAGTTTCTGGTTTCATCCCCAAAAGAACTTCTTCCCACTAAAATCAAACATTTCAAAACAGGATTTTCCTTTCAAAAATAAAAGTAAATATACTCTGAACATTTCCATCTATGTATCACTGTGTATATTTTGCAGCACTGAAAGATGTACAGCAAGGAATCAGATGGGGAAAATTCTAAACATCCCCTAGTCTCCATGGGATTTAATCCTCAGCAAGCCTAGCTTTTGAAAACAATATTTGATAGTATTCAAAGAATTTTAAGACATATTTGTGTAGAAAAAGTTGATTTCTTACTGGTAAAATAAATTATCTGCAGACTACCAATCCTTTAAACAAAATATCAGGAGAGATATTGTTAGCAGAGATGAAGTCCTGCCCAGCAGGTTACTCAACTACAAAGGCATACTTAAACTGTGCTTATCCCAGTTCCATGTGGGCTCCCGTGGAGAGATTCCTGGGGCTGTGGACACGTGGAACTAATCAATCAGATAAAATCATCCACAATTCTTTAAAAAAACGTATTTTGTGCTCAATGTGATTTTGACCCAAATCTGGTATTTAATATCATACCTGATCCAAGCTACAAATTGGCCAGGGCTCTGTCCCCTAAATGAAGACGTTATGCTACCTCAGGTGTTCTATGCAAAGCTAAACAGTTTTTAACTAACTTCCCTCATTAGAGGAATTAAGGTCTTAGGTTTAACAGTGCTATGGACAACAGCTATTGAAGAGGATGTTCTTGCTCAGAAAAATCCTCAGGGGTGGGAAGACAGGCACCAGTGCCTCATGATGTGCTGTGGCTAATTAAGATGTTGACTGAGCCTATGTTAATCATAGTCCATCAGGCTGTGTTTGATTAACATTTAAATTGGTAAACCCTCTTCTGCAATTTCCCTACCATCTGAGGTCTAATTATGGGCCTCAAAAAAGACAAGAACTGGTCTTGTAATTTAGAATGTTCAGTTGGGGAAACAATTTTTTGGCAAGCACAAAAGAATTGTGAGGTAGGGTGTATATGTATATTGTTTCCAAATACACAGGAATACATTAGATCAACTCTACACATAAGCCTATACAAGGTGGAAGTTTAAAGATATCACAGCAAAAGGGCTTTGTTTAAGTAGCACACAACAAAAGTTAAGTGTTTCCTCCCTCGGTTAATTTTCTCAGAGCAAACAGATGTATGCAGTTGAGGAAGAGAGGTAGATATATCTAAAAGTCAGTTCAAATCATCCGAGATAGATATGACAAATTAGATTTATAGCATAGCATATAATAGCATAGCATAGCAACTATGTCATATTCCATTGACCTAAACTATAATGAGCATGCCTGATTATTTCTTACTGACCAGCCCTAGAAGTTAGTAACTCAGCATCTTACCAAGGCCAGTAGAATCAGCACAAGGAGACTGTGTGCTCCCTTTGCTAGGGATTGATACATAATTTAAATAATTCAGACAAAGTCTCTTAACTATGTACCTTGACTACAAAAACAACCTTGTGTCCTAACTTCAGCACTAAAGTAGATGCCTTTATGTATTTATATATACACTTTTTCCCTTCCTTCCCACTTTCCTTCTTCTCCCTTTCTACCACAATGAAAAAGGAACATTTCAATTTTGGTCCATAAATAACTCAGTTTTTTTTCTTTAAGAACAGTGACATAATAAAATGATGTAAAAAAAATCAACATTTATTCAAATTGTGTGTAGCTGTCTATAGACAAGATAACTGTCTAAGGTGGCACTGCAGCCACTGACAATCTAGTCAACATGGGCAGTGGAACCTAAAGAACTATTGAACTGGGCAGCTAAGATATCCTTCCTGTTCAGTAATCTAGGCACATGTGCCCAACATTTTTTTAGATGATCTGGAAGAGCCACTTCTCCAGAAGGACACGTCCTGAATCCCATAGTATACTGTACTAGTATCAACAGGGTGTATTCATCTTTTTAACAACCTGTAGGAAAATGGGTTACAAATGACAACCAATAAGTGTCTAAATCTGACTCAGTTAAATTAAATTGAAAAAGAAAACAGAACTTAAAACTGTGATCCAAGTCCTAACATAATCCCCATTTCCACCAACACATCTACTGTGACTACTTTTGAAGAGGTGCAGAGGCAATTAGAGTTCATTGTTCCTTCATTTGCCATCTGGGAATGCTCTGAAAGACTTTGGAGTCCCAAAATCTCAGTTTACAATCTGTTTGTTGGATTGGATAAGAAAATCCAGTGCAGGGAAAAAAGAAAAAAAAAAAAAAAAAAGAGGAAAG
>CM021765.1:129025641-129105693 GCA_011076525.1 Nettapus auritus | reverse complement strand
GGAAGGAAGGAAGGAAGGAAGGAAGGAAGGAAGGAAGGAAGGAAGGAAGGAATTATGTTTGTTTCAATTATAATCAAAGAACACTTTGACTGTGAATTTATTAATTTTCTCATAACTGTGCTAATTTAAGTGTTTACCAGGAATCTGGGACAATTCTTTACTTGACAAAGGCCTTAGTGCTCTAACCTGCCTATTGCAATTCTTCATTACACAAAGATTATCAAAAAGTATCAGTCATATATCAGTCATATATATTCAAAAATAATTTGATATGTATTACTTCATTATTTGAATGTAGATTCTATTCTCTGCTAAAATGTATTCAGAAGTCTTTTTACAATATTAATATTAACATGCTTCTCATAAAAACTGCCAATTTGAACAGAACTCTCCAGGAAGAAATTGCCTTTCCTTGAAAAAAAAAAAAAAAAAAAAAAAAAAGTTAATAAATTATGAATGAACTCTCTGAAATGTAAGGCTTTACCTTCCATAGGCTTGAGCTTATTAACAAATATCATGACATGAATTAGTCACTTATTTCCTTAGAGAGGAACACAGTCTACTAATATCTTTATGCCTTTGTTTCTTCCTTTTCATCTAATCAGATGGGCTCATTATGATAATACTGGCCGACATCAAATCTCTGATTTTATGGGTGGATACTCAGGCCAAATGACCTAGCCCAAAGAAGTCTGTGGCCAGAAGCCAAGTCTTTCCTGTTCCACACTACTGCACCTTGTCTCCACTCTGAAAGATTATTTCTGAGAACAAGGACTATTTACCTTATGCTTGAGATATTTTTTACATATATTTTGTATTTGTTGCTGTCATTTCTTGTTTTGGATTTTGATATTTATAACTCTATCTAAAAAATATACAGGAATTCTCCCTCTGGTAGGAAAAATGTATCATAAATATATGTGACTCTTATTCGTATTTCCAGAAAAAAAATACTATTTTATTTCCAAAAAGACTCACTTTGCTTCAGATTATGGTATTTATGTAATTCCATATTTGTAGATATTCTTTCTGTAGAATTTCTGTAAGGTAGCACCCAGAAGCCAGAAACTGACTGATACCAATAAATAAATAAACAAATAAATAAATAAAATCTGACAATATACAGGAATATCTACAGTTACCTTTTGTTTCATCAATTCAACTCGGATTTATATGTGAATTTATTTTTTCTGAGAATCATTTTAGAATGTTTCTCGCTTGCTTTTGGTGTCCCCATTCAGGGATGTAGGTAGGAATCTAGCATGACGAAAGTCATGTGGTGTGAATTTCACCCCCCTCAAAGGAGTTTTGAGAGATGTACTTGTGAACGGTTTATCTCCCAATTACTGCTTCTAAACTGCTGTCTTTGTTTCTTTGTCTTAGGGATCTGAGAACATTCTAGTTGTAAAGAAGGAAATACATTAAATGTTTTATAAACACTAATACCAGTTCACAGACCACTTTATTGCCTCCAAATAACAAAGTTCATACCAACCCACACGTAGCTAACTGTGATACGCACAAATGAGACGAGCTCTGAAAAGCCACTTAGAAAAGTCACTCTTGTATCTGGAAACCATTCAAAATGAGTTTGCATAGGGGAAAAAAAACTCACAATGTGACTTAATACTGAAAACAGTGAGCACTAAAAAATTGGAAGAACTCATTCTTTCTAACGCTTGTAGTAGAACATAATTTACTAATGTATGTCAAACGCCTGAAGGAAGCCTGAGCTTTAGGATATACCAGCAGGCTTACACATGGCTTCATAGTTTTTTCTTTACTTGCTCTCAGTTATGTCCTCTTTTATCTGTATTAGATGTCGAAAACACCTTATTTGCATAGCATTTACTCTCTTCTGTGTTTTTTTTTGTTTGTTTGTTTTTGTTTTTTTTTTGTATTAACATAAAGCATAAGGCAAGGTCATTTGGATAATAGCCCTGCATTTTTAATAGCAATCGTAAGTGCATTTGAAATCATCTTTTCTGCAAGCAGGATGCTGCAGACAATTGCACTGGAAAAGATGCCAGCAAAACTAAACTTTAAAGGTTGCTAAGCTCTTTGAGAATCACTGGTGTGACTGATGAGTGCAATCCATTGCAGTTCTTTGATTTTGCTTGCTTGCCTTCTCCTAGAAAGAAACTTCCAATAATTCTTAAAGGCAGTGTGGAAAATGTGGAAAATGGAAGCAGCATATCTTTATAACCAGAAGGAAATGAATATTTTAGGCATACATACATCATCTAACTTGGATTAGGAAGCACAAGCTCCATAAGTAGTCACTAGAGGCTTTAGAGAGTGCATCTTTTAAACAGCTCTTTAATGCTGTCAATTAATGTTGAAACTTTACCACTAACAGGTAAAGCTATTTCATGTTCTGTGCTCAGCCAGACTTTAACATGTGTACGTTGAAATTAAGAGACAATCTTTGGCTATGTCACAGGATCTATCTTTTGAGAAATTGGTGTGGTGTCAAATCTGAAACAGGAAGAGCAGAGAGATGGTGAGAAGGAAGGATGATTGGCAGTAATGAGGGAAGAAAACAGCAGAAAAAGCTGGGTAAAAGGAAAGGAATCAGAAATAAAGATGATTAGAGAGAATCACTCCAGCAACAACTGCAACCCAACTCAGTGTTTCATTCTGGCAAGGGTTTGATCTCCATAGGCTCCAACTAGCCCTGCTCTCTCACACACACTTCTTTTTTTTTTTTTTTTTTTCCCGGAGCTGTATGAAAGTAAGGATTCGGCATTGCAGCTGGGTTTACATTAGGAGTGTATGTGTGAAACTAAGGATATCTGGCTTGACACTTCAAAGCATGTCAGCCAGTGCTGGTTTGTCTGGACTGTGAACTTCAGTAAATGTGTCAGTCTTCCTAAAAGTTTGATAGAAGAAAAACATAAAAACAGCAAAAGGAAAGATCAGCCTGTGTTTAGTAAAAGGTTATATCTTCATACCTCCTCTATCCATAAGCTGTAAGGAGCAGTCTGGTGTCACTCTCTATACACTGGACAGAAAACATGTTCCAAGTATCTTTTAGGAGGCTGGACAAAGAAAGGCTGGCCAGAGATGAGCAAACACTGTCATTTTGGACAGTGGGGTATTGCTCCTATGCAGCCAGGAAAAGTCCCTGGAATCCAGCACATCCTCCACAGCCCTCTGGACCAGTCTGGGGATGAGCAGGCAGCCTGGGCCCTGGAGAGCTTCATATGGCCGCAGTGATAGCAGGTGAAGCTGTGTCTCTGCTGCACATGTTGGAGAGGCTTGATGTCCCTTCTTCAGTCTTCCACTAGCTGCAGACATCGATGCTATGGACATTCCTTAGATTTTCTTTAATTAAAAATAAAATATATGGTCTTGTAGCAACGTTATTGTGCTACAGACAGACTGATAGGTGCAGATACACATTCACGGGCATTTAGGAGACTGAAAGGCCTTTGAAAGCCCAACCATCACGATTTTGTAACCCTTTCAGCATTTAAAGACAAACATCAGCAAAAAAATAAAAAATAAAAATGCTAGGTTGGAAGCCTCAGGCTCTTAAGTTCTTTGAAGGAAGCATGTACATTTTCCCTGTAGTTCAGAGATTTGTAGCACAGTGAAATTCCAACTCCAGTTAAATCTTCTGGATATTACTACAGTGAAAACATACACAGCGATTTACGTAGTGGTATTCTTGCCCACTTTTCCAAAACAATGCAAAATTAATATAGTAAATGTGGGTGTATTTGGAAAGAGGGAGGAGAAGTAAAGAAAAAAGTGGCATACAGACATATGGTATAAATAGTTTGTGGTGAACCGCCCTGCAAACTACTACAAACATGAGCATCGTCAATATCTTACAGTTAATCAGACTCCATACATGAAATCCCCTTCTATGAACAAGAATTTGTAGCACTGAGCTGTAACTTAAGTACTATTGCAGATTTATCCCATCATTAAAGATTTCTCCTAGGAGTTATCATCACATTCACATGACAAGAAAAAATAACACATGACTTTATCTGGACATTATCCAATAATGTACACGAGGAAGGCAGTAGAATATTAGTTGTGAGAAATGCCTCAGTTAAAACCATGCACTGCTCTTGCTGGGAGAAAATGTGGGATTTTTTCATTTGTTCAGAATAACATGAAATACATTTGTTACAATCCAAGACAGATTTTGGAGTATACGCTGAGGGAAGAGGATTCAAAAAGCAATAATATGGCCAAGAACTTGAATAATAAGGGGAGAAAGTTAGAAAAACAGTTTTGAGACACCACACTTTCCTGATTGCATCTCATGTGAGCTCACTCAGCAACCCTAGCACAGACTACTTACTGCATTGTATCACAGCAATAATCCCCATCTCTCATTTAGAGGCCACTCCAGCTTCAGTGCCCAAGCTCAACCTTGTAAAATGAGGAAGAAAGTGGAAAGCTTGATGGTCAAAATATCTGCTCACCATGAAGGGGAGACACAAGCTGAATTGCCAAGCACAAGTAGCCTGGGAAACAATTTCTGATAATATAAAACTTTAGGGGTAGCTTCCTTTAGATTTCATTTAAATCTATAAAAAATGAAATTAATGACAATTTACATGAATTAGAGTATTAAGATTTAATAATAAATCATTTTAAGTTATACTTTTGCTCAAGTTTCTCCAACCATTATTTGTTTTTTGTTTTGTCTCTAATAATATACTTCCCTTCTGCACTTTTCCATGTCTTTTTTTAAATTTTCATTCATCAGATAATTTTTCTTCCTCTCTTTTATCAGTTTACAAATCCAATTTAATGTAACTAAAGTAGACACAAACATATTTAAATATATTCAGGCAAAGGTTGCCATCCAAATAATCAACTCCATTAAAACACAAATTTAACACTGAACTATGTAAGCTTCTTGCTAAGGCCAAACCTAACCTGATTGTAATAAGTGAATAATGACCAAAATATTTACTTCTCCAATAACTAGAGTCTGTAATGGAGACAGAGATGACAGAGAAAAAAAAAAAAAAAAAAAAAAAAAGAGCAAAATGTACGCAGCAATGGGAAAACAAGCACTTTTTCCTACAGCAGCTGTAATGACACTGATAGATATTTAGGCAATCCAGCCTTTATTTTCTAATAAAGACTGAATCCCATTCATGTTAAAGTATTATGACAGTCACACTCTGTTGGGAGCAGGGTTTGATAGTTTCTGCATAGCTGTTTCTGACTTCTCTGTAAACATACCTGCCTGTGAAACTGCAGTGGATCTGTCTTAGAGGACAACAGGGCCAATTACACTTCCAGATGCAAACTGGTAGGAAGATGCACAAGTATCTGTTTTTTAAAGATACCTCCAAAGGCCCATTATTGTATCTTCCTGTGTAACTTTGGAAGAGGAGAGGCTCCCTCCTATGGTTAAACCGTGTAAAACTGTGAGCACCATCGGGAGCAGGGATTCTTCAGACATAAAGTCACTTGGTAGATATACTTGCCAGTATGCAACCTCAGAAAATAAAACTATTAAATATAAATATATACATAATGTAATATATATATTTAACATAAGCATCTAGAAGCTGGGTCAGAATACCATATTTTGCCTACAATAAAAGGGATAATATCATATAATAATAATGGCATTAATATTAGTTTTCAAATGAAAGCTTAACACCAGCCACAAATGCTCATGTATCGTGTATCGGGGGGGGGCGGGGGAGAGGCATTGTTTTAAAGATGTATTGTTATGTTTTTGTAATATTTTAATAGCTAAAAATGGCATGCCAATCTGAAAAGGACCATGTTTCTGGAATAAACATTAGAAACAGAAAAATAATGAAAATAATGAAGATATATAGCATAAAATAATCAAATAGGTTTTACATCATATCAAGGCTATTAGGCATGTGAAGCGTACCAAATGAAGTGTTCAGAAAGAGCATAGTTTCACTTATCTAAAAGAAATAACACCCGTATCCTGAGCCTGATAATGTCACCTAATTAGCATAGACATGCCAAGAACAGGAAAAAATGTTTAAGACAATATTCAGTTGTTCATTTATGATTTGAAACAGATTGTGGTTTTTAAATTTACTTTATTACAATTAGAGCAAGTAAACTCTTTCACCAGCTCTCCATGGGTAGCTCAGTTTATTCTCAAACCTACCAGACAAAATGAGTTCTTGGTTTCAATTGTTTTTATGGCAACACTATTTATTATGCCTCAAAAATAAATAAATAATAGAGTCTACTTGGAGAAATAATACTGTTTCCTATAAATTAATCATGTATTGTTTTGCATGAAAAAAGGTACAGTGACTACAATGTTTTTCTTTAGCTTCCTTTCCCATTTTAAGAGGCTCTAATCTCATTTTTTCATTTGTTCCACTTCAGGCTCAATACCTGGGAGTACAGCTGAATATGTGACTGAGTACAATAAACAACCTCCTGACTGATAAAATTTTATTGTGGTGCACTCAACACCTGCATCAGCACACTTTTCATTAATGGACTACAGTAAATGTTTATATAACTACCAAGAGAGTTTATTAATGTGAACAAAAATTCTACCAGATAGATCATCCTTTGTAGCAATTAAGCTCTACTATAAAATGTAGACCAACATATATACACAGTTCTCTAAGGCATCTTAGATTAGTGAGAAGGGGGATATAAAATCAACTATGAACAAGTGGTAAGAAATCCTGTTTGTTCTACATACCAGATTTTCACAGAGAGTTTACACGAGTATATCTTTTATTAAAAACAAAAGGACAGGTTAAAGTTTCATATAAACATTCAATAAATTCACAACTAAACTTCATATTTGATTTTGAAACACCAACACCAGTTAGATTTTCTGAGTGCATTAAGGATCTGATCCAACTCGCCGTGAAGCCAGGAAGATCATAAGTACTGACTTCCATGAAACATTGAACTACAGCTAGGTGGCTTAAGTGCTTATCCTGCATCTTCCATGGGTCTCCAGTGCGTTTCCTCAAGTGGTCAGCTAGTACCGGATCAGGAACTGGCCTAGCACTAGCATGTGAAGAGAAAGCTTGGTTAAAGCACATAATGTTAGCTGGCTTTTTATCAGCTTTTTTTTGTTTGTTTGTTTTGTTTTTGTTTTGTTTTTGTTTATTTGTTTTTAACCTCAGCTTGTCACTGTCTTAATAACTGGCCTTCAGGTAAGGTTAGAGAATTGTGACAGAGTACTGTCAAACCAACTGGGACATCTGAGCAGACCCTCCAGGCAGGAGGATTGCACATTTTCCAGCAACCTTGATGAAACCCTGACTGTAACAGAATGAGCGTTCCCCTCTACTGAGCACCAGTGAGGACTTGAGCACCTGGAGTACAGTGTCCAGTTCTGGACTCCCCAATACAAGATAGACATAGACACACTGGAGCGAGTCCAGTGAAGGGCCAAAAAGGTGATTAAGGGAGTGGAGCATATCTTGTACAAGGAAAGGCTGAAAGGTTTGGCCACGAAGGCATCAGCCCAGAGAAGAGAATCTCATCAATGTATATAGGTACATAAAGGAAGAGTGCAAAGAGGATGGAGCCAGAATCTTTTCAGTGGTGTCCAGTGACAGGGCAAAAGGTGATGGGCATAAACCAGAACACAGGAAGTTCTGGATACACATCAGGAAGCAGTTCTTAACAGTGTGGTTGATTGAGCACTGGCACAGAAAGGTTGTGGAGTCTCCCTCCCTGGAGATCTTCAAAAGTTGTCTGGACAACCTGGTCTGGGTGGCCCTGCTTGAACCGGGAGGTTAGGCTGGATGACCTCCAGAGGCCTCTTTGTACCTGAACGATTCTGTGATATGATGATTAGAAATAAAAATAATAATAAAAATTCATCATTCAGAATGAATGAATCCTCTGCTAAACAGAAACTAAAAAACTAAAAAGCCCTTATGGTTTCATACTCTTACGTATATTTATTTACACATAGAAATGTTTTGTTATGAGAAACATCAAAACAAAAGCATAACTTTAAAGAACGTAAACAATAAAACACATTCCTTGAGAGGAATGGCCTTTAAAATGTAAATGCCAGCAGCAGCCAGGGCCCCTCATATTTCACATATAGCATGTAAAACAAATTTACATACCATCTTCATCCATTTACCCATTGTTCCATTAAAATATTATAAAACATACTCTTCTTTAATGATGAGTATAACCCATACATTTATTAACATAAAGAATAAGTTTTTGCCACTAATACATAATTCTAACCAATCGTACTAGTCCCTGGTTTGAAAATATGGTATTCCTCATCTCCTTGACCCTTTCACTACCACACTTCTAAGGTGATACATTTCTTTTCTTCATCTTGATGAATAAAGAGGTTTTTCCATGTGTCTGCATGTGTGTGGAGGTTGAAGCAGAGATCAAAAAAGTTATATAGATCTGCTTTTTTTACAGTAATTCCAAGAAGTAACCTGCTGGACGGAAGCCTTCATGACCAGAAGCACACCGCACTATATTTCACCTTTTGGTCCTTCTTCTGTGCTTTTATTCAAGGACGTGGATGACAAACAAACCTAATCCTTAGACTGTACAACTCTTTTAGGTGAAAATTGGTTTGAAATGTAAGTATTATACATACAGCAACAGTATGGAGTAACATTTCAAGTACTGAACACTTGGAAATGAGCAATTTTTTATAACTCATCTGATTTATTTGTTTTACACATGATAAAGTAATAGAAGAATTGTTAAAGGTTCTCAGGGTAATTTATGTATAAAATATGCAAAACCTGTAGGTTTTTACTTGTGTATAATTTCAACCCACACAGTAACCACTGGCTTGGACTAAGAAGATTCACTGACACAAATAGTTCTACTGAATTCAGTCAGTGAGTGAATCTGTATTAATCAGACAAGACACTTTCTAATTCCACAAAATACCTTTATCAAATCATTCAGACATCCCAGCTTTTTGCTGATGATGAACTACACCAATATGTATTTTTTATCTGCACACATGGACTTTTATGTACAAGCATAACTATGTATACATACATATGCACATACACATCACTGAAATTACATACTCTAAATCCCAGTCAAATAAGCGTTCTTTTATTTTGCTTTTAATTGCCAGAGAAGCTTGACAGCATGCTTCTATTTTTCTCTCCTGAGAGATTTCACTGAGCTTTTAAAACAAGTGAAGTCTCAAATATGCACTCTATTTAAATAAGAATGGGGGTGAATATTCACTTTGGTGGTAGCAGTGACTCCAAAGACAAATGTTTTCTTCCATTACCATTTTTGTAGCTGAAAGCCACGGTCTGAGCCCCAGGCCCCGGCTGGGAGCCTGCTGAGCCCATTTCAGCTGCACTGGCAGGGGTCAAGGGGGTGGGCTCCATGGGCTGGGAGCAGGGGCCAGGGGAGCCAGCCAATGACACCACACACCACGCATTGTGCTTGGGGGCTGAAAGTCAGCCCTGCTTATGCTGGATCATGCAGCGAGACAGCCCAGTGCGTCTGGCAGCCGGCAGTCACCTTCCATTGAAGGGATGCTTTCATACCAGCAGACCTTTTTTCTGCCTATTTCTATCATTTGAATGGGGACTGTGACAATGAGAAGAGCTCACAGGTGACGTTTTGGGATACTGATGAACACATTTTCAAAGACCATTGGAAGAAGAGACATAAAAGTCATCAACATCTTGCCATGAACTCAAACTAAATCTCACAATGTGTGGCAATGTTCCTTATAAATAAGCAGTGTGTGGCAGTGGAACAGACGTTGTGAAGGGGGAGACTAGATATTAATACAGCATTTCAAAGTTCACACTCCACCTCTGTTGCTATTGTGTGCTTCCATGCTGACCTTGGGTAATCCTGAGCTCACTGTTCTTTCCTTACCTGCCCTTAAAATGAAGATATGTTCCCTCAAAAGATAAATATTGTTAGGAAAAAGCCATTAAACTTTATGAGATATCCAGCTATGCTGTGGAGGACTACTGTAAAAAAGCCTTAAAGTCTATAAATAAAGCATATATATCTGAGAGAAGATTACCCTACAAGGTATATAGCTGACAGAGGTATCTTTATATATATATATATATATATAATATATATAAATTATATATGTGTGTACATATATACATATATATACATATAAATCTTTTAAAGAAAATAATAATGAAACTACCAGCCATATTTTTGATATGTTAAGAGATAAACTGATGGGTAGAGTTGTTGCCAGTTTTAGAATTATTTAACATTTTTATTGTCCCACCAGGGAAGTTAATAGTATCTCTCGGAAATTATTTATACACTACTAGTCAAGGAAAGTATCCAAAAAAGCTGTTCATTGGTGTGTTCCTTTTACTGCTGATCTTTTTGCAGAATGAAAAGGAATAACCATAAATCAGAAGAGAGATTTATACCATTTACAAATTATCCAGTCATTTTACCTATAAAGAATTTCACTTTTTAAAGGATTCACTTACAATTTAATAAGACATTCAAATCATTTTCAACAAATCATACTATCTCATTTCCAGTAATAGAAAAATTGATGTACTGAACACCCAAAATCTGAACCAATGCAGTAAACCAGTGGTGTCTGACATTTAGCAATGTGCCACACACTCAAGAGCCAAATGTGCCAGGACTGTTACTCCACAGGGCCTGGCTACTGGGAAGCACTGGCACAGAAGAACCAGCAGCTTCTTCAGTGTCATACTTTTGCACTCTTTGTCGTAGTGCAAAGAAAATTCTAGTAAAAAGACATACACACTTTAAGCGCATTTCTGAGAGCCAACAGATAAAAACACAGCTATGGAAGCCTTATCATTACATTCAGTGGAGACAAGACTGTATTTTATGGCTATATAGACGAAGTAGTCATATGCTGCAGTCACCAATGATGCTCCCACATGCATAGACATACTTAAGTGGCATTAGACAGTTTAGTTGCAGCTGTCCAGGTATTTGACCACTTGCTAATATGCACTGTAAAAATCTGCAGGGCTCATAGTTACCCAGTGTTTGAGCATGGTGCTATTTTTCATTCCTATGCCAATTAGCTCTAGGCCTTCTAGCATTCAACCCTCAGCTTATACCCAAATTTGAAAAAAAAATAAAGAAATAAATAAATAGACTGTTCTTTTACTTTTTTTCCCCTTTTCCATTCTCCCTTAAGGGCTAACACCTCCATGGCCATAGTATATTTGTTAGGTCAAAATTTCCAATGAGTAGACCTTTTAAGTTATACACCGCTGCAGGGACTTCTGTTAAATACCATAGGACTGTAAATCCTTAGATTCTCAATTTTAGTCTGTAAAAGACAATCATCTACTATGCTGGTATAATGCCTAGAATAAAGCACTTTTTAAGTAAAATATAACATAAAAATAATAGTGTATAATGTGGTATGATATGATGAATAATAAAATGCAGCACTAAAATAAGGGCCAGAATTGATGTTTAGGTGGGTAATAGAAATAGACATGGGTGTACATCCTCCCATTTTGCAGAAAAGAAAGTCCACTGTGAAGACAGATGTGTACCTACTACTCCTATTAGATTTGTGTTGATGACAGTGACTAAAATGAAAATGGGGCACTAAATTCAATCCATGCACTCAGCAAATAAACCAAACAGTATTATATGAAGCATGGATGATGCAGAGTGGTGAGAGGGAAACCAGTGTGCAATGTCTGCTTTTCCCAAAGTCTTGGCAGTCACTCAAATGGAAAAATAATCTACCCTTTGCAACTAAGACAGATCACAGATCATCTATGGGCAAATAGTGGTTGTGGTGCATAGAAATAGTCAGGAATTCGGATGCTAAATGCTTTTCATCAGGAATTTATGATTCCAAAAGATTTATTCAAAAAGTAAATCTTTCATGAAGATACCCAGTTTAGAAGTTTGAAGTAATTGTCAGTGGACAGACAAGCTATTCTGAATCTTGTTTTCCATTTTATTTTTTTTTTCCCCTTTCTAGGCCTAAAAATGCCCCCCCCCCCCCGTTTTTTTTTTTTTTTTTTTTTAAATCCCTGAAAATTTTAATGGGATGGGAAAATTGTTTCCTACCCAACTCTCATGGTGAGTGGCTGGCAAATGATAGCAAGACATGGAATGACAACAGCTGGATTCAATCATTGCACTTAGCAGATCCATGAAATGTGGTTGTGGATGCACCAGATACTTAAAGCACCAGTACAGAGAGTTCTTCCAGACTCCAGGCCAGATATCTGGCACTAACAGAGTTATGAGACTATCAGAGCACATGGCACATCACACACCCTATTAACAGACAGATAAATTAATCACACTGCAATTAACAGGGATACGTAATGATCTGTTTTTCACTGTCTTTAAAGATGCATATTCAGATGGAAGAAGATATAGCAAATCCCAGAACTGTGCTACTGAGACAGTACTTGACAAAAATAAAATCAAAGGCACCGTTACACCTGTTTGAAAATACAAATATATGTTTATTCAGTACAGTTCTTTTTAGGAGGAATATTACCTCACACTTTCAGTAGCAGCACATGTTAAAGTGGAAAATCATTACACGCAAAAGAAAACACATCTTCTCAAGCAAGATGGATAGATTCAACTTGAAAAGAAATATATTTCTAACCTGCAGTCATCTTGCTTTCCAAAATCCATTACTTTTAAGTAAAATTTATACATGTCCCACCGCAATACTGAAGTTAATGGTTAGGATAAGTACTTCCACATCATTGAGTAATAGTATTTCCAGAGCTATACTTATTTTTTCCTTTTTTTCCCCCCCCCAATGGTGTTATCAGATACAAAAGATGCCAATCTGGATGAAACTTAAAATAGAAAGTAAACATATGATAAATCTTGTGATTTTCAGCTTTGCTAATTCACATACATATATAAATGGAATTTTTATGGACTTGGGAAAAGTTATGCTAGCTGAAGGGTTTTTGTAAGCTTACTTAAGTAAGGTGGTTTATATCATCAGGCAGTATCCAACAAAAATATATACTATAATAATAATAATAATAACAATAAAACCTTAAAGAACAGCTTTTCTTGTAGGTTTGTAGCTTATAGCTTGACTAAGCAATGGGTTGGTCTAGATTACCTCCGAAATTCCTTCCAACCTTAAATGTCCTATGATCCCATGAGTTGACTTCTCTAAGTCTAAAGCCTCTGAAAAGAATGATCAAGTAAATTGACTGGCAGTTATATAGCTACATAGAATATAACAAACAAATAGGGTCATTCTGACTGCAACAAAATGCAACACTGGCCCTGCAACTATACTTCATTACTGCAGCTCCCAGATGATGAGGCAAAACACCCAGCAACAACAGCCTGCTGTGCTGACTGTGTTCTCCACAAAGGTTATTACTATGGTCAAAGCCATCCCTTCAAACAGCGAAAAACCCTAGAGTGATTCCACTTTTTCAGAAACAGTGTTAGAGCAGGGGTAGAAACCAATTTGTAAATTGGGGAATGTGCGATCAGGATAAGTTACTTCAGGTCTGGAGAACCCAAAATGACTTGCAGAACAGATTTCTTGATGCAGGCAGGTTCTTATAGGATTGGACTAGCTAGGTCTGTTTTCACTCATATATGGAAAATTAACATTTTATTTAAAATTAAAGAATAGGAATTAGTAAACGAATTTAACAGTAACAACAAAACCTTTCCATTGAATGAGAAAAGGCTTTATAAATGGGAAATAATAGTTTCCTGTTTGAATAATCCCAGTCTATATAAAGGAGTTTAATGAAGTCTGAAGTTAACATAAAGTAGCTTTTTGTTTGCTAGTGTTATACTAGAGAGCCCTCTGACCTTCCTGTATGTGGCAGGAAAATGATGTTTCAGTCAGGGAGGCTTCTTCCAGCTGCTTTACGTGAGCTTCTCTTCTCAGAGTTCCTCTGCTATGCCCAGATAAATTGCAAGGTATGAAGAAACATGAAGAATTAAAAATTGTTAACAGAATCATATCAGTCCTTGACTGATCTTTGTGTGCAATGCACTTGATAAAATAAAGTGACATGATGCTATAATTACAAGAGATCTGTTAAACTAAACAAAAGTAGAATAAAACAAACAGAGCAAGAAGGCACACAGACTATTGAACTGCTTGTCCTGCACAATTTATATTCTTCACTAATTCACGTCATGGGTAGTACAGTTTGCATCCATATCTCATTTAAAACATATTTTGATTTTCTGCTTCTTGCCTTTGCCCTAGACAAAGGGAAGGAGAAACGTGAAAAAGAGGTGAGAGGATATATTGGGGCATGCTGCAGATTTGGGGATAGAGAATGATCTCTCTGACAAATTTGCTCATAACAGACGAAAGGTGAAGTTCAAATGAATTATGGAGGTCATTTCCTCTCAAGTGCAGTTAGTGTATTTTCTGCTTCTCACATGAATCTATCATGTATTATTACGGGGGATATTTTTTATAACATTTATTTGCGCATAGTAACAACTTACATTTCAGGTTTTGCATTCAACTCCTTATTTTAAACAGCATTTTCGTGCAACTTTGGAGGACACACATATTCCACAGAAGGTAATTAACCAATTCTCTGCTCTCCAGAGAATGAGATGCTAAAATAACATATATGCTATGCTACCATGGATATGAAGTCTGAAGGTCCTCCCACTCTCCTAATTACTAGAGGTTACCTGCCTAAAGCAATAATCTTATTTTTAAGGCATTAGTACTGATCACGTACTCAGTACTAATGCCTCAAAAAAAAGCTGAACTAATGTCCAAAAGTTCCCATTGAAATAGAAACATAATTTTGCTGGAGAAATGCATAAATATAGCTGAGTCCCCACCCCACAGTATAACATTCCCCACATATATCACACTTAAAAATAGGATAAACAAGATAGGGAAAATGAGCAGAAGTATATTTTTTTCTAAACAGGTTAAGGTGTCTTTATTAGTAGAAAGTGTCAATCACCTCCCTCTGTCCCCAGCATACCAGCAATCTTTCAGTTATTTCCTGGGAGCTGGGAAAACCGTCATTCTCTATTTTCAATATACATAATTTCAAATATACATTTTAGTGGCTGCATTACAAATGTCAAGCATCTGTATCTCCACCCATTTCACAAATGCAGCCAATTACTCAAATGTGTTCATGTATGAAAGACTGCAGTCCTTTAAAGTTCACATTCTGAGGGAAGTTTTTGGTACATAAATGTAAATGATCCTATACAAATGAAAGGATTAGTATGATCTAGCAGCTCAGAAAAACAGGACCATAAATGTGATTTTTATGAAATTTAAAGTAGGTATTTAATGGCCTTGACTGAGGATTGTACCTATAATATTTCCTAGTTTGATGATGATGAACATAGAAAAACATGATTGTTTTTACAGCAAATTCCAGGTATTTTTCTCCCCCCAAAAAACACATAAGACCTAAGAACAGTGCTAAAATACAAAAGTAAGGGACGCCTATATGGTTCTTAAATTGTCCTGAGTAAGTACTTAAATACTTAACAGCAAAGGAAGGCTAAAAGCTTCTTTAAGTTTCATATTATCCTTTCAGAGTTGAACTATATGCAGAAAGCAAACTCCAAAATTGAGTCTGAAGATTTTGACAGTATTTATGTATTAAAAATATTCCATGTAGTTTAGGATTTTGAGAACCTGAAAAGAAAGACTTTTTTTACTGTCTAGAAAGATGAGGGTTTTGAAACACTTTTCTCCTAGTATTAAACAGAGAAAGGTAGAAGGCATACCTTTAATAATATAACTATTAAAAGAAGTTCTAAAAAAATAACAAAAGCAACTCTATTAAAAATGAAAAGCCTTCTTGGCCAACTAAGCTCTCTTTCACAGCTTTCATTGCTTATACAAGCAATGACAAGCAATCTTAACGTTAACTGATATCTGAAGGACCTTTTGTCATACTCAGATATCTCCACACCTTTAAAAAATGCACATACTTATTATTGTTAAAATGAACCAGCAATCATGGGATCAGACACATCCTGGACAGAAAACAGTAAAATAAAACTGTAGTCATTGTTAAAATACCCAACTGAAGTAAGTTAAAATACTGTCTCTCAATATTCAAAGATTGTTCATCTGAGACATTATTCCGAAGTATCATATGATACCATGCAACCCAAACCAAGATCTGCAGATTCTTTAAAAAAGCAATTATCAAGGATACAAGCCAGGACAAAATTGGATTTTCTGAGAAGGAAAAAGTTTTGTGGTCAAGACACATGATTTGCAGCCGGGAAATCTGACTTTTATTCCCAGAACTGCCACAGCCTCCTTGTCTCTCTCAAAAAATGCCTTTCTGAAGCTGTAAATGCAGAAACATTTTTTTTAAGGGTTATGTTAATCTAAACTCTTTAGTACTCCAAATACCTTTGTGGATACTTGCTTCAAGTAGTGAGTTCCCTGGCAGTCATGGTTTGCTGTGTTAATGTAGCCTAATGCATGGCATCTGAACCCGCTGGCTGTCTGCCACAACCCTCTATACATCTAGCAGGTATCCAAAAAATACAGACGTTAGGAGTGTGTACATATGAAGCCAAATACATGGAGAAAAATCTAGCAATTACAAGTTAGCTTGAAATCATAAATGAAATTTCTCAACATCACTAATGTTGGACGTAATCTGGTTTTACACATCTGTGCATGAAAACAGGCATAGCAATAGCTCCAAACTATATCTGCCACAGCCCAGGTACAAGAGCAGCTATGCTGAGGAAGAAAGACTGCTCTGATTTTGATGAGGAGTCCTGATTCAGCTAGGCCTTTTCTCAATTAAAGCTTTTGTAAAATTAATATATTTTAGTAAGGTGTAGCTTCATGAGTAGGCATTTACCACTGAAAAATCTCTCACTCTTTGAAAAATCTCCAGGTGTCAGCATGCATGAGGTAAGAGCTGAACTCCTAGAAAATCAAGGCTATCTAGAAATGAACCTTGTTCTAAATTTTTAAGTAATGAAAAAGTCAGCAAATACTTGTATTAAGCTGTATCTTGTGGAGAAAATGCAAAGTTTGGTGCTAAATGTGATGTCAGGCCACCATTGTGGACCTAAATCTCCTAGAGCTTTCCACTCCTCTGCTAGATGACCGCTTATTCATTTGATTTTAGAAATCTTTCTAATTTTCAAAGCAGCCCTGGAAGCTATTAACTTTCATTTCTGAAGCCTTTCAAAACTAAACTTTGCTAAAATTCTTACAATTATTCATAGTAATGATAAATAGTCTCTTCCTTTAATCTACTGAATTTCCTTTCTCTTATTTTTGGCTGAGTTGAGAGTGTCATTTGGAAGATGAATTCTTTTCAATGTTTCCACCATGCACCAATTATAGTTGCCAAAGAAAGAAACACAAAGAGAGTACTGCTCCTCTCCAGCTCCCCAGCTGTCATGACAATAAGTTTAGGATTACAGGGGTAAGTACTGTATCTTATTCAAGAACCAATGTACCTTTTGTAACCGCTTCAGGAAAAATAAATAAATAAATAAAATAAAATAAATCTGCAAAGGAATGCATTCAACAGCACATATGAGCTTGTGTTTCCGTGAAATTAATTAAGAAATACCCTCCATTTTAGAAATCTAAGAATCACAATGAACAGGTCAGTACTGCCTGTGCTAAAATGAAATATGTACAAATAATCCTTGACTTCCAGGATTGTATTTGAATGAGCTGTTCAGCTTCATTTTAAGGCCAGTGCACACATGTAAGTGAAACATGGCTTGTCTGAAGATAAACAGGAAGGGTCTGTGATGTTATAGTTTATTAGACTTTGGAAATTAGGTACAATAAACATCTTGTGCAGTGGGTTAAAGAGATGCCATCTGGGCAAGATTCCTTTGGCCAACAGAAAAAAAAAAAATTAAAAGTAAAAATTATGGAAAGCAGTCAATTTTCCTTCTAAAATACCCCATAAATATCTGCAGATATAAGACTGCACTTAATGCAAAGAAAAAGAAGTTGCTACAATGCCAAAATTTCCAGTACTGTCTTCTGTCACTAGGACTGTTCTTATTTAGAGCGTGCACTGCTCTGAAATCATGTAATTAAAGTAAGAGTGACAATAATCCCCCACAACTCTCAAGGAAAGGGTTAAGAAAAAAGAAAGGGAAAGAATTTATCTTCTGAAAAAGACTACAAATAACTGCAAATTAAATATATGGGCCACTGAAACAGCTGTGAGTTATCAGAGTATCACTTTGGTCTAACCCTGTTTCTTATGCTTGAAAGAACTGAGCTTACTGAAACATGAAAAAGGTGAGTTCACATTAGATCATAATTTCACCTTAAATCAAGCGATGGGAATGTGTGTCTGACACAAATGATCCTGATTTATACTGACTGTGATAGCTGTGTACATTTTGGCTGAAAAGTGTTGTGAATACCTTGCACTGAACAAGGGATTTTTCAAATTTTACTCTTTCTTCAAAAAATAGTGAGGAAAAACAATTAAATGGTGCAAGTCTGTGTAATTCACAAATATATTCATTAGAACATTTCCGCCAATCATTTTTTATTATTAGCATTAAAATACTAACTGATATTAATTAATTCAATTTATACTCCTGTATTATTCTAACCAACAACTTTGTTCTTGGCTGTTGTTCAGGCAATATGCTGGATGCCTGTAGTTCTGAAAAACTTTTTCAGCCACAATACTTCCTTCCAGAATGAAACCAACTGCAGCTCTCAGTGCTAGTAAAAGATCTATGACCACTTAATGCTCACAATTTCAAAGGTTTAAACACAGTTTAAAGAGGAACTTTTCTCTCTGCTCCCCAGATTATTCTCCAGAAATGTTTTCTTTACATTGTCAATTAATAAACTGGTCCTTAAGAATATTTGCAGAAAATATTCACAACAAAGTATGCATAAAGAATAGAAGTAATTTCATTTTAGCAACATTGCTGAGATGCTTAAAGTTAACTTCAGAAAGTTGGGTTTCAGCTCTTGCAAATCTACTGAAAGCATTCAGAACTGAAAAGTTTAAAGCACGCAAAACATAGAAGCAGTTTAGCTAGGCATTCAAGATGGTCTGATATCTTTCCCAGCTACTCACTATAGGAACGTAAAAGCAAGTAGCATCACTGCCTAAATATATAGTATTTCTATACACTTTTTACTATTTTCTAAAACAGGTATGTAGAAATATTTTTGGTTTGAGGTAACTGCTGCCTTCCCAGCTGCAATCACAGAGCACCATAACATTAAATGTTTCAGCACACCAACTGTGCTAAACAGAAGCATCACTGTTTTCAGCCACTGCAACAAATCAGTTGTATGGACATTTTTGGTATTTCATAATGAGTATGCTAGAAAAGGCATTATGTTCAAATTCATCCAAATGTTTTTAATGACCAGAAGCATTGCCTATGCATTCCTGGTAGAATTTGAGATGATGACTTCATAGCAGGGCCCAGCTGCCCCCCAGTGACAGCAGCAAGATTTTTAACATTCACTTTCCTGGAATCAAAAATAAGAACAACAATTTGGCAAAATTAGACAGGGTTGTGAGACATCCTATCTGTCAATTTTGATGGCTGGTTTCTAGGCTTCTGCTTAGCTGAAATCACAGTGACTTCAGTGACGTATATCAACTACATGTTTCTAGTTTAGTAATATTTTCTATTCCAAAGCACACAACAAAACATCACACGTTAAAGATTTTTAAAATTTCTTGCAATTCGTGCTCTTCTGAATTCTTTCTTGTGAAGATCCTAGACACTCTAGTGTTTTGTGTTTTGCTCTGCAGGAAGTACAGATATAAAATATGAGAAAAAAAAAAAAATTAAACATCCATGCTTCTCCTGAGGCCTTACATTTTATTTGCTGATTTCCCAAGCCAACAGCTTTGTTTTTTTTTTTTTTGTTTTTGTTTTGTTTTTTTTTTTGTTTTTTTCTTTGTAAATTAAACACCAGTATATATTTAGTTGAACAATTGTTCCTTGTAATTATTATCATTATTTTTTCTTCTATTATTGAAAATCTGCACGTCTATCTGCTTTAGTTAAAGTGGAATCCTACTCCAAATGGACAGTGTACACTTTTAGTCCTGAAGTCTGCTCCAAGTCATAATAAAGTAAATGGAAATCTTAAGAGAAACTTTTGTGGCAGCTGGATGGAGCCTGTGATTTGCACACTAATGGCTTTCTTTAAGTAGTGCCAAGGACAATTAATCATTTGTTTCAAACTCAGTTTTAGATTATTTGTAGCACTGTCTTATTTTGAAAGCATATACATAGCAAGATATAGCAAGAAACCAAAGAAATTATAGTTGAATAGTCTAAAAACATATTTGGGATTGGTTCCTCCCTCTACTGTCAGTATGGCAGTAAGCAACTTGTTTTAGTCCACTGTCACAGTCTACCTTGTGCAAATATAAGGGGGTCCATCATTTCTGTGGAGGAATGAAAATACCTGAGGATCCACCCCAATAGTAACTCTGCAGATACTATTATGGCTTTCACATATTCTTGTGTGCATTAAAAAAGTAAAAACCTCAAGAAAAACATATCTTTAGAAAAGAAAATACCAAGCTTAATATTTAACAATATGTTGTGCTGTAGTAACCCTCTAACATTCACTGGAATGATGAGACACTATCGTAATGAACCATTCAGAAATAATTTTAATTTCACTCATCTTTGCATTTTGATGTATACTTAATAGTTGGAAACTACTACTCAGCTATGTAACTTGCTAGCAAGAAGTACAGCCAGAAACTGAAATTAAGGGAAATGTCAGATAAATATGCTGAAGGAGAGAGAGCTGTGGTGCAACAGTTTCTGCCACTGGTACCATCTATCAAATGCCAGCCTTTTAGTAGTGTGTGACGAGAAAGAGCATTAAGAAGAGCAAATTAATATCAATTTGCTAGAATACCGCAATATTCCATTTGAAGAAAAAGGTACAGACTTTCAGCTGGGGACAAAGTAGAATGTCTTTCTGTTATCCTGCAATCAATAAGCAGTGTGAGCAATTTTCCTTAAGACTTATGTAGAATTTACAGAAGCATCAGTCTTCCCTCATGAATCCAGCCCTTCAACCCACTAAAACATTGCAGTTGAGCCCTGTTGGGATTTTCAGTTGAGGAGCCAAATACTGAAGTACTTACTGAGCCGAGGTTTTTCTCAAAGGAAAAAATTTCAAACTGAAAAATGTTTCAAGTTCAAGGAAAAATGAGAAGCACTTAATTTGTCTTCTCTGAAGTACTATTGGGACTACACAACAGGGATTCCCCAGAGAACCAGTCTGTAACCATTTAGATGTCCCGAGGATGTCTGGGGCCTCTGTCATTCTAAGAATATTACAGATAATGTCAAACTGGTGCCTATCCTTCCTGCTACAGTTTGCTAAGCTAGATTTATGAGATTTTGAGCTGGTCTGAGCCTTTCTTTTGTATGTTTCTATAGCCCTGTTACTATATTCTAGCTCACAGTTGCCACTCTCAAAGGCATTTTTGCCTGTAATGGTGAATATCAAAACCTAACAATTTTTAGATTTTGGATGTGAGTAGGAAGCTGAAACCCCATCTCTCTTCACAGTACTTTTAAAACAAGCAAGAGATATGATCTTTTAATGTTTATAAACTATTTCATTTAAAAAGAGTCCATGTAGACTACAGTTTTTCAAAAAGCAACATGCATTAATTTATCAGTTATATATTTTATTCTGGAGATTTTACATTTTTACAAGATGCATTAGCCCTCTGCTCCCTCTACCTCTGGCCACATTGCTCAAACCATCTGCAAATTTCTCATTTCAGTGACTTGTCAGTGCCTGCCCCCTTGTTCAAAAGACAGCAGAACAGGCTCCTGGGTCAACAAATAACAATGGTAACTATTGTTTTCTACAATTCCTGACCCTATCTTGCATTCCTAAAATACAATGAGGATTTTAGATACTCAAATCTTCTTACTCGCACAAAGAATAAAAAAGCAACATGCTGTCAGAATATTTTTCTCTCTGTTTGAACTTAGTGATTCAATCACTTTCAGGAAATTCCCCAAAGCCTAAAAATGGGGGGTTGACTCTCTTGTTTCTTGCTTACAGATAACTTTAATGGAGCGGAAATGTATTAATGTATTTTCAGGTTAAGAGCAAGCAGGGTTTCTTGGGAGAAGGTTATGCTTTGCCAGCAGTTAAAATGCTGGCGTGATGATTTCTCACGGACTTCATTTCATCCCTTCCAGACTCTCAGGCACACACATCACCCCAGCCTGGCCACTTCTCCCAACTACTGTCCAGATCAGGGCAGAGACCCTCTGTGCTGAAAGACCCTTCTCACCAGCCCTGTGATACTCCTCACAGCACCCCCTAGAAATGAATCACCTCGGAGGTGCTAAATCGGGCTAAAAGCATCTTCTGATCCTCTGAAGAGTGAAAGGGGAGAGACGGAGAACTGAAGAAAGGCCAAGCCCTTGCCCTGGCTTTGACAAGCACAAAGACATAAGTCTGCATTTTCTTGGTTAACTGGTGAAGCACGAGGAATGCAACATGGGTCAAGTGAGTCAGAAGCAAATCCCAACAAAGACGGCAGCTCTCTGCTACTTGACAGCCTTCTCAGAAACTGCAGCTACAGAAGAGGTACCAACAAAGTTTTCTGCAAAATTCCCCTTCCCATGCTTCTGTATTTATTTTTTTTATTTTTTTTTATTTTCCAAATAATAAGAAAAATCCAAAATGTTCTCCCAGTTGAAAGGAGAACATGGACAATATAATAGAGCAAATAGGTACCACATGTTACATTTTGGTTCCTTTGCATCTTTCACGCACTTAATTTTGGGACTAAATTGGATGCATTCAGTAGGAATCTTCCTCCTTTGAAAACGTCACTGTGACTGATGACAAAGCTGGAGAAGATAAACATCACAAAATGCTGTCAGGAGAGATGTAGGGGATATATATTAACTTTGATGTAAGCCTTTTATGGCATACATAAAAATAAATGATCTTAAAAGTTAATACCAATCACTGCACACATATATGTGAAATCACAAGAGCCATCAGTGAATTATAGATCAGCATCTGAGTAACAGGACTCGTGTGCTACAGCATTGGATAAATCACATTTACATAACCCAGCTGTGCTTCTCCACATATCTCTGCAAAGCATCATTTCATTACGAAGACTGCTTCTCTCTGTGAAATGTAAATCTTGCAGTAGAGGCCTGCTGAGCTGCAGGGTTGAGTGCAGTGCAACTCCACCATGTTAATTAACAAACAGGCAGGCTCGATCTCAAAGTAAATGTCGATCCTTGTGATTAGAGAAACTGCTGTATTGGCTTTTTCTTTACTACCTAAAGAAAGTAACTTCAGTCTTGTCTTTAAATGCCAAACCACAGCACACTCTCAGGCCTAGACTATCATTCAAGTCTGTTCCTCTTCATATTCGCTCTATCATTACCCTGCTTTCCACATTTTCTCCTTTTTAAAATGAAAATATTGTAGGGTGACTTTATAACAGATGTCGGTATAGATATAGTAGGTACATAACAATTTAAAGATGTATAATTTAACACACAGTTTACTTTTCAATAAAATTAAGCATAATCAAATTAAGACAGAAAGCATTAAGATGGAAGACACTGGAAAGTAATTATATTACAACAGAAGCAGGCTTGGGAAAGGGACAGAGGCTAGAATAAGCTAGTGCTCTCTCTAGCACAAGTCAGGGAAAAGATATGGCCTAACACATAACAAAGAAAACCACTATTATTATCCATCCCATGAGTGATTTGGAAGGAAAATTTTCCTGCAGTTCAAAAAATGAAAGCACATAGTTTTGAAACCACCAGCTTGCTTTTTTTCCTACTGTCTGAAAGCATTTTCCACAAAAATTTTGTTACCAAACCTTTCAAACAAAGCAGCTGCAACCCAAGATGCTTGCTCTTTCCCTTCCCAGGACAGATATAATCAAGGCCAGTGCAATCTGCTTCACTGCTGTAGGTAGATATATTGGAACCCACTGCTTCCAATTCTTCTCCTGAATGCTTTCCACATCAGCTCCATCCTTCCATTTGTGGCAGGACACCCATTTCCATCGAGTCCCTACAGGCACAGTGGGTCATGCACAGGAGGTGTTTCTTGGCATTGGTGTAAACTATTCCTGATAAATGGAAAAGTGGTATCTTGTTTTGACTGGTCTCTGCATTAAGGGCACGCATCCTCCTCCCCACACCCACAGAGATCTCCAGTGGAAAGGAAGCCAGGCGTGCAGGCATGGGGTGACTTGCTGTGCAGTCCCATATAGCACATGACTTGGGGCTGAGAACCAGAAGTCACACCTTAAAGTACAGCTCTGGGGGCTGTCTGTTACATTGACAGAAAGGTGCTACAACCAAGCAGGGTTTTACACTTTACATTTGATACATTTGCCAAGCATAGTAGCTGGCTGGGAAAGGACTTTGTTACTCCCAGATATTTGCTCCATTCTTGTTTTAAAGCCAAATTACTCTTCATGTATAGTTCATAACTTTTCTATCAAAATTGGAAACTCAAATTGGGACAACAGCAATTTTACTGTTCAGATATTGGATTTTAAGGATTTAGTCCAGTCTAGCTTATGCATACTTTCTTGGGTTGGTGAACACAAGCAGAAACAAATCTCTATGAAAGCTTCTCTCCAAAAGTCCTGTGCTATATTT
Source organism: Nettapus auritus (assembly GCA_011076525.1). Taxonomy (NCBI): domain Eukaryota; kingdom Metazoa; phylum Chordata; class Aves; order Anseriformes; family Anatidae; genus Nettapus; species Nettapus auritus. Next base: position 129,081,081 of record CM021765.1, on the reverse strand, counting down.
CCATTTCCACATTAAAATTTGCTCCCATTTAATCCACACATAATCCTACTCTCTTCTTTCTTTGCTGCTTATGAATGTCACAGCTTTCTTTAGCCATGAAATATTTATTCATTCAAATGACCCCTTGGACCACACTACTTCCCCGGCAAACCTTTCAGGGATGGTCTTTAATTCACTCACTTGACCACAATGATACTGTTCTCCCAGTTCTTCTGGAGAGTGGCTCAAAGTTAGGTTACATTGCATTCACCTGGCAAGGATCTATGTCTTTTCTGCCTTTTGCCTCTGAGGAATGGACAGAGTTCAGCAGATGAGCTCTTATTTTATATTTGACAATAAAATTGGTTACACATACAGAAAAAAAAGGTTAGTCATAACATACAATGCTAGATATAGTAGCAGCAGAGGAGTGATAATTCATTTATAGTCTGCTTGACAAATAGCTACCAGAAAGAGAAATCTAAATGTGATGATCTGCATGATAGTGTCAGGATACTTTCCATCTCAGTTCCTGTTTGGTTTCAGGCAGCCAGAAATAAGCTTGCCCATGAAGTAAACATACTCCATTCCCCTGTACTCCCAAAATATTAAGAGAATATCCGGTTCACGTGCAAAAGAAATTAAGCATTTTCCTTTTATTCGAATTAACTGGCGCTGCTGTGTCTTAACGACTCCACTTGTCAAAACATGTGTAACGTGTATCAGTTTGCTATTAGTAATGATGTTAACAATGACCTGTCAAATTAACTAAAAACAAGTGAATTAGGATTGCCTGTGATACAGACAGAAAGCCTGATGAGGACGTCAAAACTAACAGAATAGTTTCAACTCTGGTGGTCTTTCAGGACTATATAAGACATACTTTGAAAGGTCAGAAACAGCTAATCAGCTTAACATAGAAGAGTCAAGCAGAACCATCACTTCAGAAAGATTTCTAAACCATATACATGCCTTGGTTTCTCCCCTTCTCCCTTTCTCTCCTCCTGACTCCCACCCCCCCCCCCAAAAGAAAAGGGGGGTGGGGGAGGAAGGGGTGTATTAAGAGCTTATTATAATAAGTATCTTTGCTACATTCTGATATATTCTGTTATGATCTTGTCTTATTTTCAGTCCTTTCTAGACATAAAAATATAGCTGAAGTTTAGAAGGAGTATAATTCATTACAACAATTAACCACCTCAACTTTTTTATGTTGTTTAATTGAATGAATAGAATATTTTGATCATTAAAATATTTCTTGATCTGAAGGTTGTCTTTAGGAATGAAAAGGCTTTCCAGTATACTTTGCTACTGAACAGGAAATAAAGTCTCCAGTAAGCAAAACATCCAGTAGCCACTTTAGGAGCATACAGGAAAAGACTTGAATTTAAGGCTCTATTTTTCTATACTCTAAAGCATAGGCCCAATCCCCTGCCTAGAAGAAATGCTTCTCTTTGTACATCCACTTTTCAAATACAGATATACAACCAAAAGGAGAAGGAAAAAAAAAAAAAAAAAAAAAAAAAAAAAAAAAGATATGTATTAAAATCAACATCAGTGAATAGAAAGGGCTTATAGATTTTATATGAATGTAATGCTGTCAAATCTGTGGATTTTAATTATGTGTTTGATTTTTTTTTTTAAGTCAAAGTTCATATTGGCACAACATTCCTAACTATATTTAAAGTTGGTATGATTCAAATAATGTGTTTATTATAAAAAAAAAAAAAAAAAAAGAAAAAAGAAAAAGACATAAATTTAGCACATTTTTAGCACATGCAATGGATTCAGAATATACAGGGAATAAACATGCAGGGGATTAAAATATCCTGGGGAAGGACATATCCTTGCTATATGTACTTCATATATGCACCCGAAACATTCTAGTTTTTGCTGTCTTGGAAATAGAGAAGAGGTCTGAGACCTGCTTCTGGGTCACAAAAGCAGAATTCAAAAGAAAGAGACAGAGTTAGTTGCTAAGAGACCACAGTTACTGAGCACATGCTGTTATCTAATGATATGCAATGAAGGCTTTGCAACGAGAGAATGTGTAATGTATCTCTACATACCAATAATGCCTGTCATTTACTGAGGGTAAAATACCCTAATAATAGCAGAGGAGGCCCCTCCTTGTAAGTTAAAATATATAAATGCTAAATAGAAAAATAAAAGTCCTGAGGACTAAAATCTCTTGAATTTATTCATTCTTCATATGTTTTTAGGTCACATCTCTGCTACTAATTTGCTGATATCAACACTTATCTTATGATCAGCAATATAAACTTCCATAACACTGAAGCACACAGAAGAAAGCAGTCACTACCAGCTTGTTAATTCCAGAAGTAAAAGGATTGCATGTGATGTTCAGATGACATAATCCCACTTTTGTCCGTGACAGGCTTTTAATTGACAGAGCCCTTGTTAGAAAAAGTCAGCTTTGGTGTTCACCCTGAACACAAGTCAAAACTTTACGTTAGAACCATCAAAAAATGCAAGCTATTTCAACATTTTCCAGATTAAGGTTACAAAACCCAAGAAACTGTAAAAATACAGGGAATTCCATTTAGGACTCTATTTTCTTTATCTATTCTACTCACTGTAATTAAAAGTTTCACCAAACTGCTGCAGGTATATCAGAAATACTGTAAGGACGACAAAATGGTACTGCTCCTGAAGCTCCTTTGCTCTGAAGTGTTCCTTACACACTTTTCCTTGAGTAAAGTATTCCTCTGATTCTGATTCCTCCTCCCTGTCCTGAACATGCAGAGGATTAGGCAGTCCAAGAGCTGTAAGCAATAACTAGCCACCCCAAAGCAAGACTAGCTCAACCATCCTTAGCTAGATTCATCATCCTCTGAAGGTCTCTCTACTCTCTAGCTATAAAAGACCCTTACATAGCTAAAAATCATCAAAGTTTTATGTGGCAATAATTTGGTAAAATCTATTATATTCATACTGTCTTAATCTGGATTTGGATTAGGTTACTCATGTGGTTACCCGGATCCAGTACCCAGATGCACATCTTTTCACTTAAATTTCTTCATGTGATTCGTGCAACATACTCTAGCACAAAAAGGTAGGTTGTTTAGAATAAAAACAACCATGCTACTCTATGCTTTTCCTTCCAATAGCATACTAAAAGTAACTTTAAAGTTGTCTTCTGTGCCGCCTTTCCAGAGAGTCTTTCCCCAGCACTGCTCTACCCCATGCTAGTGTCTTTTTCCAGAATAAAGTGGCCAGAGGGAGAGTGAAGCTCTTGTTCCTGGTTGCTAGCTGATGTGAATAATGATGCTTCCCTGAAGCTGTGAATCTGGTGTATGTTATTCATTCGCATAGCTACGACGGTTATTTGCTTCTTAGCAAGATTATTGAACTAATAAAGTGTAATTGTTCCTTTGCAGCTATTGTGGTCAGTCACATATACAGCTGTTGTGAATGTGTACTCTATTCTCTTGCCAAACTCCTCAATGAAATTTTCAGAGAAACAAAACATTATGACATTCCTCTCTTAATGCATGTGTTTAATTACTGATAAAAAGATCAGGAGTTCTAGATGTGAATCAAGGAAAAAATGTGTATTCATCCAAATTAGAGGATATTTTTTTTCTCATAAATTCTTGAAGGTATTAATTTCTATTAAAATTTATTGCAAATTTTCTTCTGAATGTTCAGAAATCAAAAAAGCAAATTTTTCAAACTTTTAAATCATAAGATCTTTTTTGCCTACTCAAAATGGCTAACTAAATCTTCAAAAAAGAAGCAAATAACTTATATTATAAAATGTGCGTCTGTAACTCCTATCACTTACCACAATCAAGGTAGAAAAGGGATGCATAAAAGTAGACACCTTCTCCAGTCTGACACCAAGCCCATAATGAAAAAGGCAGTGAACCATGCATTTCAGTGTCAAGAATACTCAATCAGAATATTAAACTGTATTATGATTATAAGCTGCTGCTAAAAACCCACAACTGCCTTATATTCAGTCTTCAAGTGATTCAGTAACTCACTTTTTAAAGATTTGTACTTCAAACCTACAAATAATAATCAACAAAATCAATAGTCACGTGTTTATGTGTTCATGCATTTTAAACAGAACTGTTAACCTTTTTTCTGTGAATAAGGTTAGACATTTTTATTCATGATGAATGATACTGTTCACCAAAAATGATCACTGTAAGAGCAGTCATAGTCCTGACTCCTCCATTTTTTAGAAGGTCTAGCTCTCTTCCAAAGGTACTAAATATGCATATATATATATATACATAAGTATATTCTTAGATAAATGTAAGTCCAGTATAAGTAAAGGTACCAAAATTACTATGAACTATGGACCTTCCATTTCTGTCACAAAACAGTTACTGCTTCTAAAAAAGGCACATGGAAAGCTTTGCAAGGAATTTGAGGGCCAACACCTGTTCCAAAGAAAAAGTTAAAGTTGCTCAAAGTTTCTGGCTCTGGAAACTCAATTTCATAGAGGTCCTTTGATTTGTGGCCTTGAATTTTCATTTTCTACAATCTGAAACCAAGGAACACTTGTAATGCAATAAACCTGACAATTGAAAAAAAAAAAAACAAAACAGAATTTGCACAGGATGCTATTGAGCTATATGCTTCCTACCAAAAGATTTGACTTGCATTCCTATGTAAAAAAAATAAAAAATGATAATAATAAAAAAAAATCTGTCCTTTCATCAATGTGTATAATGTCTCTTCATACCAAATGGAAAAGATATATTTACATTTTATTTCCAGTGGAACTTTACATCCCAGAATTCTTTTATCAATTGCTAAACAGCTTAAAACCTGAAACAAACAAAATCTATTTTCCGTCTGTTTTCATCTACCCCATTCTTTTGTATAAGATGCTTAGAACAGAACACAATATGTGACTGATTTTTACCTCTGACAGCAGAGTTTTTTTCTACTAAATACATCTTATCTCTGTAATCAGTCCAAACTAATAAATAAATAGATAAAAATCTCACCTCTGTGTCTAAAAATAGGCAATTTATTTAATTCTAGGCTTATAAAGTGTTTGATAAGTTATTTTTGTTGTTGATGTTACTGTTGTTTGTTTTTGGTGGTGGTAGTAGGGTTTTTTTGTTTGTTTGTTTTTTCAAAAATTGCTGCTTTCAACAAGATACACTCGTATATATGCATACACTTGGTAGGGTTTTGTACTTTAGAATAAAGTTAACAGAATACAAATATGTTTTTAAGCCAACCTGTTTAACTGGATGATAGCAACTGCATACTTAAAAGCACAAGCAGATCCATAGCTTTATCATTCTCCATGCACCCAAGAGCAGAAGGCATAAAAAACAGTAAATCCCACTGGTGGAAAGAGAAGCATTGGGAGACCCCAAATTAGTGCTCAGTGAAAGCCTTACCATGGGCCTGCAGTTTCCTCCACAGCTCTTAGAGAACTTCCAAAGGGAGGGAGATCCCTTTGGCCTATGCATTTTACAGCTTTAGAAATCAAGACAAAAAGAGCTGACTTGTCTTGGCCCAGGCAGCTCAGAGGCCTGGAAAGGCATGTTCCGCACAAAGTAAAAGAGGTAAAAAAAACATTTCCAGCAGAAGATGATCATGCACATGCAGGACCATGTTCATGTTAGCTCATCCCACAGCACAGTGGGGCGGCAGTTCACTACTTTTACCCGTATCCCATCATGTGAGTGAAATGAACTATAACCAACACAGAAAAGCTAGCAAGTGAATGTTAATGTTTTGAAAACAATGTTATTGCAAAGGTCTACGAGCTACATCATCTGAAAGTAAGTATCAGGCAGGACAGTGGACCAAGAAAGGATTTCCATCTCTTGCTGATGCCTACTTATTTGATTTGGTCCAGATGATCCAAACTGACATGCTGCTTAAACTTACATTTCAGTTTTCTAATCACTCATTTAAATAGTAAATTCGCAAGTAATATTAATTCAGAGAGGCATTCCAAGAATTACAATAATAGATTCCAAGGGGCCATAATAACTGGAACAGAGTGTAAAAGTTTTAAGTGCTAACATGAGAAAGGTAAACAGTAAGATACATAAAACAGCAGCATTTAACAAATCTCAGTGACAGAAAGCACTAATCTTTAATGAACAAATAGCAGGGAGAAAAGGCATGATCACACACTAGTCATAACAATTACACTGAGGGTCTCTCTGTTGATAACTGTCAAGAAGACCAAAGAGGAATAGAGCATTTTTATTGCCATTCTCTTACAGAGGCTGCCTAACCACTAATTCTAGCTGATAGCTTTAAATGTTGTGGATGGTTGTCATCCAGTACAGTGAACACAAACACTCTATGGCAGATACAATATTCCAAACAGCAAGAAGACCTAGCTCAGTTGCTCATAATTTCAGCTGTTTACCAGCAGAAGGGACATAGAGCATATTAGGATTTCAACTAAACATAAGCCTTACATATAATGTATTGAAAGATTCATTAAAAATATTAATATATACATATAAATATATACAAAAATAATTAAAAAAAAAGAAAGCACAAAATCATGCATTCAAGAACTATTGAATCCATTTATGTCAAGACTTTAAAGTCTTGATCAACTGCAGTTCCCTTAGATGCCCGTGAAATTAACTGATGTTCACCAATTCCAAAAATAGGACACTTTATTACAATTTATCTTAAAAATCAATTCAGAAGCATCTGCTACCTGAAAGCACCAACAAAAAATGGCAGAGGCCCAGGAGAGTGGAATTCATTTTACTTTTGTGTCTGAGAAGCAGTGGTACAAGTCCTCTAACACCTTGCAGCTACCATGGCAGAGACCCAGCTGATGATCAGTGCTGCATATCCTTGCTTGTTCATTTCCTTAACCCTCTTGGCCTTCTGGTGAGATGGTCAGATACAGTAACAATGGCACAAGATGTTCATAGCTACATATTGCACATGACCCACCAAGCTGGAATCCATTTATTATCACTGTCAATCTACTTTGATAGGAACTTGAAACCTACAATGAAAGGCTTTGTTTCTCAACTTCATATGAGGCACATAGATGTCAGGGAGTAATTTTTCTCACAGTGTCCTCCAGTTAGATGTTGAATACAATCAAATTCCCAGACTCCATAAGCCAATGTACATATGATCCTATACCTCCACTATGCGTAACTGACTGTTTAGTTTCAGATTACTGCCAATTAAAACACAAACAGAAGAGGTTCAGAAAGGTGATCACACTGTGCCAAGGTAGGACATACTTTATTCTACTTAAAATGACTGCAGATGTACTTAAATTGAGACAAGAAAAGCTGTGAGGTTTAGATTTAAAGAGAAATCAATCATCTTGCTGCTCAACGGAAAGAAGGATTTAAGAAAATTAAAGTGGAATATTTGAAGACATCACCTTTCACTGCAGCCAGCACAGGATTATATATGAAGGAAAAAAAAAGAAAATCAGCACGAGAAAGAGACTGGAGTGAGGGATAAGGAAGTATTTTAACCACTGGAAAAAAATAATATATATCTATTTATTTATTACTGCTGACCATAAACCAAGAAAAAAGAAAGAAAAAAAGGTCTCTTCTGTTCTCATTTACCAAAATTTGCAATTTTGTTGTAAATCATACCTAAACTGATTTGAGTTTAGACAGGGTTAACTTATTGTAAATGCAGTCTCAATTTAGTACCACAAGTTCTTTATTTTGCTTAGTTTGACCTCAAGGCCTAAAGTCAATTTATATTTTGTACTAAGAATAAAAAAGTTCCACCTTCTTTCTGGCTGGTCTACATACATACTTTGCCACTTTCTAAGCACTTTTTTTTTTTTTTTTTTATTTTTCCCATGCAGGGGAGATGAAGAATGTTTTAAACTAATTTTCATCTATATTTCTATAATATTACCAAAACAAACAAACATGACAGAGTTTGGTCTTAACCTATATTGATATCCTTTTTCTCTTTACACCAGAGACATATTAAAGAAAAAAAAAAAAAAAAAAAAAAAAAGGGAAAAAAAAAAAAAAAAAAAAGGGAAAAAAAGAAGGAAAAAATTAGTTATTCTATTATCTATGTTACTGAATTTTGCACATAATTATGACAGATTTAAGTTTTTGTTTTGCCAACCTTTAGAAAAACTATAAAGGTTTCAAGAATGCAAAGCACGCAATATGTCTGAACATAACAGAAAAGGAGTCAACTGCTTAAAATCCATGCACAGCTAATTAACTTATATGACACACAAATGATTACAGATGTTTCAAAAATGTAACCTTTTCCCAGTTCATGTTTAGAAGTCGCACTGACAAAATTCCAGCTTTAAGCACCACCCGCTTTGAAAAAGCCTCCCCAATTGGCGAGCACACTTATGGCATGTATGTGGCATATTTACATTATTTAATTAAGCAACGTGGTGTGGCTGAAGTTGTGAGAATAATCGAATCATCAGTGTCTCAGGAGTATTGTGTGACATACTGGGAATGTTTCCTACCACAGGATTCACTCAGAAGTGATATGTTTTCATTCCCCAGGAAAGTACTAAAACAATAATACTGCTTTGTCATACTAATATTTAACAGCTGCAAATTATGTGTCTTTGTCTTTTCTCTACCTTTTTTTTTTTTTTTTTTTTCCCCCTCTCAACAGCCATCGTGGAATTACAGACCATAGGTGGATTTAGGCTGTGAGGGACCCATGGAAGTCATCCGGGCCAGCCTCCTGCTCACAGCAAGGATAAAAAAATATTTTAAGGACTCTCATCACAGAAGACATCTGATCCAGAAAGTGACCATTTTACTGAGGGACACAGAAAACTCCCCAGTTTTCCACAAGCAGTATCACAGTAACACATTTTCTCCATCCCTGGAAACAACTTCAAGATCAGATAAAACAAAGCTAATGGAAGTCCCACATCTAAATTGTGGGTGTGGTGGGGTGGGTGGAGGAGAAATAAAGCAGAATCCCATTCTGTTTCATCCTGATCCAGTGAGAAGAGAGGAGAAAGACAGCAGCCACATGAAGGAGCGAGAATGACACCAAAAGCCTGCGTGAGGAAACTGATTACAGCTCCCCAAATCCTGTGTCATCCAGAGTGCAACTATCCCTCCACGTAGCACTGTTCAGCTGCCTCTCCTCTAACAGATCTCAGAGCTGTTATACATGTGATGCGGGTGGGTGTACAGCACGTATGCCCATGTACATGCCCATCGAGTATAGACTTAAGAAGGATAACTCCATTTGGTTGGGACAGAGCACATTTCCCCTAAGAAACAAGCTGTTGAAGGTAAGGTGACTGTTGAGTAACACCAAACACAGACCACACAGGTCTTTCATCCCACCTACTGTTTTGTCCTCCTGGGTGGCTTTCCTCTCTTTTGTACTGCACAGAGAATAGGATTTTTTGGCCTAATAAATCATAATGGATATTCAGTCTTTACAAAGACTGAAAATATATTTTCCATATTTATCATTCTGGCCTTGATGCCATCCCATTTTTGTTTTAGTTTACAAAATTAAGCATTGTCTGGTGTCATAAAAATGAGAATCATAACGCTATTTGAAATGAAAAGTGGGAAGGAAAAACCTCCCAATTCATTTTGGCAATAAATTATCTACAAGAGTCCTTCTCTTGTCTCACACAAGAATATATTTGTAAGCACAATTCCTCCTGCTTTGAAAATAGAATTCTAAGTTTCTTCTCAACTTTTGACTTTTTATGAATGTTTATTTCTATTGATCACATGAGCACTGATCAGTTATTTTAGACAAAAGCAGTACTGAACTGGCATCACCTTTTACGTCTTTTATATAACCATCAGTAAACAATTCTTAAAAGTTTCCCCTTTTTTATTCTAAAAATTGCCTTTTTATGCAGTGTGCCTCTGATGCATGCATTTGGTCATGATACTATTCCAAACGCTAAATTCCTAAAAGGCAGTCATCTCTTTCTCACTCTCAATCTCCAGGCAATCTGAGCTATAAACGATTTTCATTATCAGTTGTCAAGTCTGCATGCGGAAGAAAAATCATAATAAAAAGAGAAAACACTAGAAAGAAATCCTCTGAATGAGAAAGACCTAGAGTTATTTTTGATAACAGGATGATTTGGACTCTAATATGCAGCTGCCATCAGCCCCTATGCTTGTCTCAAGGGTGCTATTTGGGTTCTCAATTAAGCTAGCTCAAAAAAGAAAGGCAGAGAAATATTCTTGCAATAATAAAAGGAAAATGACAGCCCAAATCAACAATAAGTCTAGTCACCCTTTTAAAATAACAATATTTTCAGACTTGTCAAAGTGTTTTATGACAAGTAGATGTTATATTGAGAAGATAAAAAAAAAAAATAGAGTTCTCTTTTCATGGTTTCCCTCAAATCCTTCAATTAGGGTTTACCTGACTGTAATTTGTAATGTACCATCTCTAATGTACTCAAGCTGAGGGTAAGCTGTGCAAATCCTCCGCAAATCTGATTTGAATATGAAGAGCTAGTCCACTGTACCTTCTCAGGGCAATAAGCTACTTCCAGTTAGGCTTACACAGCATTCCAGGAAACGACCCCCAGACAAAACCCTTAGCACATATTCAGCCCATAGTCTTAGAGAAAAATTTATCCCCTGGGAGAGGTGGGGGTGGGATGGGGGGATAGTAACAAGTTTGTGTTGACTTTGTGTTCCAGAGACCAGAAGATGCGGACTTGGTTTTCCCTATGGGAATCAACCAGTGAGAGATGTCCTGCAGAGACACGCTCTGTAAGAGCACAAAAATCTGTGTCTTCCTTGCATTTTTGGTTAATAAAAATGCTATGATGTTTTCTTTTTTAAGAAAGAAAGTTCTCTTTTTCCTAAGTGACTAAGATATAAACAGTGTGATTTAAATTATTTCAGGGAAAATTTTACTATTTTATGTTTATATGCACAAGACTGCAAAAACTAGCCCACACTTCTTTTCAATTGTAGATAGATGTACAACCATGTCATTCCAAATTCCAATTAACTTTGTCAAGGTTACATATTTACACATGTATCCAGTATAAGGAGATCAGGCCCCACTCTTCTATTGATTCATGGACAAAATCTTGACACATATTCCTTTTGATTCATTGGTAATCTTCAAGGATGCTGGACTTGTAGATTTGGGCACAAATCTAAGGACTTCCCTTCCAATCATGTTTTTTTCTTCCTTTTGCTTTCCTTACAGAAATCTCTACGTTTGTTTTTGTCTCTGTGACTCATTTCTCCAATTTAACAAAATGTTGTTTCTCTGGTATTGATTTCTACAGACTCTAACACTGTCACCTGCCCATTTGCTTGAATTGTATACTGCATTTCAGACTAAGTTTGGATCAGAAAAGCTATGGAAAGTATAGCATGTGGGGAACATATGTATTGGTTATATTCTGTGCTGAATTTATTCCCTATCACAGACTAGGAAAAGGGATGCAAATACATAAGTTCCAGACTACTTCTTAGTCTCTGTCTTATGCTGTAAGGACATAGCCTCCTTTTCTTTCACTGCTTTGTCTTATTTCCTACATTTCAGGTTTCTGCTGCGAACAGGAGGTCCTATTCCACACAAGGATTTAGGAAGACCACTTAGAATGTTATGAAGTCAGCAAATCTACGTTAAATTAACTTGACACCTAGGTGACATGGGAACTCAACTGTGATGTCATTCTATTGATACTAGATTTCCCAAGCACATAGCTACTACCTTATAGATGAAGTATAGCTTCCAAATCTCTCAGACTTCATTCTTCCTTGAATATTGAAACATCATATGTAAAAAAGAGTACAGAATGCACTTTGCTTTTATTAGGGAACCATTACTCTCAAAAAGTTCAGTTTTCTATTCTCTACATAGTACAGATTTTCAAATAATTTAATTTAAGATAGGGAGCACAAAGAATGTAATACAAGTCTCCAAACATGGAAGTGTGAAAAACTATGTTTCTAAAGATAATTTTAATTAGAGCAACTGGCATTGCATCCATGCCTATAATAGGCAATATATTTTTATCACAACTGGCTGCAAATGACTAGACCTATTCTCCGGCTGGCTTAAATGTCCACCTAAGTTAGCCAATGCAACAAGTCATGATTTTAAATGCCTGAAAATATTTTAAGAATCATATGAGAGAAAAAAAAAAAAAAAAAAAGAGACCCACTTTTCTGAAGCTTCACAGAAATATGATTTTAATGTTGCAAGTAACCAGCTAGTATCTCCAAGCTATCCAGCAACTTACTGCTGCCCATTCATCTCTTACATGCTGGGTACCATGCAGGGTCCTAACAGATGTGTGATTGGTAATCACTGCAGGGAGTAAAAGTGCAGCAATGCTTGGATTCTATTCAAAATTATAGAGGAAAAAAAAAACAAAAAAAAAACAAAAAAAAAACCAACAACAACAACAACAACAAAAAAAAACATTTTACTGATGGAAACACACTACAAAAAATTTAATCTTCAAGCTTCTTAAGGTTTATTACAGTCATTGTTGTACAGAGAATTTTACTAGCTAGAAGTTTCCAATTTAAAATAGAGTTACAAAATTAAAATCATATCTGTATATGGTTTACTTTCTAGCTTCTAGCTAGAAGTTATTTAACAAGAATTTGAAAAATTGCTTATAATGAATATGTAAATTGAGCTTTAACACAAGTTTTGGAAATTTGGTAGAAATTAACAATGAGGAGACTGTATTTTTATAAGTATTTTTTCTTTCAACCTATAATTTACCACACCTGCTTGAATTCCTTTCCAATCCTTTATAAAAGCTGAATTGTTAACAGTTTATTGTTGCATAAAGTGTACTATTAAAATATACCTTTTTTTTTCTTTCCTTAGGAAGTCTGCTTGACAGATTCAAACTTTATTTGTATGTTATTTTATATATATAGTTTATACAACTCTATGATACAGTTAATACAAATAACATGAATATGATTGTAAAGATCAGAATTGTAATCTGTCAGCCAAAATGTGATGCAAGTGAGACTGTGAAATGTTTTAGTTCATTACTGTTTTATTTTTCTAACCATCAGAAAACAATAACTAAAATGATTTTGTTGGTAACTACCACCGACAGACTAAGAAGCAGTTCTGGTTACAAGAAACTAACAATACATTAGAACAGATAGAAAAAGGATGGGACAAAGGGCCATTATTATCTTTCCAATGTTACAGACTTAAAACAGAAAAAAAATACAGCTTCAGGTATATGGTTGGACACCATTTCAGGAACTGAATTATGAGACCATCAAGAAGTGTGTCCAGCTTGCAAGAAATACCATTACTCACTTCAGAAAACTGAAGATGAAGTAGTTGGCTCAAAATCACGCTGAGAGTCAATAACACACACAGTGGTCCATGTTTCCCTCACCCAAGCTCAGCCAGCAGGGTCATACTATCTTTACAGTTAAATACAACATCGAGCTCCAACCTCATTTGCTGTTATTTTTCTTGACTAAACTTGTTTTTGCAGCCTCTTATAACACAAGAACCGTAGGTGCAGCCAAGAGCAGCAATATTTCCAAAAACATGTACAGTAAAATATTCACAGGTACATTGCTGCTAGTCATTGCCTTGCTAGTGCTGAGCAGTCCAGAGAGGGTAAATTCCCCTGTTTGTTTAACACTTTGTTAGGACACAGTGCCTACAATTATATGAGTCAATTAAAGGAGCCTGGGACTGTTCTGTGGCACTGAGGCCAGCAGGCATGGAATAACTCATGTTCACTCTGTTAAATTCTTCCACCCTCAAAAGCAAGGTGGTCACAGGCACAACCCAACCCAGTTCACCCATGGCTCATCCTAACACCCAAAACATGCCTAGGACCTGCCACTTTGCCAGGTCAAAATCATGCCCAGAAGCTTTCTGGCAAAGTGCCAGCACCCAGCTACCTTCACTGTCCAAGCCTCCTGATGGCCCCTCTTCAGAGGTGAGCTTCAATCCACAATCTACATTAAAACAAGAGTGTTTCCCTTGGTCTTTCTTTTTTAATGACACAGGTCAAATTCAGCTGCATCAATGTAATAGCTTGGTTCTCACTCAATCACCAAACAAACAAAGACACAATAGTTATTTATCCATCCCTGTTTCATAGGTCTGGGAGACACATTCAGCTCTATAATTTTGTGTTTCCAAATTTAAGGATTTTTTTTTTTTTTTTTTGAGACATGACCATTTTATAATGAATAACTGAAATGTTGTTTGGTTTCTCAAATCACAAGGGCTTAAATGGAATCACCTATATGAAGTTAAAACTCCTTTTGATTTCAGAGTGGGAGGACAGAGATGTCTTTAGTTCTTGTTCTTACCTGTGCCCTTCCATGGACCTTCCACTGTTCTGCTTTTCCTGCACTGTTATTCAGACAGAAGAAAAAAAGAGAGCCAGAGCAAGAAAGAGAGCTTTCCTCAGCCTGATATGAACAAAGAGCTAACGCCCACATGGAGAGACTGCTTTTTATAACAAGAACACCTCCTAAAAGTTAATTACTTTCAATTTAACACAACATGAGTGACTGAAGGTACCACTGAAACAAGCAGTGCCATCTAATGGAGGAAACACCTTATGTGATTTGAGCATCTAAGCAGTGAGAAAATGAAAAATCCACACAGTATTTATGTCCATCCACAAGCATCCCAGGAATTTTTCAAAAAATACAAGATGATTGCTGACAAGAAGAGCCTGTCCTCCAAGTACAGACATTTCACTAACAATCAGGCTGCATTGGTTACTGTAGGAAAACCAAATGCCAGAAACTAGCTATATTGTCTTCTTCCAAGGTGCATGATGACTGGGCTCATGTGCTGTAATGACACATGAGGAAAAAAGCATTTTATTCTAACTACTTAAGTTCCCAAGATGGAATAATAACAAAAAAGTTCTAATGTGACTTTTCAAATTTGAACCAGGTAATGTGCCATTTTGGGCAGTGGGTAATTGTGGGAGGCATCCCAGTCAAACAGTTATTTTTAACTGCAGTTGGTTCAGTTGGTTAAAAAATAATGAAAAAAAGAGAAGGGAGGAAAAAAAAAAAAAAAAAAGAGTAACAGAGTGCCTACATTTTTAATAGATTAAACAAATTAAAATGGTATTTGTATTCTAAAATACTCAAGGCTTAGAAAAATATCTTGAAAAGGCAGTATGAATCTAAGTTAATTATGGAAATTAAAAGAATGCTGAACCGTTGTATGACAGACAAAAAAGCACAAGCAATAAACTTTTCTCAATGGAAGATTCATTAAAAATTCCTCTATAATTTAATTAAAATCATGCCAGGAAACTAATTCTGAGACAATTTTAATCTTAGTTTAATTCCTTAATTGTTTTAGTGTTTGAGGACTTGAAGTACATCTGCATGGGGAAAAATAACTTGGCACTTTGGAAAGCAAAGTAATTAATGCTTGAATTTTAAAAGTCAGTAATATCCTCATGGCAGCTAGCAGACTATTTTGTAAATTCATATGGTACACATATATAGTTATATTAGCACATAAGGCTAATTTGTAACCCACATGTAGGCTGGCACCTTCTAGAAATTTTAAGAAATCCTTTTTATTTAAAAGGGAACCTTGGTGTGCAGTGATTTATGTCCTACATTTTGTTGAACAGCTTATTAAGTTCATATTTACATTCAGAGTCAAACCCAAAGCCAATACTAGTATGTACAAAACATTGTCTTGCTTTTTTAATTTCACATCTCTTGTTTATAAGACACTGAAAGAACAAACTTAAACATGTTCTACTCCACTTTCTCTTCCTTTTACATATGGAAAAACTGTTTTGGGTTTACAGGGTTCTTTCTTCATTAGCAGGATTTAGCAACTGGCATTTGTGGGAAGAGTTGAGAGCTATTTTTAAGTTAAAAAAAATGTTTTACAAAAATATAACAGATAAGCATCAATAAATCATCGGGTTGGTAAAAGAAAAAGAAAAAAATAAAAAGAAAGATTTCTATAGATTTTATAAATATTTAACGCCTAAAAATGGTAAGGCAGTTTGAGATCGACTAAAAACAAATGGCAAGGCAGTTTGAGATAAACTAAAACCAAATGTACAAATACAAGTTCAGTGTAACTGTGAATTTAACAGCAAATTATATTATGCTTGACTGAAATAGAACTCTGTCTATTTTACATTAATAGAGGCATATGTTCAGCCGTGGTAAAGAACTGTATGTTCCCATGTGTCTTTATGCATGTCTGTGTTACAGATAAGGTGGTGTTTAAGTAATTTAACCAGTCCATGAGGCTTCCCCATCTGTTTAAGAGTCATGCTCACATCATTCCTACCACTCAGCCAGCCCAGGGACTCTCAGGTAACCCAGCTGCCAACGTGGGGGATTTATTTTCTTCCCATTGAGAAATAGGATGAAATCACTAGGAACATTTGTTTCATTGCTGGTATCAGCACTAGATTTCTTTTAAATCCTTCTCAGTACAAAAAAGAGTCTTCCTTCTCAGTAATTCAGACCAGACAGTATCTTTCTGGGATTTTTCAGGGAAAAAAAAAAAAAAAAAAAAAAAAAAAAGTGACCTCAAGATTATCAGGTGTTAGCCTCCTTGTACCACTTTCACATTGATGGATGCCATCCCTTAGAGCAGATGGTCTGGGCTTCTCAGAGGGAGCTTCCACAATACAATGCATGTACCAAGTGGGATCACCGCCAGATCTCTGCCTCTTCCAGCCCAGCCATTGTTGCAGAGTTGTATGGGATGGAGATGCCATTCTGGAAGGTGCACACACACTGGCAATGCACCGTGGTGCCCTGGCAAGTACTGGCACCCTTGTGCTGCAGGTTGCCTCAAAGGCATGACAACCCCAGAGAGGAGAGCACACACTTGCCTCATGCAACACTAGCATGCTCTCTGCATGCAACACCAGCTCAAACTTGCTGCTTGCAGAGTCACTGTTGCTTGTAGTTTTGAAGTGGTAATACATTCACCAAGGGGATTGACAACATGGGTGGAGGATCTAGCTGTCAGTGAAGACATGCTTCTATTTACGTATTTAATAATGCAGCTAACCAAAAGGATCAAATGGGTTTCCCTGGGTTATTCAGGGCTGCTCTTTGATTAACACTCAAAGTGTTTCATTCTGCCACCTTTAGTCTTGAACAGTAAAATTGTCTTTTCAGAAGAGAAAACTGAAGAGGTTAAGAAAACAATTATAAATGTTTCAAATTTCAGTGAAAGAAAAAAGAGTTGGGAGTGTGAAGGTACAAAATATTAAAGTTAAATCATAGAAGTACAAAGGGCAAGACTACTTAAAAGCAAAAAGATATATTCAGTTACCTGTTCAGGAAGGGTCATATAAGACATTGTCAAGATAAGAGATGGGTAAGCTACGGTGACCCATGTTTATCCTCAGTTAATACAGTGAGATCAGCTTCTTGTTTAGTCTACAGAATTCTTTTATGAAAAGCCAATTAAATTTTATTTTGGTAGAAGCAGTGTCTCTGTCCCTTGCTCCTCTATTTCTTGAATCTTCCTCTGCTAAGTGAAGCTAATGAATGTTTCCTTTTCCCTTACCAGTTATCTGAAATGGCTTTTCAAGTTCCCACGAACTGCATTCATACCAAGTGCTTAACACGAGAAAGCCTCATTCTCATCAGTGCCTCTAAACATGGCTATGTGGTGAAGTGTACAAAAGGTTGCATAAGTATGTTTCCGTAAATCAGAAGTTAACAAGTAAGGAAGTGCATAAATCTTTAAGTTTAAACGTTCTTTCAGTATTACCGCAGCCATAAATAAAGGATCCTCCAGCATTAGAGTTCCCATAATTTAGACCTTCTCTCTTGATGTTTGCAGTGTGTTTATTAAGCTGAAACCTTCATAAACAAATCATAGGCACCAACTATCAATTCAATACTTCTCCCAGTAAACACAACATCAAAAAGCCAAGCCGTTTTAAACATACAGGACTATAAAGTCCTTTTTCATTCATTATCTGCTCTGCACCTGCTCTAAATACTTCTTAACTTAATTGATGGTCTCTAAACAATCACTGTTTACATTCACTTTGGAGCCGCTTCAGCCGGAAGATAATAGTTACTGCTTGTTTCCCTTTGGTGCCCTGGCTGTCAATCAGAGCTACTCTGAATAGAAACATCTTTTACATAGCAGGGGTCAGGAGCAATCCCCTGCACCCACCACAGCTATCTGCTGCCTGGCTCTGGCTGACACTCTACACATTAACCATACCTGCACTTCACGTTCAAGCACTTGCATTTTTATTGCACTCCCATAAACCAACCCCCTTTCAGGCAAAGGGCAGTAAACCTCAGCCTCAGGTCAGCCTCTCCTACAGCCAGGTCTCTGAGCCCATCAACCTGGAAACAAATGACTTGTCCCTAGCATCTCACTGAATTCCCCTACAGGAAGCACCACATCACTAGTTCTGCATCACCCCCACAGGTCCCAGGGGTGAATAAGCAAGGAGTTTATTCAGAATTTATTGAGACCTGGCCTCTTACCCCGCATCAGGCAGTCTCTGAGGAACTGCATCATCTGGCTCTTCATGGGCCAGGCTCTCTGGGTGGGCCACAAGGAGCAGAGAACATCACCCAAGCTTTAAATGTAGCCTGTACTTTGACCCTGAATCCACAGAGTATTCTCCAGGGTAAGAGAAATTAATACTGTGTAGGTGGGTGACTCACACACTTCCACAAAGAGAAAAAGAAAGACAGAGGCCCTGTCTGGTGTTTTGATAGTAGAATTTCCATAGCAGCTTAATTGTTCACTTTTTGCTGGGAACCAAGCTTAAAAAACCCACTAACAACAAAAAAAAGCACAAACAAACAAAAAAAGGTGATTTTAGCCCACAAGTGGAAAAAAAAAAAAAAAAAAGAGGCAATCTCTAAAGAATGTTAATGCTTCAAAACATAAAATATTGCTGTTACTAATCAGTGTGCATCACTTTTACTTAATGGACTCTCTCCCACAGCACAGGAAGCTAGAAAGGAATCACACCTTCAATAACTTTAATCAGCCCCGAAACGTCATTGAGCAGATAGGCTCTGACATGCTGGGTGCTTGCACAGCTCGGACTTCGACCCTACATGCACCCAGAAAGAAGACGGCTGTGCTTTGGTCTGGAGCTGAGGAGTCATGGCACCACTGGCTGGGGGGCAGGAGTAGTGTCTCAGGTCCAGCTGGCACCACAGTAGAGCTGCGACTATTCTTCCACTCCCCTGATGTTTCCAGGGCACATCCTTAAGGCCAGACCTCACCAGCCCTCCAGGTTTTTCATGTCCCATTGCTGTCCATTGATCATGTGGTAATTTTACTTCCTTATTTGACAACAAACAACTCTTCCTTTAGCAAACAACACGAGAACTACAATATTTAAATTCACAATGAAAGCGTCATTCTCAAAATGACTGTTTTCCAAGGTTAGGTCATGGGTAAGGTAACTTTTACCTCACTGTGGAGCTACAATTCATCAGTTACATGTCTTGCAACAATGCATTACAAAAAGAAAGGCAGTGATAGCATACTGCAGTTAACACCAGCATTCTCTCTAAAAGGAAGACACACTTCCCACTGAGTGAGAGCAATGGGAGGCAGAATTCTTTGCAAGTGCTTCCCTAATTATATCTATCAGCCCTTTCCCTCCCATATCAGGGAGTCAATGACTGGCAGCACCAACATACTGCCATTCTCCACAACAAACTGACAGTTTTTGGAGAGCATGCAGATGAAGTCATAGATATTGCCAAAAATGTGCCTACATGCCTACATAACAAATGCTCTCTAATGGAGGCTAAAAGAACCCAAAAAGCTTCCTTCTAGGAACTATGTTTTAACATTTCACTTGAGAATTGAATGAAAACATAAGGAAATAGTGATTTCAGCTGTGAGGTTTTGTGTGTGTTTTTTGTTTTGTTTTGTTTTAGATAAACATTCTTGCTATTAGGAAATGGATATCTGACAAATTCTGCTCCTTGATTTATCACATTTCACACAAAAATGCATCTAATTGCAAATTGTTATTTCTGCATTTACAGTACTATCATTGTAGCCCACCGTGATTACAGCACCTGTGAAACTCTGTGCCTGGGGGAAAACTACCATAACAGCATCTCCTTTCTATTAATGGGGTAATTCAATACATGTACCTTCCTGAGCACTGTCATTTTATACAACCAAAGCTAAATATAGCCTGCTGAAATACTGCAAGAAGTGTTCCTACATTTTCCTTGCTTAACATGGTGGTGAATAAGTTTCAGGGAGAAAAAAAAAATAAATAAAAATCAAGAGATACTGATTTTACTTTTGGCCAGAAATTATTTTTTTATATTTAACATGTTTCTTTTCATAATACTTAAATTAAAACAGCACTTTCTACATTCTGAGGCTTATTTTAATAATAAAGTTAGCAATCAAATTTGTCAAGAGTTTGTCAAATTATGTTCATATTGATTCAGTCCCAGGTTATTTTTTGACAGTCACTTTCACGGTGTATGGAAAATTAAAACACCTCCTGTCATTATTATTAGACAGCTATGAAAAACACAACAAAAAAGTGCAGAATATTCATTTGTTTTCTTCACTAAATATACCCTGTAGAGAGTCAAATTCTGCATTTCATTGAACATGCACAGCTTCTCCTTATACTCAGCAGAACTGAGGGCCCAGTCACACCCTTATTTAATTACTCTAAGATCTTATTCAAAAATAATTTAAAGCATATTTTTCTTCTACAACTCTATAAACCATGAAAAGAATTGTCAAGTTTGTTTTTCAGGCTTTAAAGGATACCATTGACTTGACAGTGCTCTGAAAGAGAGGTTACAAGCCAACCAATATTGCAACTCCAATGCAATGCTTTCAGACCCTCTCCCTTTGTTGTCTTTGTTATGGTTCCACTGCAAAAAGGTTAAAATAAAACATTGCTACTCAGTAATATTTTTTCCTCCTGAATCTGCTTATCTAGTTTTTATCCACAAGAACTGTTATATTTAGCCCTGAGAATAGGTCCCTCTTAAAAAAAAAAAAGTAGATGTAGACAAGATTTATCTATTTTAAAAATAATAAATAACAATTGGAAAGCAAGGAAGGAAAATATGTAATTAAATATATTGATGTTTAGCTCAATCCCATAAAAATCGGTATAAGCACTGTGATTAAATCCAGGTTATATTTGGAAGGAAAAGGGCAAAAGAAGATTGTCTCCTAAGGCAGAAAAACCACTGGCAAACAGCTGGTCCTATGTTTCACAGTTTTTTGAGGGGGCAGACTGTAGCTTTTCCTATGTATCCAGAGGGGCCAAAGCAACTAATCACCCCTACAAAAGCTTGGCTTGGCTAAATCACCACCACTACCCACAGTTTTAAAGGCAGCCTGAGCTCACCTGCCTTTTTAGGGCCATGACAAACATCACAAGGCAACCCAAGTGGGTTCTTTTAATTATGGGAAAACTTGAAGAAGCACGTGTCTGCACATATGGGATGTAATGGTGCAGCTTTGTAACTGCCACAACCCATCCACAGCACTAGCAGGGAGTGCACTTTTAGAAATAACAGTACCAAAGACTCCAACTTTTTCCCCGCTAACCTCAGCACAAAAATCCAGGTATCCAAACAATTCACTTGTGAGGCAAGTTTGGAATTAAAGAATGGACTGAGTTTAAACATGACAGACTTTCTAGACATGCAGTTACTCATATCCAACATCATTGCTGCATAAAGAATGCAGTCTCTGCTAGTGTCTTTGGCAACAAGGCTGCTCTCTAGCTAGGTATATTAAGGGACTAAGCCAAATTTCTGCTTCATGGAGAAAGCTATATGACTCCTGCCAAACTGCCCATCTCAAGTGTAAAAAGGCATGTTAAAAGGAGATCATCTGTAGCCATGTTTCCTTGCAGGCTGGTCATGGGAAAAGTGGCCACAA
Source organism: Nettapus auritus (assembly GCA_011076525.1). Classification (NCBI taxonomy): domain Eukaryota; kingdom Metazoa; phylum Chordata; class Aves; order Anseriformes; family Anatidae; genus Nettapus; species Nettapus auritus. The sequence continues at coordinate 129,059,238 of CM021765.1, read as the reverse complement.
GCCACTGTTCTCTTCTCTTTTAGATGTCTTCCTGATTAACCTTGCTCCTTCTTACCAATAGATAAAGGATACCTGCTCATTTACTTTGGAGATAAAAAGTGAACCCATCTAGCCCTCTTTTGTCCAGTCTACAACAAGAACTGATACTTCTCTCCTCTGAAGAAGTATCTCCATCTGAATCCAACAGTTGGAGATGCAACAATCTATCTGCTACCACCAAAGCTACAGGGAGGAACAGGTAATTAACAGGAGTTGGAGATGATTCTGTAAGGTAAAAATGATAGAGAATAATGAAGATCCATATATTATGGGCTAAAAAAAAAAAAAAAAAAAAAAATCAGGGAAGAAATGTGTAGGAGCAGGCAGGAAACTAATGCTTCTTGGATGCTTGCAAGGAAATGGAGTAAAGTTTTCACCAGATGGGTTCACAGGAGTATCTACCCACAGCAGAACATTTCTGGAGGATGCTCAAATTAAAGCACTTTGCAGAATATCAAGGAACAAATCTCTGTAGGGAATGACTTCATGGATTTGTGAAATTAGTCTAGCACTAAAGAAGAAAAAGGAACTCTTGTGATATATTTACCTTTTATAAATCAGAAAATATTTATTCCCTGAAATTACAGATATGTACATCCAGAAGTATTAAGTGCTTTTACCTATCTTGCTTAAATGTATAATAAATTACAAAGAATTTCTCAGAATGCCAGAGGAAATAAAACTTACCTTTAAATTTGTTACTTTGTTGGCACTCACAATTCCACAAATATATTCCTAGGCAGCAGTGGAGGAGTCTTAACAGACTCCTATAAGAGGCAGCAAGCCAACTTGTAGTTATTTTAAAGAATGCATCAGTTGTCTAAAGTTTTGCACCCTAGTACAGATTCTGTTTGTCTAAAAAGTATCCAGGCCATGTAAAAATGGTCTGCTGGACAGAGTCCAGAGTTTTACAGACTAAAAGCATATAACTTTACAACATTCCACTTCAAATCTTGCATGAAAATGCTGGTTAGCAAATTGTGATAGGTAAAGGGAGAAGAACAGCTTTTAATACTATCAGAACATTTTGGGGCCAATCTCAGAAAAACTGTAGGAAGAGTAAAGTGAAAAGGTAGCATTTGTAAAATATTCCAGACTCCAGTTTTCTGCATCCTAGTAGTCAGACTTCTCTCACTGCTACACTTACAGGGAGGTATTACCAATATTTTCAGTTTACAAGGCATAGGCTACTTGCCATCCATTCAAAATTCGGACGAAAAAAATATCTAGCTACTAGCATGGTCTGTTAAGCCACTCCACAAAACCCTTAACTGTTTTTCTGATATATTGAGAATCAAATATGAGGCTTCACTCCTAAGAATGCTTTCTTACACATTTTATTTTATTGCCATTAGTAGACCTACTAACTTACATGGGACTCCACTAGGTAGTAAAGTTAAGCACTTGTATAAGCGTTTGCAGGTTCAGGGCCTTAAATCCCTGTTCTGGTCCACATGACCTAACATAGCAAGTGATATCTGCAATAAATACATTTCTTTCTACTTCCATTTCCCTAGTTTCCCAAGGGAACAACGTTTCAGTGCTTTTCCAAACTATATACAAATCTCCTACTCTTTCATTAACCCTTTATAAGTGTTTAAACATTGAATCTTTTTGTGCGAGTATAATTTCTTTATATGGCTTAATTAATTCTGAGATGGCATAAACCTGCAAAACATTGCAAACTGGCCAGTGAGGTAAATTCAACACAGACAGCTTATGTAGGTGGTACAGGAACATTTACTGTAGGATACAGCTCTCGTTTCCAGTGGGAGCGACATACTAGGTTTGTCAGTGAGATCATATGTGCACACAGTTGAAAAACAACAGATAAAGTTTTTAGCTCCAAGGATTCCTCTCACTAACAACCTGTGAGCTTGGGTTAGCCAGAGCTCATGTTTACCAGACAAAATAATTTTCAGCAAGGAATGATCAAGTTTCTGGGAAAGGGGGATCAAAGCTTAAGAAGCATATCTGCAAGAAAGGGAACAAATGTTCAGGGCTCTGGTCAGGGAGACAAGCCAATGAAGCCATGGATGAGACAGGACAGCTATTCTCTTTGGAAGGGAGGCCTCACAAGAAGCACTGGTGTCCTGATATTAATCCAGTTACATTTGAATGGTGCATCATAAGACTGAAGCTGGTAGCTCACCTGGCTAAGCATCACCATACTAAGCACCATTTGAACCTGTTCCAGGCACTGATGGCATTGTATAAGAAGCCACCAGCTGCACAGGTCTGACTTAAAGCAAAGTCCCTTCAACTTCCTTCACAGAGCAGTCATTGCAGAAGAAGAACCGCTTTCCTTGTAGGACCTTACTTGTCTGCTTCTTCATGTTCTGACTCCGACAAACTTTTTTTTTTAATTTTATTTTATTGTAAAGAAAGAAGGCACAGGAAGAAATATTATTGAGATAAATTACTTAATATTGGTACAGTCAGAACTAGGCAGAAAACAGTATTATTTTCAGAAATGCCTCATTCAACACCTGGGTAATCCTAACATGGTCAAAACAAACAAACAAACAAAAACAAACAAACAAACAAAAACAAACAGAAACGAGTTTCTGTACAAAATGAAACATTAGGAGCCATTGAGAGCAGCCCAAAGCTGGGTGAGAGCAGCCAGGACTGGGATGATCCATCCAAAACATGACAGGTCCCATTATTCTAGCAACAACATAAACCTGACTCATTAAGATCAGAGAAGATAGAACAATCCCATCTGCAACTATGAAGCTGCATTCTACATTTCTCCTCCACATGCCACATTCTACCAGCCACTCTTAAGACTGAAGACTCTTTTTGTAATGAATGTAGTCAAAATGAGATCAGCCCTGCCAGAACTTTGTTGTGAATAGCTGAGGTTTTCAATCAAAAAGAAGTAATGAAAAAATAAATAAAACGGCATGAACCAGAAATATATAAATAACTAATTTTCCTTTGCTAACTAAGTAGTATTAAGCTGTTCTTAGAATAGAGCATTGAATGTTGTGCTCACAGGTATTACACAAGATTTGTCTGTACTAAATGCAGAGCTATGCTACTAATCTTACAGGAGCTTTAGTAAGTGCAGCTGCTTTCACTTCTGAGCAGGCTTATGAGATGCTTGTCATGTCTGAGCTATAAAGCCTACAGTGATTTCTAATGATACCTCATCACAGAATCACAGAAATGAAGAAAATCATGAAATAAAGAATAATAAAATAAAGAAAAATGGTGATAGACCTGAGCATCTCTCTCTCATAACTCAGACTGGTGATCTAACTGGTGGGACACTTACTATTTCAGAGTTGGTTGCTTCCTATGCTTTTTACAGAGACTCCATCCTTATTTCAACTGGCAAACACTCATCTCAAATCTCCATTGAATACATATTTCCAAATAAAAACTGTTAAATCTGAAAATTCTCTAATAGCAGTGATGGAGGAAGGCATTCATCTGCACTGAATGCTGTAATTTGGCATACCCTAATGGCTCTGAGACAGCTTGTTATGGCTTGCACAGTGGTCTAAATTCAAACCAGTACTTAGACAATGAAAATCTGCTATGTCATCATGTCCATACCTCCATTCTTTTCAGATTTGTTTTCTGAAGAGCCTTCAAAGACTTCATACAGTTCATTTGCCAATGGTTTAGCACACAGCTTTACCACTTCCCTTGGAAGACTATTCCACAGAAATATTACTCATAAAACAAAGAGGAATTTATAATTGGATACAGATCTCTTCCCAAAATTGTCACACACTATATACTAATTTCTGTATGTTGATCAGCGAAGTTTGAGTGCTTCTGTAACACTCATTCATCATCCCTTGTTATACATGCTGGAATGAAACACTGTAAAAAAAATCCTCTTCTACATGCCTTTGAAATCTTTCCAGACAGTTGTATTCTTAAAAGCCACTATTTTGAATATGAGGCAGATAAACACTGCACTGGAAGAGCTACACCATACTGATAAGGAAGTTTGTAACATGCCCCTTGACCCTATCGTTTCTGTTTAATAGCTTGCAACTCAATTTTAGAGCAACATATGTGGTTAAGAATACCTGCTGAAGCAGAAAGAGATGTTTCGTCTTTATTGTGGGAAATCAGAAGAATGAATGCTCTTAAATTCTACAAGATATGCTTTCAGCACATCAGTATTTGTAACACCTGTGCAGTCACAAGGAAAACGTTATTTGTGCTTGCAATCATCTGTTACAGTGGAATTATACCTGTATTACATCAGGGGAAAAAAGGGAATATGATTATAAAAAATTATAGTCTTAACATTAAATCCTCTGTTATTCAAGTCACTTGCATCTGGGATCTCTCTTTTTAAAAGCAAAGCCATAAGTCGTTGTGGAGAGATGCCAACTGTCTGGATTCCTTTGTCCAGTACAAAGTGTGGGCTTCTAACAAGGCATGACAGAAAAGTCAAGACCCTTTCTCTTTTTACAGTATCTTAAAAGCCCTTTTCTTCCTATGGTTTCACAGAAACTTCAGAGAAGACAAATGAAGTCAGCACGATGGAGAACAGGGAAGCTGTGTTTCTGGCACCATACGCTAAGCACAGACGACACTGGAAACAGCACACAAGCATGCAACTTCTGTCCATCTGAAAGCATGAGAAAGCAGTGGTAGGCATTAAATGGTCAACATAGAAAACAATAGGAAAAAAAAAAAAAACTCAGGTGCAAAATGTATTAACTACCATTGATGAGCTTTAGTAACAGAGTGTTTTTATTATGCACTTGCAGTCAAATTTTGCAGTCCAAAGTCCACTTTCAGTCCAAAAATTAGGACAATTTCTCTTGCCATGGACTAACATATTAAGTCATGTTCAGAGCCTTAATATCTCGCATCATAATTTTTTGCCAGAGGTTACAGGGAAGAAATCATCTTGTGGTCCTATGAACACAGGGCTTCTGCTCTCAGTAGTTCATAAATTACTCCTTTCTCCCATAGGAGACTGCAGGCAGACTACTAATATTGCTACTCTGAGAAATCCCACCTGTTGATCTTACACAGAAAGGAAGCTATAGCTGTGTCAGATGTATATCACCAGAAGGAATACTCCAAGTGGACCAGACCACACACTTAGCATGGGCAAGGAAGAAAAGTCTTCAAGAACAGTCTCTCCTTCCTAAGGTGGGAAAGTGTTGCCACCCTCTAGTACTGTGTTCAACAGCTACAATTCAGTTCATCCCATTATGAAACATAGCAGCTATTACAGCTATTTACAGATCTAGGAATCAGCTGTAAATGATAACACTGACTCCAATGTTTGGACATATCAAAAGAGCTACATTAACCCAGGGGAACTTTGTTTTTTAAAAATCCAAGGTAAATGTAAATCTGATTCAGAGCTTGTACAAACAGCTCAGTACCTAACTGCTGTCTCCACCTATTCATAATTCAAGAGACCAAACTAATACAAGTGCCAGAAGCCTACAGAGGTACCTAACTTCACATAGAGCTTTCAAGACTATTGAAAGCCTATTTCAGTTTAGTCTAGTTTTTCCCTCTGTTTCATCTCCCAAGCGTTTATGACCTCCATGTGGGAGGAAAAAGTCCTTGACTCAGTGCTTTAGGATTTTTTCCCTTAACATCTGTATAATGTATACCATAAAAAAATGATCTTAGTGAGGCCCACAAGCCAATGTATCTCCTTCCTTTTGTGATAACTCTCACCAGAAGACCACAAAGCCCAGATTTTTACATGATTTTCCCCTCAGTGGCCCAGTTGTTACAGGAAGAAATAAGTCTGTATCACAGATATGCCACCTCTTGGACACAGCACTGCCTTTCTGAGCAATACTGAACACACGCTGGAACCTCCTCTTAGTCAGGAAAAAGTCTTCAGCACACATCTTGTATTTCCAGGGCTAGATAGTCTGTCATATAAAAGGTAGACCAAACCAAATGTATGTCTAGTTATGATTGAAAAACAATGAGCTCTGCCCAGCCCTTGGGAGAACAGTTGTTAGCAACTATCCTTGGAAGAACATCTCAGGCAGATGAAGCTATCCACCATCACTACACAAAGCTTTCCCTCAATGCCACAGAAGGGAAGGCATTTCTTCTGGCAGCTGATTATCCTCTGTATTATAGGTCTTGTTCTGAGGTACTGATTAGGAAAGGGACATCAATGAAAGCCTAAGATCCCACTTCACACACTTAAAAGTCAAGCACTACAGAACCTTACTCATAACACCCATCTTTCTCAATCTACTCTTCAATCACTTCAGTGGAAAAAAAATAAATATATATATATATAGAGAGAGAGAGAGAGTTCTAGCTCACTAAAAGATACAGGTTGCTTTCTGTTGAATATTAGTGCCATATCTGCATATTATTGGACAAGAGATTTTTGTCACGTTTTGTCACATTGGATTTTACTTTGACATTTATCTTCAGTATACGAAAACATGAGAAACTACTGACATGGTCCTGATCTAGGAGAATTACTGAACCTTGCTTAGAAGAATGTCATTTTTCAAACAAGTTTTAGCTTTAACTTGTCCAAGCACTTTAAAGAGGATTTTTCTCTAGGCGAAATGTTAAAAGCTGTTCTGGAGTAGACATATGGCTATACAGTTGCCTACAATTACTGAATACTTTAGTAGTCTGGTTCAATTTAATTTTTGCAAAATATTTTTAGATGCAGAACTCTAAACCTCAGAAATGAGAGTCAGATAGTGATGTTGCCTATGAATACAAAATGTAATATGCTCCAATCCCAAAGGACAGTTACTAAAAATCATAGTAATGATTGCCATCACTAAATGAGTATTTTCTAATGGTTACACATAGGTTGTCTGAGACAACATTCCCTTCCACTGTGCTCAGAATAAGGATTGGATTAAGTCAGAGATCACTGTGGAATAAAACAGTAACTCCAACACCAACATGTGTTATGGGATCCCTCTTGCAAGATGAAGGACCCAGTCATGAAACTATATGGTCTCACCTAGAAAACTGAAAAATCATGGTGGCTTCTTCAACGCTTAAGCTAAATATTGGTCAGAAAAGTGGTTTTGAAAAACAGCCCCCCTGGCTGCAGTAGGAAGGAGAGGAGCTTATTCAGCTGCTGCCTGCTATACCTGTTCCTTGAACACATGAATGACAGAACACTACAGCAGAAAGCAGTTTCTTTTGCTACCATATAACCCTGCTGCAACCCGTTTGCTCCCTAGCCCTGCCCCCACCCTCCATTAGAGCAAACTAGTCCATTCATAGACAGGTTCAAATGGATGCTTGTGATATTGAAGAAATTTTCTGTTAATAAAAATATAGCTATAGAAAAGGTTCCCATAACTACTCTTCTATAAATTCATCTTTTATAAGTGACAATGTGTGGATTAACTTTAGGAAGGTAAACACTTCAGGTTTTGCCATTGTGTGTTGCAGACACAACCACCATTTAGGATTTCAGTTTAGCCAACCGCTTGAAATGACTGACTCAGAAATACTGACTCATGAGAATGAGGTTATAGAAAGTATCAAGCAGAAGAAATCAATCTCAGTTCCATTTTCATGTTTATCTTCTTCTATTTTTACATTTTCCATCTCTTGGATCATCAACTTTAATTTGGAACCTGACTGATCAAATGTTTTGCCTTGTATTCTCATAGTGAGCTTAATGGATATTTGGCTACGGTGTACAACATCGATCAACAGTAATAAACGACTCAGCACATGGGAGATGTACTAATTTTTTGCCCATAGCACATCAATAACACATTTTACACAACAACACAAAAACTCCATTGCGCTGTCCAAGGAGAACTTTGTCATGTAACTCTCAGGCATACCTTCTACTTAGACACAGTGCTTGGGAGAACAATCTCCACTCCAGCACTAACATAAGCAACATAAGTTGTTGGGGTTTATTTATTTATTTTTGTTTATTTTTTTCATTTTTTTAATTATTTTTATTTGCAGTAGTTGTATTCTTGTTTGCTTTACATCTACCGAGACTGTATTGTTCTGGGTTTTATTGTATTGATTATGTAATGCTGTAATAAGAGGAAAAGGTATGCATTTTGTTGACTAAATGATAATGGTTTCACATGTGTAACCAGTCCCACTTACTTTTGGCATGATTTTATTAGGTTTTTCATTTGTTCATGTCATCTCTGTATTTGCTGTTTCTTAATGCCAGTGTTAATATAGGTTTATTGGCTATAACACTTAAGACTAATAACCATGTGGAAGCTAAAAGCAAAGTAACTATTTGAACATCCCAAATTCCAAAGCAATGAGACTATAACATAAGAAAGAGTGAAGGGAACATGGCATCATTTTACTCCACTGTCTTGAATATTGTAGATATAATACCTGCCTGTTCATCCCTAAGATAAGGGCTCCTGCAAAGCACTCAGGGGTCTTCCTCTGCTGATCTACCACCAGCTGGTTAGAGAGCAGGAACTGGAGGCCTAAGGTGGAGATAAAAATGTCCCCAGCTCCATCTGGCTCCCAGGCATGTACTTCCAGGGTCACTCTTTGCCCTCACACGAAGACAGGAGCAGGCAACAGTCATCTGCTGGTGTAGCAGGAAGAGCTCAGCTGCTCCTTAGTCCTTTAGCTGAAGGCAGTGCTTTTAAGAGATCTTGTATAGGACACTCTGGGAATCCAGGTTTTACCTAAAACATACTCAGTGTGTGCAGTCTTGGTCAGGTTTTCTTGTTACAATTTTTCAATTGCTTTCTATTATACTCTCTCCAGCTTTTCTGTATATGTCTTTATCATGTATAAAACTGGAAAAAGAATTCAGTCTAGGAGCTTATCACATTGGAACAGGACAAAATAATTAGCTGTCATACTCTTGTATACAATACCTTCAGTAATGAGTCCCAGAATGACATGTTCACGTTTCAACATTTTGTCACATTGGTGACTTGCATTTATTTTCTAATTTGCAATAGCCCACAGATGCTTCTTCTGACTGAACAATTCCCTACTTTCTATCATTGAATTATATTTTCTTCCTTGACTGTAGTGACTTGTGCTTCTTTTGATTCATTTTATCTTGATTTCTGACCAGCTTGCCAGCTGCTCAGACTACTTTTGAATTTAGTTCTAGCTCACCCAGACTAGATGATGCACTGGGAACTTTGCACATAATACCAACTCCATCAATTAAACTTCTCAGTTTCCTAAGCCCATTCTGAATATAAAAACATTTCTTTTTCATATGCAGCAATTCTGCACACATCAAAACTTTAAATTGTCTGTGGTGAATAAAGGACTGTTCAGCTGATGGTTCTACTCAGCTGTAATCTTCCATTTTCTCCTCGTGTTTTGTTTCTTTAGTTCTCATGTGACATAGACAAAACATTCAAATTCATCTCTTAAGGGGACAGAAACATAAGTACTAAAACATTCAAGGCACATTAGGTTAACCTCTAAAATTAATATGCAAGCTAACAACTGTAAGTCATTTCACTGAGTTTATTTTCATTAATCTAAACCAAAACAATCCTGTTGTGCATTCTAGAAGTCTTCAGTGGTGCACATTAGAACCAAGATGCGTCTGAAGCACCAGTGTACCAACAAGGTATTGCTGAACAGCTGCCGACATCAACAGCTAAACTTCAAAACCCAGGTAACCTTTCCATTCAAGAGGGCACCATAGGCTGCCCAATATCAACTTGTATTTGGCTTCTCTTTTAAGTGATTTTTTTTTTTTTTTTTTTTTTTGTGCCATGAATAATGGTGAGATTGTGGAATAAAGCATATGCAGATTTCATCTAATTCTGTTTTCCAATGTCTGGTTCATTTCTCTATGCCCATCATTGTCTGGTGTGTGGTTGCATGCCCATCTCACTGCAATCTTCATTTCTGTATTGACATTCACATGTCTCTTTTCATGCAGTTAAAAAAAAGACACTATTGGTGAATTGTTGGAACGGTTGGAAATATTGGTGACGGCAGACATGAACTTGACAGGTTTTTTTTCCCTGCATGTCCTATATGTTATCCTATATGACATATTTTACTGACAAAATTTAAGGTTTTATTTGGTAAACAAATGCAATGCTGGTTGAGTCCAGTGATTTACATCATGTAAAAACAGAACATCTTAAGCAACACATGTGCAATAAAAGCAAACAGATGTTTGCAGTCTAAGCACTGTGCTAATGGTGGTGGTATGGCAACATATCAAAGGCAAAACACAACGTATCCAGAATTGCCCACTAGAGTGTTAAGCACAGCTGCATAACTTTGAAGGAACAACCAATAGGATATCCCAAACCACTTTGTGGCATGCTGCCATACTTAAGGTAAGAATTTGTAATTAACTGCTAATACCTAAACTCCTCAGCTAAAACGGTGTGGAATTTCTTGCAAACAAGACAAAGATATGAAATGTAGTAAAACCATTGCTTGTTTTACAGCATTAACATAGCAGCAACACTACTGTTGTTTCATACGTAGTGAAATTAAATGTGCCCCAAAAAATCCACCTCAGGAGGCCTGATCTGAGGTTTTATGGAATTTTCCAGGCTGGGTAGCTACAAAACAAGTGTTGGAAACACAGCAGCAGGAGCACGTGCATTGCTGGAAGAGCACAGTGGACAAGTCATGACACTTACGGGCTGACACCCTATTGGCTTTGTAATCCAGTGCATTACAAAGAGTGCTGTTCTCAGCCTGTTGGAATGGCTGGAACTATGCACAAGGTGTCAAAATGTCATTTCATTCATACCACTGAATGTAAACTTCACTAAAATCTCAGAAGAAGCTGCAGTTATGTACAACTTCATATAATCATATCTAACAAAGGCAGCTATTCCCTTTTTCTGATATTTCCCTAAATCTGACATCCAGAGAACCAATGGCAAAACTGCCATTGAGGGAAACTACCAGAGGGAAAAAAAGTGAAAATGACATCCACCCCTCAGAGTTTTGAAGAGATGCAAGACATGGACTCTGGATGGCTCTTGAACAGAAGGCCTTTATTGCTATCTTTCACTCCTACATATACTTTCCCCATAGCCCCACATACTGTCCATGCGCCTGAATCTGACATACAATTGGTTAGAGACCCTCAGACATGCACCTCGAGCCAGCCAGCAATTGGCCACCACCCAAAGCTCATCCTTAGCACTGTAGCCAGTTTTCTTTATCTTAACCTTGCTCAAGTTTTTGTTTTTTTTTGCCGCTTGCTTCCTCATTATCTCTAATTCAGGGATGTGTGAAACAGCGCGAAGCCACCTGCAAATTCTTTTCCCGCAGAGTTTTACAAAAAGCTGTTAAAAAGAAAAAAAATTTTGATTTGTTCAAGAAAAATGCTACAAATACCAACTGATGTATAGCAGTTTGCTTTTTGCTCTGTGCAAAGCATCACATGATAACAACTTTTTTTAAAAATACTAAAATTGAGCAGAGAATTTAGCAACAAGTGAATTAGAACAGGTATTAAAATCCCAGATATAAATATGTTGGGAAACATGCATCTGTTTATGTACAGACGTTTGGCCTCAACTATGTTCTTAAATATCTTGCTGAACATATAATACACTTAACAAGAAAATAATAAAATAGAATCACAAAATATGCCAAGAAGTGTTCATGCATTCCCTTACTTGCTACAGCACATGCTAGTTATCTGTTACAGCATCAAAAAATAAATTTAATATGTTTTTAATGAAAAAAGCAAGGAAATATTTTCTAAGAAGCTGGTAAACTCAAATACTAAAATAAGTTGCATATTTTCAATACCTTCCTGTATGAGTCTTGAAGTAGTGTGTATTACAATACAATACTTTAATTTTGATAAATAGTTCTGAAGTATAACATGGATTTAACACAATAACAAGCAAGCAAAAAAAAAAAAAATCAAATCATAAGCTTGCAGAAAGCAGACTATTTTTGAGATAACATTGGATAAGACTGGAGAATTTGGAAGTTTAACCTTCAGCCCAGTAGTTTTCCGAACTTTTCAGACTGAATAAACATACAAAAAGGCATGATAAAACTGCAGTTCCACATCTTTATCACAGATTTTTCATGCTTTATATTTCTCAGCCAGTTTCAATTAAAAGACTTGATTTTTTTTTTCCTTCCCAAAACAATTACATTACACATTAGTGAATAAAGATATAGTTGCTGCAAACTTCATTTTTTTTAATTCAGGGCACAGCTTAATGTCTTCTGATCTGACAAAGTGCCACTCCTCAGTTTACACTGCCCAGCTTTTTGCCTCCTTCATTTGCATGGCTCCCAAGCACACATGCTCACAGGAGCTGCCATGCAAGGCTAGGCTAGAGGTTTCTAGCAGGGAATGCAATGTCTTAGTTTATGTTGTGGTTGAAGACTGTGGTCATCATAACTTTAGCCTCCGAGTGGCTCAGCAGAGCCAAGCAGGGCTCTGGGGAATGAGGACAGCAGCTGGACTAGAAAATGCAGTTCAGGTTTTGAATGATATTTTTAACTTTAAATTCCAGATACATTTACCAATGGCTGGAACAAGAGGAAGACAGCAGTAAAAAAATAATAATAATAATAATAAAAATTAAACACACCTCCTGTAGACCATATGATCTCTGGATAGCAATGTCAGGCAGAATGAGCAGACAGATTAAAGATGTCTTTGCTGTGCTTCCTTATCATTGGTCCTCAAAGCAAAGATTTAAGCTCATGCAGTACAATGAGTGCTGCAGAAGAACAGCTCTCACCCCAGTCACTCTCTTGATGCCCATCTCCCCCCTTGCATTATTCCCAGATTCCTTCCTTAGAGCTCTGCAACTGCAGACGGCAATTTTCAATTAGGCATGTGCTTCAGGGGAAATAAGGAATTTCCCAAGGTCACTTTAGGGCAATGAAATCACACATGACACAAAATGCTTACACTACAAAATGATAGCATAATGGAATGGTAAAACCTTTAACAAAACCCTAAAGGGAGCGCACAACTAGTACAGCAGGGTCATTTATTATTTCAAGCTCCCCATTTACACCTTTGAAAGTCAGTGTTTCTTTTTATGGAAAAAGTGATGAGGTAACAAAAAAAAAAACAAACAAACAAAAAAAACCATGATGTGCCCAGCTCCCCTTGCCAACGTGTAGGACCACTCAGTTTCAAACTGAATGTGAATCAGAAATATATATATATATATGCAGTGATGGTTTAATTTAAGTCTAGAAAGCATACAAACAAATTTTCTGTTTATAGGATGAACAGGTTACTAAATGTGAAAAACATTTAAACCATTTGTTGTGGCCTTTCATTTCTAAACAAAAAAACATGGCAATAAAAGCTAAATACATCAAGCAGTTGCTGTTTTAAATGTGACAAATGAGTGAAACTTCTCATGAATTGAAACCACCAATAACTCATCAGTAAGACAACAGAGAGGGAAAAAATATTTTTGGTCCAAGTAATCAAAGCTTTTGTCATAACCATAAATAATCTGGTGCTTCTCACCTTTGGCATACAAACAAAAATACCAATTCAGTCATGCATTAAACTCCTGATTGTCAAATTCAAATATTTCTGTTTCACTTCAGTCTTGTTTCTGTTACACAATTAAAGATGGTACCATAGACATATGCACAGACTTGCTGCACCTTTGCCTAGGTTCAGGATGTTCATTTCCAAACTATACAGTCCAATACCTTGCCATTGTTACACCCTGAACATGGGTCTGCTATTAAAACTGGTATCAAGGAATCATTGATTGAATGAAGAATTAATCTTTAAACTATGTCACAGTGAATGCTAGCTCTTGTTTTAATCAATGAATACAACACATCACACATTAACATAGATTGAAGACCAATGAGTAGGGCAGGAGGTTGGTTTGCAGGAGCTCAGAAAGGAGACGAGTCATTCTATAACCCAGCCACAGCTATCAGATTTTGTTGTGATTTGAGATAACATGCAAGGTCTAACCTGTACTTTAAATTGCTTCATCTACTTTGCAATTCTTTTCTCACTGTAAACAAGAATAGTTTTCCCGGGATATATCTTCCATCCATATATCCTAGTCAGAGAAGAACTTGCTTTATAGTACATCCAAGTCAATGAAAACTCATGCAACACCATGGGCACAGCACCAAGCAGATGCAAAAAACACAGGGTAGACACTGGTGTTAGGCATGTCCTGGTGTGTTACACATGCTGTGGGAGGCAGAAGAAGGCACACGTTGTGGTCTGAGGGGATGAGACCCCACAGTGCCTCTTCTCTCCCTGTAAGAGCCACAGTCAGAAAGCTCACCTAGGGGCAGCCTGCAGCTTAGGTGGCTACTCAGATCTTAGGGTAGAGTAAGCTCATGGCAGCCCAACAGATACCATGTAGGCTATGAACCAGGGTTATATCTCACTTTGCATGATGAAGGCAAAAAAGCATTAACTATTGTGGGACGGCTAGACACTAAACTGACAGGGCAATGTAATTTACTGGATACACTACAAGAAAGCTGATTTAATAGTATGTTGGTCCAGTGTCTTCTTCTGTCCTTTAAATTCATACTTTAATTACTAACACCCCTGCTAAAATCTTTCCTCTGTGCTGCCACTCAATTCACAATAATAAAGGTTATATGCAAAATGGACTGGAAACCACAATGATGAGAAGTTAAACAAGTTAAATTTACAGTTCTAGTCCACCAGTCCTACATTGTTTTGTCTGCTGTGGTGTTTTCCACCAAGACCAAAGGTGATTGATGGCAATGAACCCACCAGCTGTAGTGCTGAAGCAGCATTTAGGACCTACCTTCTTTGCAATGTAGAAGCTGCCACAAAATTCCCTGCTGGACTGTTCTGGTTATTATTATGTCATTGCCATTAATACTTAGCTAAACATTGAAAGTCAGGAGTTTAGAAATGTCTTACATATAAATGAATGAGGATCTATATCAACACAAGTGAATTTTAATCCTGACAGTTAGTCTCAATGAATTTTAACCAGGTAATATCATATTACTATCTCTAAGCAAGCATTCATTCATAAAAATTTGAAATATTTAGAAGGAAGAGGGTTTTTACATAATCTTCATTGAAAGCTTCTCAGCCCGTAGGCATAGGACTGTACTGTACTTTACTTTCCCACTTTGTCTCAGCAAAAATGTGTCTGTAACTCCCATATCTAGCGCATTCACGTGCACATGCCAACATAAATATGATTAACAATGAAAATTAGTGTAAAGCAATCTTATGCCTTCCAGTTGCAAAGGTCAGAAAAGCAATCATTCTGAAAATAAATGCCACCTGTTTCTGAATAGTTTTTTGCAGTTTTTCTTAGAAGGCACTTCTCAGAAAGCTCAAAGTATTATTTCATTCATATCATTTATACCATAACTGCATAAAACTTGAAGAAACTTCCACAATTAACATGCTGATGCTTAACAGCAACCATCATGAAGGACAGCACAACAGTTTTCTTCCAGCTAGAAAGCTGTTGGAAGTAAGTTTTCAACTTAAATTTTCATTAAGTCCTGGCCAAAATCTACAAGGAACAGATTGTTGTCTCTCTCTCTCTGTCAGTATTTTACACAGAGGCTGTTGTAAAGGTTATCAGAATATGTAAATATTTCCTAAGCAACACAAAAGCTTGTTTTGAACCTGAGGTAATCCTTGTTGTAGGAGAACAAGTTTTGCTTAGACTTCTTAAACAGTACCTGCAGCTTATTTTTTAACTCACTGAAAAATTTTTATTGCTGCAGGAACTCCTTGTATTCCTGCAAATGCATTCCAGCTATGCTGACTGAGCTGCATTCATACACAACAAAATAAAGTACGCCGAAACCCTGGGAATGCTGAAGAGAGCGCCTTGTACAAAGTACAGGTTTTAAGCCACAAAATCAAGGACCTCTTCTCCAGACAGGATAGGATCATAAAATACTGCATTTTCATAGATTCAAGGAGTTAAGCAAAGCATCTCAGCCCTCTTTCCAGTCCCAGCTTATGTCTGTGTTCCATCAAAGATAAGAAACTTTGATAATCTCCCAAGCAAAAAGAAGGTGTATGAGAATTAGAAGCACATGGAACAGCCAGGAAAGCTAAATTTTTACTGCATACAAGAAGCGCACTTTTGCTTCCCAGCCCCTATAAAATCGCAAGCCATTTTAGGAGGGAACAGCAGATGTAGGACCAAGCCTCACAAGCAGCGCCCCGCGCCTCCCCGAACTTCACCCCGCCACCCTCCAGCCGCAAGGCTCCGCGTCACCATACCTGCTTCTCCATTTTTAACCCCCAGGCAGTTTTCTCGTCGGCCTGAAGTTGAAGAAAGCAGGGATAGTCCTTCCCAGCCGGGAGCTGAGCTGAGCTGGGCTGCTGCTGCTTGTGCTCCTGCTGCTTGTGCTGCTGCTGCTGTTGCTGCGCGGCTCCCCGTGCCGTGCCGTGCCGTGCCGTGCCGTGCCGTGCCGTGCCGTGCCGTGCCCTGTCCAGCCCCGCACCGCCGCTCGCCCCTGCCTCAGTCCCAGCCCCAGCTCCGCGCCACCGGGCAGGTTTCCTTATATAGGTGAACGCTAATTGCATTCCTGGTGAAAGAGGCTAACCGGGAGCGAGCTTAACTTGGTTAACTCCACAGATACCAAATGGGGCTGCCAGCCCGCCTGAAGTTTGCTGGCATAGCTCTGAAGTGGCTTCGGAGGGGAGAAGGGTTTCGTTGCAACACTGTTTAACACCTCTCAAGCTATTGCATTTCTCACAGCTCTACTAATACTGAGTGCTATGTTAGTATTGCATAAAACACTTGATATTTTTACAGAATACCCTCCTTAGCCTGTATTTCACTCCAAGAAAGCACATAGGTTACAAAGGCATGAGCACGCGCACTCTGATAGCTCCACAATAATTCGGATCCTATCAGAGTTTTCACAGAAAGACTGCTGTATACCAAATGGTATGTGAAAAAGTTAGGAAATGAGGATTGCAATACTGCTGTCAATGGAAAAAAAAAAAAAAAAAAAAAAAAAAAAAAAAAAAAAAAAAAAGCCGTGTAAGAAAAGCTCGCTTTACTGTTTTCCACTTCCTTTTCTATACAATGTAATAGCTAAGCTTCTGGTGATAGATCTGTCTTTGTCAGAGAGGTGTGATTGTGATATATTAACAGACACACCCCTACCTAAACAAAAAAATACAGAGATAGACTGGGTAACTAAAACAATAATACACTTCACTCTGCCGAGTGGTGACACACGTATTTCAGATATTCTTGACTCCTCTTGCCCACCCACTACTCACTAAACCCTTTCTGCAAGCAAAACTTCAATGGTTTTATGAACTTCAACATGTATTTAATCACAGGGAAAATCATGCAATATGTTTCCCTGCCCTTTATTCGATTTGGTCAAGATTCACCTATTTATTATGGTCCTCCTTCTAGAAGCTACAATGCTGACAATATGTAGGGGGAGACAGATGACAAAAAGCATAAAGGAAGAGGAAAAAAAAAAAACAAAAAACAAACAAAAAAAACAGAACAAATAAAACACATGACGGATGAAATGAAAACAAGAAATCAGTGACAATAGGAAGGGTTAAAAGATTTGATCAAATGATGAAAGACTGGTGTTAAAAAAAAAAAAAAAAAAAAGTACACTGAACTCCAATACTTTTTTTTTTTTTCTTTCTTTCTTCTTTCCTCCAGATGTATTGCCTATAACTCAAGACAGACGAGAGACACAAATTCTGCTTCCTGGTGACCTATGGACATTTAGAAAGCAGAGAGTACCACCCAAAAGCTGGGAATTACCATTACCCAGTGGACTAGAACTTTTCTTATCCCCATGTAATATATGTCTTAAAGATCATCAAATAATATACTGCACAGAAAAGCTATTCCTAATGACCATTCCTAATGGTTTCAATACTTCTTTCATTATAATTTTTCTCTTCCCCTGAGGCATAAACATTCAACCTTTTGATACTGCAGGAGCTTGGCTTTAAGTGGAGAAAAATGAGAAACAATACCAATAAAAGCTGTAAGACTCAGTAAATATATCTAAAATAGTCTCTCTGTACAGTGTATGGGGAATCAGGCATATGTGGCCAGGGGCATGGTGTAATGGTCTTCACGGGACTCTTTCAGGACATGTAACTCACTTGTGGCTTCACAGTGTAAGAGTATGTCAGCCTTGCCAAGTTACTGCAAAGCTGGTCTGCACAGCCTTGTATTCCCTTAACACCAGTGAGCTTGTGACCAGTTCCTGACTGAGTATCAGTTTTTCACATGAAGCAAGCAATTAAAATCCATCAGATTCCCAAAACTGCAACAACAAAGGAACGTTAAAAGGGCTGTTATGACAGAATAGTTGTTACTTCAAGTATGGCTGACATCTATCTTTAGGTTAGCCCTTTTTTTGTTAGCCAACTCAGAACCCACAAAACACTCCCTCAGTTAAGGATTTTCCTGCCATTTCTTCAATGCTTGTATAACTATTTTATTTTCCCAACCAAAATCTCAACTAACTGTCATATTCTGCATCTTACTTCCTCCTTTACCTCCATCCCTGACCCAAACACCATGTTATGAATCAGTCATAGGATTTGGGGTCGTATAGCCAGGCATGAATCCTCTTGCTTTAGCTACTGACCCTCAAACTATGACTTCATCAGAGCACTAGTAAAAACATGAGAAATTTCCTCAAGTCCTACATATGCTACCTGTGTAGGATAGAATTCCTTCCATTTATTAAAAATAAGTAGTAAAATATGTTTTTTTCTCAAATGAAAGCAAGCCAGTTAATTCCTGAAGCTAAGGGTAATAAGCCTAGCCTTATTACTTTCATTTACTTGGCTGTCACACGTGCATTATCTGCAAATGATGCCAAGATAATTACCCTGTAACCAATCTCTCCTGTTCTTCAGAAAGAGCTCTAGTAGTTCTGAGCCTGCATTCAGTCTGGGTATGTTGGAAAATCTCTAAGCAGATATCTAAAATATATTATTTTTAATGTTAGACATTAAAAGATTCAGTAGAAATGAATGTAGGTTATGACAATATGTTATTTTCTGTGTCACAGTGTTCCATATTGTTTTTGGCAAAAAATCAGCATTTAAATAATCACTCTCCTTCAGGGTGTCATTAGCTCATTTCCAGTGCACAATTTACACAAATGGTTTACTAAGGTTAGTTTAGTTCCTGCATTTTAGATAGTAAATATTTGTTAGCCCAACGACCTTTGTCCAGTAGAGCAGCAGTCCCAGCAAGGTTCTTGTGGCTGATCAGAGTAGTGCTATGTTCCTCATGACTGCCAGTTGCATGTCTCACTAGCCATATTTTCTTTATCTCAAAAGATGGTTTATAAGAAATATTTCTTCCTATACTTTCTTATTAAAAGACTGGTGGATTTTCCTTCTCCCATTTCTGCCCATTTGTTAAATCCACAGTCCTGTCACTGTTTATGTTGCTATACCAGAAATGGAAATCTAGTATACATTTCCATGGCAAATTTTGATTGAATGGAATAGATAAGAACAATACATCCAGAAATTAATTTCCTATTAAACAAACAATGCTAGTCCCTAATCTTGCCATGTATGTCCAAATATCTGCCTTGACTTTTTTTCTCCATTAAAAGCTATGGGTGGTAACACAGAAGATTTAGTCTCCTTTACTGAATTCTTACTCAAGGACAAGGTTTCCTTCTGAAGTTCTTTGTAGTCTGAAATTGTTCACACTTGAGCAACTCAATAAACTGGCTAAATTTAGCCAGGTAAGTAGGGTAATAGAGATCTCTCAAATTTCATTGAGAAATTGTTGCACCACAGTTTCCAGAATTAAGCTGTTAATGCATTCTTGAAGTTCTGATTCCTTCAATTCAATAGCAACACTTCCTTTCACTTTAATATTGACAAAATTTCTTACCTCATCTTGGTATCTGCCTCTTTACATCTTCGGTTTCCCTTAGAGATGTGCATCACTGAGCATCCCACAATGCATACTCTGTTCTTTTGGACTGCAACAAGATCATTCCTTCAATAGTTCATTGTTTAATCTCAGCTTCATTACCTAGTCCTTAAATCACGCAACATACTTTGCTAGAATGGCAGCAGTGAATACCTTACACATAAGGTAGATTCAGTTCTAACAGCCTTCATTTAACATACAAATAGACTCAGAGATATACAGTAGCATGATGCATCTCTTTCCATATCAAAAGATCTGCTAGCTTAAATACCTAAAACACTGAATATGTTATTACCAAGTCCACAAGTGTTATTTCTGCACTGGCTTTAAAATCTTCTATACACATAGGCTACTAACTTTGTGTTTTAAAATATGTGGTAGTCTGCACAGATGCATTAAGGAGAATTGTGCTCAGACTTTTGGTTTAATAACTGAAAAAGCCGCAAACAAGATGCTTTACTGTAGAGTATAGCTTTTTCTGAGCAAGCTGGGGAAATGTACTGGGTCTGGCTGGGATGGAGTCAACTGTCGTTATAGAGGCCTGGGTAGTGCTCTATTTTAGATTTGTGTCTAAAACAGCATTGATAACACCTCTCAGCCATTAGTTCCATGACTATAACTGGGAATGCACAGATACATCAGGCAAAAATATGTCAGTACCTGTTAGCAGGCGTGCTAGCAACAAACTTGGGACCAAGAGCTGTAGACATAGCAGATAATTTATATGCTCAGATAAAAGAAGGCACAGGGTTTGATATGCTTTTCTGTCAATTTATGCTACTCTTCTCTTCCAACAAATGCAAAATAAAACTAATCTAACAACCTATAGAACCTAAGAACACAACACTCAGGCTGTAAATGAAAATATACAAGAAATAAGAAACTAAAAGGTTAGAGTACTCAGAAGCAGTAACTCACAATGGCATGTACTGCAGGCAGCTGAGCATATACCTTATCAGGGGAACACTAGCTGTACGGATCAGTTAACTTTATGATACAACCTTTACTTTTTATTATTTCCTGATCTGGTGTTCAATTTTACAACCTTAATGCAAGTTACTTCGCTAATAAAGCATTTCTTATAAAATTTGACCATATTACTTAACCTTTACACAGGAACAAAGATGTCAAAACAAGTTACAGGCTAATGTCTAAAGGTATTATTTTTACCCTTGGGAAACAAATTGAGCTTTCTTCCCTGTCGCTGTTTCAAAATTCATCATTAAAAGCTATGTAATACAACAAGTTACTATCTTTAACCTTGCACCATGTGTTCTTCAGGTTTCAGTAACATGCTTACACCAAACAAGAGTTTTATGTTTCCATTAAATACATTTAAAACTCAAGGTTGTGCTATTAGGTGAAGCAATTAGTGCAAGATCGAGCAAAAAGCTATTTGGTCCAGAAGAGTTTAAATACCTTATCTGGAAAAGTTAATGAAATATTTACAATGTTGCTATTAATGAAGATTAGAGATGGATTAAAATGGCATTTGGAAAATAAATCAGACAATTAAATAGGCTTTCAGAACTGTGGAAACTCCTTAGGATCCAGGGAACAAATACTCAGAATGCCTATACTAAGAAGGGCATTTTGAAAACACTTAGTTTTTAGTGCCATAGGACTCCAGATTGCAGAAACTGCCTTCATGTCAACATTAAGGATTATAAGCACTGTGATGCTTAATGCTGACCAGCTGTGCCTTAAGCTTTGTTTTAAAGTCCTTTCAAGATGTCTTTAACTGCATCACCTTCTATATTCAGCATGCTGTGTTAATGATGGGGCTACTATAAATGGTTGTTAGTATTTGATGTGACCATCAGATTAGCTAAATCAGTAACGTGATCTTGAGTTACATGGAGGAGAAGAGTGACACTGTAAATGAAACAGCCATTGTTAGTTGAATTTTTATATCGCATTCCATGTATTTCTGCAGAAGACGGAAAAAATTGGCCAAACTAGAAAATCCTAAATGAGTCAAGAGAGGTGATCCAGAGCAGAGGTGGCTGAAGAGGCAGAGCAGGACTGTGTTCCGTTGTTTGCTGAGAAGGCAGCATAAAACAGCTTGTTGACACACCTTCCCTAGCATTTCTCAAAGAGTCACAGTTTGGCAACTGTATTTCTTCCCAGTGAGTTCATTTTCCCTGACTGGGAAAGAAGTGAAGTACTGAAAATTAGAGCCCATTCAGCCTAAGCTGTTCTGCATTTTCTGGAAGAGAAACAGTACAGTGTCTCATACCGTAGATAAGTGGATTGCCTGACAGAGGTGCATCTCTCTGGACTGACCACAGCAGAGTGAGTATACCTGGCTTAAACACTTCAGTTAGGTTCCTTAAACTAGAAGAGGTGGCTGCTGGCCAAAGAATATATGAAAATGAGTTATATAAATAAGAAAATATTTATTAAAATGGATATTATACACATTATTTTGACTGAAACAACACTATTCCTTGGTAGAACATAAGAATTAGCTTGATCCTTAGTTTTATATAGTCCACCTTCAGGCAAAAACACTCTGAGCCTAACTGTATGCATAAAGACATCAAAATTTAGGGAAAGGACAGCCAAAGTTTTACATTCTGGGAGTTCTGCCTATTAAAAGGGAAATGTAGGAGTTTTTCTTTATAAGTCCTTGTTATGTGGAAAAGCTGAAGGACTGATCAATAGTTATGGTGTTCCCAGATCAGGGAGGGGGAGGAAATCATTCTGCAGGACTTAAACAGGAATGCATATATTGTGAAAACAAATGTTTTTATTAAAATGTGATCTGTCCCAGTCACTACTTACTGTACACAGTAAATTGATTTTGTTCCAAAATTTATGGAAAACAACTAGTTATAATGTAATTTTAGACTTTGTGTCCATACAAATGAAAATCAGAAATACTACTGATATATAAAAAACACTTATTAAAGGAACTGTACTTAAGAGTAGGGAGGTAATAACTTATGCATTCACGTAACAGCTGAGGCTTCACTTAGGATAAATATTCTTTGACCTTCACATTGTGAAGATGAGAGAGCATCAAAGAAGAAGTGCATTAAGAAAGCTGGAAGATACAAGGAACAAGATGTGAAGGACATCTAGTTTAAACAACAACAACAAAAAGAAACCAAAATGAAACAAAACAAACAAACAAAAGAAAAAGTTGGAAGTTTTAGGGAGTTTTTGAGAGAAAAAAAAGATGAAATGGAGAGAATTGTTCATGGTAGACATGGAGAATGTTCACCTGAAATATAACAAATTTAAACTAGATGTGAGGACAAACCTCCAAAAAAGAGTTATTCATCAATGGAGCAGTCTGACAAGGGAAACCCCTGAGATACCACAAAAGGAAATACTTAAATGGAGATTAGATAATATACTCAAAATAGTGCAGCAGATAAACCTGTAAAATATGTAAGAGGCTGGAGTGGATAACTTCTTTCAGCCTATACTTCTGATTCTTTTTTTAGCACTTTATAGAAAAATCTCTTTATAAAATGTGGCTTGCAATTGTAGGTAAGTCCCAGTCCTACAAAGATTTAGTTATTTTCAGGTTCTCTAACTATGAAAATAGCTTAATTTCAGCTTATTTTAACTTACTTCATATCATAGAGAGTGGTCAGAAATATGCAAATAGTTTCTCCTCCCTAAGTGTCTGAAAATTATTTTAACAGTATGTGAAGGATTATAGCTCAAGACCAGGATACACCAGTTAACACCAGATCATTTCCATTCACTCTAAAGGAAATTCATCTCTCCCATTCTTCCATTGCCACCTGCTACCCAAGGCTAGCTGCTGAGTGGTATTTGAGCCTTCCCAAGTGTTTACAGGATTTTGCCACAGTTACCCATAAACATTCCTCTGATGTAGCTTTAAATGTAGTGAAATGACAACTTCAGGAGATTTGCAGGAAACAATAGGATGGAGATTTTACCATGCTAGGCGTTTTCACCATCATTCTGCTTTCTGTTTCTCTAGCTGATGCTCTCGTGGACTTCCCATGTGGGATCTGCAGACCTACTCACAGCCCTAAAGCAAGGGGAAAACATTCCCCTGCCAAACTCTCTGCTATCTCAGGCAGCATTTAACACATGGTATAATATTTTGTGGGGGAATACTAAGTCTAAGCTCATTTATCAATTCAACTCTCAGATACTTACATTGCAAGTAGCAGAATAATCAGCTCCATATTCATGGATACCACCTTGCCCCACTGCAGTGTCTCCTGTAAATCAGATACCTGAGACAGGAAAAAAAATAACAGATTCTACATATTCACAATACAGATGTCTCCACTTCTGAGCTAAACACTGTAGATGGATGCCGTATTCAATGGAGAAAAATAAGCACTTCAAGGACTCAGTTCAGTTGAGCTATTTTGGGTATCTGCTTTAGAAATTATGCCCTTTAAGTGTCTATTTTTCCCCAGGGACTGGAAAATGGACATTGATCACTGGCTCAGACACACTACCAGCCGAGTCCCACCTTCAGATATATATATATATATTTTCCCATAGGATTTGGCATCATCTTAGTAACTACTGCGAGAAATTCATTTGTCCTCATCATTAAGGTATGCTGATGTCACTCAGCAGAGAACTCCTCCATACCCTTAGCTGCACCATGAATTAAGAGTAAAGTGGTCAAACAGTAGGAAAGTAGCACTTCTGTCCTGGAATAACAGAACCAAATCACCATATATCCTGTACCTGTAACCAGTGAGCGTCACTGTCAGGATCCCTTGAGCCATCAGGAGATGCTGTTACAGGCAAAATTCCTTTGAGAAAAAAGTTTGGCCACTTGGTTATTTTGCCTAAATATATGTGTATTTGTAAATACTCGCTATGGAGACATTAGTTGGTTATCTTATTTTTTGGCCTTCTTCTGTTTCTTTACAGGAATGTTATGACCCTTCTTATCCATTTGAGCCTTCCACTTCCTTTCCCTCCCCTTCCCTTTCCTGTGGAACTGCTGGAAGGCATGTGCTGTGAGGAGAGACTGAAGACACTTGGGCTTCACAATCTGGAGAAGAGGAGGCCCAGAGGTGACCTCACTGCTCTCTGCAGCCTCCTGAGGAGGGGAAATACAGAGGGAGGTGCTGGCCTCTGCTCCCGGAGAAGCAATGGCAGGGCACAGGAACAGCACAAAGCTGCACCAGAGGAGGTTCAGGCTAGGCATTCGGAGAAATTTCTTTACCATGAGGGTGTGCAAACACTGGCACAGGTTTCATGGAGAGGTGGTTGATGCGCCATGCCTGTCAGTGTTCAAGAGGCATTTGTACAATGCCCTCATGCTTTAACTTTTGGTTAGCCCTGAAGGGGTCAGGCAATTGGACTTGAGAGTATTTCTGGGTCCTTTCCAAGTGAACTATTATAAATAAATTCTAAATAATTCTTTCCTCCTTTCTTTTCCCTTTCCCTTTTTCTTTTCCCTTTCTTTCCAAGTAGTCCCTCATGAACCACACTGCGCTCTTATCTAAGAAGTAGAAAACCAGCAAACGTGATAGTATTTCAGCTCCACATTAGATTCATTTAAAAAGGAATTAGAACTGCTCAAATGAAAAACAACCAAACAACCAAACAACAACAACAAACAACCAAAAAACAAACAAACAAACAATCAATCAAACAAAAACTAAGCCACGCTTCTCAGGTAGAAAGCTTCCAGAATATTACGCAAACATACAAACATATACATGTTAATCACAGAGACAGAAATAAATGCTCAATTCATGAAAAAAATTAGAAAAGAGGTTTAATTAAATCTAACCATTGAGAAAACTCTTCTGCCTGTAATCTGATCTATAGGTAGGAAAATGTAGTCACTGTCATTGGGGTTTCATTATTCAGGGGAAACAATATTTACTTTTATTTCTTCTCTTTTTCCTCTACTGCTTAAACACCTCTCATTACTCTTTCCCAGTAATCTGGAGGGTGTAATTGAAGGAAGAATTGAACAAAATTGTTCAACCTCTTATGGAAAATGCTTCAGCACATATTTTCATGAATTCGAAAAAACTACCAGCCATCTCTAAAAACTGACAGTAGTTCCGTTTTCTTTTCACCAAAGGAGTTTTCAGTTTAAAACAGTGTTAGAAATGTAGCATTTACTGAAGAATTTATATATATATATATAATATATATATATAATATATATATATATTTATTTTCCTTTGGGAGCTTGTGGATTTGGGAAAACATGAGAGTTTTAAAGAGGTATGCGGTTTTTATAGTCTGAAAGTGCCTGAATAATGTAAAATGCTTAGAAATTGCTTTGAGCAAAGCCAAAAAATGAAGGAAAATTTCAATCCCCCCCCCAAAAAAAAAAACAAAAAACAAAAAACCAAAAACAAACAAACAAACAAAAACTATTTCCGTCAACGCTCCGTGGCCAAATATAAGCTTTCTGCAGCCAAATATAAGATTTCTGCATGCTTTAGCATCAAAATTGATTTAAAGAAATCCAACAGGAAATTTTATTACTTGAAAAGTACCCCAAAAGGAGGCATCAGTATTTACATTAAAACTATTAAATACTGATTACATTTTGCATAAAATAAGTACTTATGCTGTTGAAGAAGATAAAATATTCAGTTAACAGACCACAGAATGACAATGAGTAAAATGTGCCCTTCTTTAACAGTAAGAGACATGCAAGTAGAAGTCATATTACAAAGACCCATCTCCTCCCATTTGGAAGGCAGGTGCTTGGAGGCAACTTGCACTTGCAAAAGAAAAGGAGGGAATTCTTCATTTATACTGTGCCAAAAGTCTGAAATAGGAAGGGTAGCAATAGACAATGCTATGACTTCATAATCTCTAACTAGATAAGCAGAAACATGCTAGATCAGTACCTAAAGGGCACATTTATGTATAAAACACTACCATCTGACGTCATTCAGGAATGAAGAAATAATGTGTATTCCCAGCAAATCAACAATCCAAGTGCAATGTCTCATGATACTCCAATACTGTAAATATGGTATTTTAAATCAAACATGGAGACAAATCTTTACCTGTCTACATTTATTGAGCACTATTACTTACATAACAGAAAGAATTATATTTCATAAGGTCTGCACTATTAACAGTTGGTTCAAGCAGAGTTCTATTTCAGATAAATACACTCCATGTATAACATCTCCCTTAAATCTCCAATTATGCTAAGCAGTTTTACTTGAGCAAGTGTATACAGTCATAGAATCATAAAAGGTTTTCTGGGTTGGAAGTAACCTTTAACTCCCCTGCCATAGGCAGTGACATTTTTCACTAGATCAGGTTGCTAAAGCCCCATCCAACCCAACTTTGAACACTTGACTATGTCCAACAAAACTCAAAGCAGATTTCTGAACACTAAAAATCAGGAAGACTCCAACCCACTCAGCTACATTGGAAAATGAGGTTTTGTGTCAGGATTATTCAAAAACATGTGCCAGTCTGCATCCAGACCATGAATAAATTTTGCATCATAGTTAACTGTGCTTCAGGTCTATAACATTTCCCAGACTCCTGAGAAGGAATTCCCAATTTCCATCTCCTCTTCAAGTCTTTTCCCAGTATACCTCCACTGTTAGCAGCTATGAAAGCCAACTTGTAGTACATAGATGGCCCATTGCACTGCTTTCTACTGAGCAACCCCAGTGACTCTCCTTCCACATTTGAGAGCTCCTTGAGCTGAAGACTTAATGGTGATTTTTGCAGCAGTTTTATTTTCTTTCAGAAAGTGTGCACCACTTCTTGTATTTCTATTTCTGTTTCCAAACTACCAAGGAAGGGAAAGAAACAAGACTAGGAGGCAAAGCACAACACACAAAGTGCCAGGCTGGACAACTCAGCAAGATCCAAAAATAACTAAATGCAGGGCTTGGCAATTATTAGATGTTAGCATTAAATACCTCAGAAGCTAAACAATAGAATTAAACCACAGATACTGCTGCTGGCAAGTTACATCAGAGTAACCTACTAGGAACCTATCCCTTCAAAATATTTGTGCCTATAGAAGGAAATGCAAGCATAGCTAGGTGGGGATATGTGTACAGGCTTAAGTTGCTTATTGATACAAGAGCTCCACACCTTTATTACAGAATCACAGAATCACAGAATAGTCTAGGTTGGAAGAGACCTGCAAGATCACCGAGTCCAACTTCTGACCTAACACTAACAAATCTTCCACTAAACCATATCCCTAAGCTGTACATCTAAACGTCTTTTAAAGACCTCCAGGGATGGTGACTCAACCACTTCCCTGGGCAGCCTATTCCAGTGACTAACAACTCATTCAGTAAAGAAGTTTTTCCTAATATCCAACCTAAACCTCCCCTGGCACAACTTTAGCCCATTCCCCCTCATCCTGTCACAGCTTTAGCCCATTCCCCCTCGTCCTGTCACCAGGCACATGGGAGAATAGACCAACCCCCACCTCGCTACAGCCTCCTTTCAGGTACCTGTAGAGTGCGATAAGGTCACCCCTGAGACTCCTCTTCTCCAGGCTAAATAGTCCCAGCTCCCTCAGCTGCTCCTCGTAAGACTTGTTCTCCAGACCTTTCACCAGCTTCATTGCCCTTCTCTGGACTTGCTCAAGCACCTCCATGTCCTTCTTGTAGTGAGGGGCCCAAAACTGAACACAGTACTCGAGGTGCGGCCTCACCAGAGCCGAGTACAGGGGGACAATCTCTTCCCTGGACCTGCTGGCCACACTGTTTCTTATGCAAGCCAGGATGCTGTTGGCCTTCTTGGCCACCTGAGCACACTGCTGGCTCATAGTCAGCCGACTGTCAGCCAGTACTCCCAGATCCTTCTCTGCCAGGCAGCTTTCTAACCACACATCTCCCAGCCTGTAGCTCTGCTTGGGGTTGTTGTGCCCCAGGTGCAGAACCCGGCACTTGGCCTTGTTGAACTTCATACCGTTGGCCTCAGCCCATTGGTCCAGCCTATCCAGATCTTCTTGCAGAGCCTTCCTACCCTCGAGCAGGTCGACACACACACCTAACTTGGTGTCGTCTGCAAACTTACTGAGGGTGCACTTGATCCCTTCATCCAGATCATCGATGAAGATGTTAAAGAGGACTGGCCCCAGTACCAAGCCCTGGGGGACTCCACTAGTGACTGGCCTCCAACTGGATTTGACTCCATTCACTAAGACTCTCTGGGCCCGGCCATCCAGCCAGCTCCTAACCCAACGAAGTGTGCGCCAGTCCAAGCCATGGGCAGACAGTTTCCGGAGGAGAATGCTGTGGGGAATAGTGTCAATTGCCTTACTGAAGTCAAGGTAGACCACATCCACAGCCTTTCCCTCATCCACTAAGCATGTCACCTTGTCATAGAAGGAGATCAGGTTCGTCAAGCAGGACCTGCCCTTCATAAACCCATGCTGACTAGGCCTGATCGCCTGCTTGTTCTGCAACTGCTGCATGATGACGCCCAAGATAATCTGCTCCATGAGCGTCCCTGGCACTGATGTTAAACTAACAGGCCTGTAGTTCCCTGAGTCTACCCTCCGGCCCTTCTTGTAGATGGGCGTCACATTTGCTATCCACCAGTCAGGTGGGACCTCCCCCGATAGCCAGGACTGCCGATAAATGATGGAAAGCGGCTTGGCCAGCTCTTCCGCCAGTTCTCTCAGTACCCTTGGGTGGATCCCATCTGGCCCCATCAACTTGTGTACATCCAAATGCTGTAGCAGGTCGCCAACCATCTCCTTGTGGATTGTGGGGGCTGTATTCTGCTCCCCATCCCCTTATCTTATTAGATATCTGCAATGTATTTCTGTTCGACCAGCAACAGGAGCAATCAATCAACCACTGAGGTAGGGCTGGAGTGCTGGTAGCTGGGATGACCCCAGATGTTTATTTGTTAACGTGTTACAGAGCCTTTTGGAAAAGTGATACTGCTGACTTTTGGTTCACCTCTGCAGCGTTCAGGTGGCATATCCAGCCCACTATATATTATAGCTTCCTGTATAGCTGGAAAACAAAACAAACAAACAAACAAAAACAAACAAACAAACAAGAACCACCTATGAATGAAAAAATCAGGGTCAGAAGGTGAACTTTTTGTTGCTCACAGCATACGCATAAGGACATCAATGAGGAAAGTCTGTCTGCACAAGAGCAACTGGCTGTTCAGTGGCTTACCTTCCAAGTTATTTGGAATATCCTGAATACTGTTTCCAATACTCATATTCTTAAAAAAGGGTCCTGTACATATTAAATGGTTGCTTGGATAAACCCATTGTGTCATATTTGCTTTCATAGTATGGAAGTAACAGGACTGCTTTTTAGGAATGCTTAAGGTCAAGGTTTAACTGTGGGCAATGCCTTCAGAAAGGCTTGGAGAAGGCAGAACTCCTTTCTTCACTTTCAGAGGGTGGTGGTTATAACATGCAGGGAAAAGGAGAGTGCTATATACACATAAAGCCCTCTATTCCGTAGTTACTCATGTAACTGTGACAGCCAGTGAGATGTACTTCTGTTGAAACCCAGGGGAGACTGTTCAGGCGTTGAACAGTGACCTCTGTATGCCATCCGTACTTCACAGTCCTCTGAAGTCCATGGGTTCTTGCAGTGGATTGTACATATATTTACTAGCTCTGTTTCTAAATGTAGCAGTTCCTGTTTTCTTTTCCTTCTTGGGCCCCTGAAGATATGCCAAGCCAGTTCATTAGCATAACAGTAAGATGCCCCAGCATGTGTGATACTAAGGTTTTAAGACATCACTGGCAGTAAAACGCTAGCAAATAGATAACAAAGCTACTAATGTTCTGTTCCACTTCAGTTTGGCCAGTGAAGCCTTTGGAGCTGATTAGGAATTCTTCTCTTCATTTATTAATTTATTTTCTTTCTGGTTTCTGTGGTATGAAGTATGTATCCCTTGGGATTCTTCTTAAGAGACATGTCAGCTTGAGGTTTCTTTTTATTTCCAGCAAACAAGAAGATAATTGAAACCCTTCCTGAGTTACAGCTGTGTTTCCTGCTGGAGAGACTGACAGATCCGGTAAAGCACAGAGGACACTGAAAATGCAAAAGAGCATTTTATTGAGTTTGCCATGTTATTCCTTTCACACTTGTAACATATACACCAGCTTCCTGGACCAGAATACAGGTTCTAAATCCTAAAAGCAAATCACAATAAATACTTGAAAACCAGAGAGGAGCAGAAAGATTTTTATTTTTCTGTAGCTAATGAAAGTGCCAAACCCATCTCTCTATAAGAGAGCTTGCCAGCCAGGCTGCTGGGGGGCATGGGGGATGCAGACCCTGTGGCCATTCACCACCTGGTTTCTCTGCCGAGTGTCATTACAGCCCCCTGCCAGTTGTAGAGGCAGGCTTGTTTGTGCTGGGAACACCTGCCCAGGAGGAGTGATGTGGATATCCCCACTTTGGGGATTTACCAGCTCTCCAGCTGCTTCTCTGAGAAAACAGGGTCTTCTTCTGTTGAGTCCCTTTACAGGGGGACATTCATTTCCTGTGGTATTTGCAATAAGCCTTACCCCATGGACCAGCTGGCCATAACGTAAAGCCCATCTGTGAGACATGGTAACTACCGAAAGCTGATACAGTTATAGCGTATAAAGGATTTTTGTCTGGCATGATGTGAGTGTAAGAGACACTCAGGGCTGGTGCTTGTAGCAGCTTGAGCTAGCTGGAGATATTTTTTTTCCTTCACTGGAAATGTTACTATTTCTCAGAAAATAATAATAAAACAAACACAAACTTTCCACTGAAATAAAAATGTTATTGTAAAATGATTACCAGACTCAGGATAGAATCTCTTATCAAATGAAAAAGTCATCTACTAGGTAGGCAATACAGACCTATCAAGTCTGCATCCATGCTATGCCCTTCATGCACATATCTGAGAAGGAACCTGTTGGCGAGCAGTAGATGGTAGCCAAGGCAGCAGTGCGTGCTATATCAGACATGGGTCTCTACAGAATTTGGTGTTATATGTGGCTAAGCTCAGTGAAGAGTTTCTACTGCATGGCCTTGTATGTGAAAATGCATCTCTTCTATGATCAGACATCCACATTTCTGTAAGGGTTTGTTTTTGGAACCCCAGACACAGCCTTGTGTTTTATCAGATTTGAAAGGCCTATGGAATAACCAGCACTGTGCTGAATAAGGTGTAGAACATGGAAATTTTAGATTTATCTACCAAATCCATAACCAGAATATACTGGTAAACTAAAGACTTTCCAAAGATTACAATTAGGCAAGGAAAAAAATATTTCACTTACTGTATTTCTATATGATGCATTGAACTACTGTTTTCCATTTCCATATTGAAAAGGAAAGGTCATTTGAGCACCAGATTACTTCTCTCTTACACTGGAGCCATATTCTAATATACATGAACAAATAAAGCATCATTGCTCAATTAATTAAGCTGCACTGACTTCTTGGCAAAAAGACTCCAGATTTTATAATACCTGTTCTATCTTTATCTCTTTATCATACAGAAGTTTGCATAAAAGAAAAACAGGGAAGAATATTATGTAATTACTTGTCGTAGTTATTGTGGTTTCAGACTAAACATGGGGTCATGGTTATCTTTTTAGTCTCTGCTTAAAAAGGCTAATTGATTGGAAGAGAAAGATGCAGAGAAAAAAATTCATAATCTAACAACCACAGACCAGTAAAAAAACAGCTACTTTCTGATTACAAATAAAGGACTTGTATTTTCTAAATTCATGTTATTTTTCCCATAAGTTGTGCTATTAAGTGCACAGACTAACATGTAAGGATCTGAGTGGATAATGCACTAAGAACAAAATTGAAAACATAGCATAAACATAAAAGAGGCAGACAGGCCTGCACATAATTTGTACCATTGAAAATCTATTCCAATATCCGTTTTGAATTTTTTTTTTTAAAGAAAAAAAGGGGGGGGGGGGGAGGGGGGGAAGAGGGGAAACATTTCTTCATATTTTCTTCCAAAAGTATTTGGAGCAGTTCTGTGACAGCAACAAAGCATGTTATTGAGTGGTGGGAGAAGAAAAACATCAGCTCTTTCTAACAAAACTTTTCTCTCAGAAAGTGAGTGAACATTTCTGAAGTTGTTTCCTGACAGGGCACAAGCAGCTAGGATTAATGATTCAGTAACTAACATGCAAGTAAAACCTGTCTGCAGCAGAATAAAGAAAAAATGTTTTGAGTGACATGCGAGTGCAGAAGCATCATTTCCATGTTTTAGAATTACAGACCAAGTCAAGGATCTAATTAGAGCAGGCTGATATTTGGCACCAGCTACTGGTCTCTGGACTAGGATTCATTCTTTCTCCTGGCTGGTTTTTGAGGTAGTCCAGTTCTAGTCCTGCAGGACCACACATTAGGTACACATTAAGCAGATGTGCTCTATTGAGGAAGTCTACGTTTATCCAAGCCAGATTAGGTGTTCAAGTTGTGCAGCAAGCAGCAGAAAGACAAGCTGCCCAGTTATAAGACTTTTTTGGTGCATTCTGCAATCCACTTTGAGCTTGATAAGGTCCCGTTGACCTTATATCTGCACCTAGGCTAGCTAGTTATGCTTGCTGTGATAACCCAAAGTGAGAAGCTGTCATCCTTTTGACTTCAATACATATGTTCCCCCACTCAATTTTTGAAATAGCTTTTTTTTTTTTTTTTTTTAATTGTGCCAGTACTTCCAAAGTCATAGCTTCAAACATACATAAGGAATATAATACAGCATCCTACGTGTCTCTACAAAAGGCACCAATGTTACTGTA
>CM021765.1:128988895-129025631 GCA_011076525.1 Nettapus auritus | reverse complement strand
AATACAGCATCCTACGTGTCTCTACAAAAGGCACCAATGTTACTGTAGAATGCAACTGCAGAATCTGGGTCTCCCACCAGTACAATAGCCTGAGCCACAATATTAGAGTTTAATTCATTTTACATATGGAAGACTTTATAGAATTTAAAATATACTACACATATCTCCATGCTGTGGCTGAATTTTATGGCAAGACTATGGGGCTAGATGACAAATGTAATGCAATTCCCAAGTGGTTCACTGTAGACTAGATGATGGAAAAATATCTTTGCATAAACAAGAACACCAATAATGTTTGTGAAATGACAGAGGGGCATGGAAGTCAAGCACAAGCAATAGAAAAAGCTAACTATCCTAATACTCAAGAGGAGAAACACTGCGTTTGATCACAAAACGCATGATGTCAGCACACTGGACATAATGGGGCATGATAGTTAGCCACTGCTGCTTCAAAGCCACTGGAAAAAGCTGTTTCAATCTTCATGATGCAAGGGAGGTATGGTCCACTCTCACTGCAGCTTCTCACCCTCTGTCCCTCAGGTAGCGTTAGTCAGAGGTCTTTAAACCTGTCTGGCAAGCAAAATGACTACATTGCTTTTACATGTTTCATTTGGTTTTCCAGGATAACTCTTTATGTACTTGTAATGAATCTCAGGCTCTAAGATGGTAACAGGAATGTCCCTGGCCTCATAGCAGTGCCTCTCTACCCACAGACCATGGGCCTCATTTCACTTGGAGTATAGGCGTATTGCTCACTTTTTCAGGACCTCGTTGCTGCCAGCTCCTGGTTTTGCCTCTGTCAGTATTCCTTGTCATTTGTGCAGGGCACAGCACCAGGAACGGGTGTTATAGTGGTGAATTAAACCTTTCACCAAATGCAAATTGCAGTCTTCTTGTGCATAAGAGGCCAACTGTAGCATTAGTTAGGCTTTCCTCATAACCATCTCTTGAAATGTATATTTAAATTAAGTTGATATTTGTTTCACATGGTTTGGAAGTTTTCATCTGATACCTTCATGCTGTGCACCATATATTAATTCTCTTGGATGACATTTGCTCTGGGGAGTCAAACAATCCATTTCTCACTCCTGTCCTGAATGATTTACCAGATGTGACAAAGAGAACCCAAAAATGTGTAACTAGCCTGAAAGAAAAACACACAATCCATTTCTGTTTTAATCTCTGTGTTATGCTGGGATAACCCTATGAGGGCATATAGCAGATGCAGAGACCACTCCATTTTTATCTGCAGAGCTTTTGCTCTGTCCCTAACAACCTCTGGGACAGCTTCAGTCTCTTGGAAGCTACCTTTCACCAGGACAACAAAACTATTGTCAAAAGGAAAAAGGTGTGCCAGAAAGGAACAGATGAGTAAGTAACCAAAAGGTCTGGAAGCCCCACATGCAAAGAAGCAGAACAGCAGTGAAACAAGACAATGATGAAGGGAATTGCAAAACCAAATGTAATGCCTAGTGATGTTTTGCAAGGCCCTGTTCCAATATTGCCACAAAGAAACAGTGCCTCCCCTGTCCTTACCTGCCACCAAAGCCAGAGCCCAAATGGCCTCCCAATGAGATGGGTCAGGGAAGCATTCAGGCTGAAGAATACCTTATCTAGTTGAATTTGTTATAGAATGAACTGCACCTTGCCTTACCCTCACCAGTGTAGATGCTGGTGCCAACATAGAAGATATACTGGGAACAAAACCTGTGGCCCCTCCTGGTTGCTGTGTGTATTATGTTAATGTAAATAAATGCCCAAGACAGTAACTGGTCTTATACCATGAAGTCTCTAAAATTCCTCCTGTTCTTTGTAAAGTTTGACACCTTCTGTGTAACAGAAAAAGGACAGGCAGACATACATGTAACTTTTTACCTAGACACAAACGATATTGGGGCTGTTATAGACCTTTATAATCACAAACATTTTAATTTTTAATACTACATCCTTAGTTTATATTAATCCGGTAAAATAAAGTATCAACCTTCGTATTAAAGTTCTTTTCTTCTGCCCCTCAGTTTGTGCAACTACTGCAGTATCTGCAGACTTAATGTCCTACAATGAATTTTACATGATAGGAATGTTTGTGTTCTTTTTTCTTGAGGATTCCTGCTGGCAAATGAACTTCAACTAAGAGTGAAGAGCTAATTTAAGACCTCCAAATATTGAACTCACACTCTGCTAACATAAATGGTTCTGAAACCTACTGCTCCCTGTCACCTTGCTCATGGACCCACTCCTGGTTTCTAAACACACTCATTGGAAACCTGACAGGTAGCACCATCCATGAAGGATAGAGACTCAGACCCCAGCAGCAGTGCCAGCATATCCTCCTGCTCAGACAAATTAGCGTGCCAATGAAGAGGGACACATGGCACAGGAGCAGGGCTGCATCCCCAGCCTACGCAGCTTCTCATGGTAGACTCACTATGGGCAGGAACCCTGACATCTAAACTCAGATTGTTCTTAAGTCCTACCAGTTTGCTCAGCTTAGCTGCTCTACTTGCAATATTTTGTCACACATTATATCATCCATAAACTTTATTAGCACTGCTTTTATATTTACTTTTCCAGTAATTTATAAAAGAGAATTTAATAGAACTGACCTACAACTGATCTCTTCAAAATCCCATTTGAAATACTTCTATCCAATGACAAGTCTTCCATGGCTTATCTAATCATGGTTTATCAAAATCTTCTTTGATATATACCAACTACCAAGTGGCTAAATCTATTTTGCACTTAATCAATATCAGATAGCATTGACTTCTAATCAAAATAACATGCATTTTAGTGCTTTACAAAAAACATTTTATGTGGTGTGTAAACAATTGCTTTAATGAACCAAACTTATCAGAGGAATAAAACCAGGTTTATATTACAAGACACACAAGCCATAAAACCTGGTTTACTCACATCATTCCCATCTTCTAAGTCTGAAATAATTAAATCCCATATCACCATTCTGATTTTCATTCTTCTGTCTAGGACTGACATCAGCCTGGTTGGTTTAATAGTTCCAGTCATTCCATCTGTCATTTCCAGCTACTGGTATGCCTTAGCATGCACCCTCCTGCCTGGAATCTCTTTGCTGTCAGAAAGATAACTCAGGTTTTCTGTCTGAATAATATGATATTAATATATTCATCCAGTTATTTTGAAAAGTGCAGGCTTTTCCATACTCTTCATAACACCCTTCCTGAATATTTATAGTTATGTTATGATTTCAAGTAGCATCACAGAAAGCAAAAAATGCTATGACTTTAGCACATGCAAAGATCGACTCTGCAGATGTAGCTCTAATACTTAAAATCCTGGACACAGTGTTTTTACTGAAGCTCCAGAAGAGTCCAACATTTGCAGCTTTGTACAGCGTAGTGCTCGGATGATTCTCCTTCTACAATATCTGGACAGACACGCAAGATATTTGATTTTGTAAACCTGTGAGTTTTTGTTTGAATGCTTTTCAAGTTTCTTACCCCAATAGAGTCTTGGTAAGAGACTCTTGTTATAAGTCTCTCCATTTTAAACACTGGCTAGCTGGTATGAACACATAGCTTAAGAGTTATCCTGCTGGAGTGATGGCTAGACAGACAAGTGAACTGTTATGAAGCAATTGTTAGACAGAAAAATATATAGTGAAGACATCCCTACTACCCTGTTCACTGCAATAGATCACAACATAGCTAGTATGACCATCCCCTCAAATTTCTTTGAGGAGAGGAAAAAAAATAGTGCAGGTAGGTAGCAAAGAGACAGACATAGGAAAATATCCATAATTAAAATATGGATGCAGAAAAACATCAATTTCCACAACAAAAATACTATATTTCTTGGCATTTGGGGAAAAAATAAATGCCAAGTTTGAATTAGATGGTTGCAACATTCAGCAGCTAAGACTTTAAATGAATGATAAATTCTTCTTTTGTTCCTTAGAGATGACCTGAAATTTTCTCTTTTTATATTGAGTTGTTCTGAGAACAGCTGATGGGGTTACTCAAGGAACTAGGACACCTGGGAGAACGTGTCATGAGTATTCAGATCTAGT
Organism: Nettapus auritus; assembly: GCA_011076525.1. Lineage (NCBI taxonomy): Eukaryota > Metazoa > Chordata > Aves > Anseriformes > Anatidae > Nettapus > Nettapus auritus. Next base: position 129,021,583 of record CM021765.1, on the reverse strand, counting down.
TTTCACAAATAGCCTAACTCAACTGAAAATGGATAGAACAGAAATACTGTGAAGTGTATGATGTAGAAGCAGTGACAACACAACTAAATTTTTTTCTAAGTCGTTGTAACCACAAAAGTGGTGAAAAGTGTAAACTCCAGTTTAACATGCTGGAGGGCACAACGAAAAGAAAAGGAGCTTTTATACTGATATACAGAAAATTAATTCTTCCCATATGTAGGTATGTAATTCCACAGCAGTGACAGAAAACAATTCAGGATGTTAGCACCTCATTTTCAGCTGTCATTTCAAAACAACTAGTCCCTTTACTCTACCTGACCTCCAATTATGTCAAATGCATTTAGCTTGCTTTGGAGAGATCCACTGAACATTTTTGTTTAAGGACACTGGAAGCCTGCGAAGAAAAAGTTGAAGCATCTGAGAAATGTTTCTGTCATTTGTTTTTCACAGAAGAGTGATGCAATGGTTAAAATTTAGCTACATAATGTTTAACCACATATACAATCTGGCCATAGCATTTTGAATTAACTGCAACCTATTCAAAATCTGGTATTTTCAATTAACTGGAGCTTATTCACATCTGGCAAGCTAGCAAACAGAGCGGGAGAGTGTTACAGCAGCTTAGCAGAAGCCTGCCATGAATACACATTTGGACAGCCTGGGAGAGCATCAGTGTCACTCTGGGAATGTTCCTGGCATGGTAAAACAAAAACATCAAAGACATTACTGATTTAAAACTGCCTCCAAGAGTGCAATCTATAGTGACAGGAAATGGAAAAATTATCCTCAAAGGGACTGTGAAGAAAGAGCTAGTCCAACATGATAGTGGGTTCTACACATAAAGCTTTTGCTTTGTCAAAAAAACTCACTAAAGCAAAATATTGTGCAGTTTTTGGCCATAATTCAGAAATGAGTCAGGGCAGCTCAGAAACCGCAGGAACCAAATCAAGTTTGGAAAGGACAGCTCAGAAAGGAAGTCTTGTCATCTGCATGGTACATCTAATATTTTAAAAGGCTAGTGTAACCTAGAAACCAGCATTTAAAAAACAACAAAAGACTAATAAGGTCTGAAGATAGAACCCTGAAGAGCTACGAAAAAAAAAAAAAAAAAAAAAAATCAACTAAAATAACTACCAGAGAGCTCTGTCTGAAATTATTCCAAACATACCAAAATAATACTCACGGTAACCCAGCAGTGCCTCTTCAAAGTTGACGTTGCCTTAGCATGATTGATGGAATCAAAAGCTGCCAATAAACACAGAGGAAGTAAAAGGACACAACTTTGATCCTAGGTTAGGCTGAACACTGCTATGATCCATGAAATTACTATGCATATTTCCCAGACATAATGCACAAATTCAAATTCTTATGGAGTATCTCTTACTGATAAATTGGAAGAATTAATTGACAGAGACTTTTGCAGTAGGAAGAAATATTTATAGGATGTGTTTTTGTAAACCCTGGAAACATCCCATTAAGCCCTTTTACCAGTATTTAAAAAGAACAATATAACTGCTAAAGAGAATTTTAAGGAATCTTTTTAAGCGTTCAGGGAAAATATACAGAGTAAATTTATTGTCACAGGCTAAATCCTATTGCTACACAGAGCCTTATAAGAGTACATCAGTCAAATGCATCGTTTTGATCACTCTGTAGCACTTGAATACTGCTGCACAAAAAAAATTATTTCATATTGAGGGTAAGACATTGGTTACACTTCATCTGAACTTGACTTTACACTTTTGGGGCATTCCCCTTTGCCCTAAACCAACCAGAGATTAAGTCCTTGACAAAGTTGGAGTACACCCACTTTTTTTGCTTCAATGAACTCTTCCAACCTCTAGGGATTATTAGTGGCACAAAAGAGCTATAGCAATGCTGGATTTTTGATCTACTGTCCCTTGCTTTAGAGCTGTACAATGTATTTCCAATAGAAACTAAATAACGTTTAAAAACACTTATTGTAGTTTTGTTACGGTTTTGAGGCATTAAAATGGTCAGCAACAACCAAGAGTCTTGAGAAGAAAACAGATCTTCACATATACTTCATTGTGATTTAGGTACTTGTTTTTAAGGCTCGTGGGACAAAGCACAGGTCTGGGGCATTTGCAGATGCACCTTTGATTAGTTTGCCAAGTTTAAAACCAGTCCTTGACATTCTTGGGTTTCCCATGTGTCCAAAAGATCATTCCAAACAGCTGCAGTATTTGGCAGAGGGGGCCCTTTTGGGGGTTACCACATCAAGAAACATTGAGGAAGAAAACGGGCATATGCTGCACAATGGTTGTGGTGGAGGAGGAAATGTGCATTTGGGATACAGACAGCCTGTGAAAGCCAATGGGATCATTCTCATTTCCTGCTGATAGTCAGTCAGTCTGTGCCAACGACCAGGGCAAATGCAGTCCTGGTTGGAGTGGCAGAGGGAAAGAGACAGAAGGCTGCACTGCTGTGCTGAGGGACATAGGTACTTGGTTCACATCTTACAAGCCTTCACATAATTCCACATGGAAAATACCAAGAGGGGCACAATAATTTGAAAAACTACAGGCGTAGATGATTACTGAGTGGCACAAATAATCAGCTCACATGTTTAAACAAAATAAATCTGGACAAGACTGCTTCTTTTCACATGTGCTGAGCAGCCAATATGCAAATTCCTGTATTACTGAGATCTCTTAAGCAAATAGTCAAATTCCTATTGCGTTCCTAACAACGTCTCCAATCATAGAAAAGGCAGAGGACACAATAGGAGGTACTTTAAAAAAAAAAAAAAAAAAAAAAAAAAAAAACACACAGAAGCCCCTGGTTTCTGTCCCATCAGTAAATCTTCATCTATGATCACAACATCTTGTCTTGATATCCTGAAGCAAAAGAAGAAAACCAGCAGCTACTGAGTGCAAATGCTACAACAGATACACTTTTCAACAGCATTGCTCTTGATGTTTCCACGAGGTTGATGTTCAGATTCAAAAGGAAAGTATGGTTAGCATTACAAACAGCAGCTATAAATCTAAGAGAATTCATATAGAGATGTCTTCATCCACCATAAAGAAAGCGTGAAGAAGGGTTTGAGCTAATTCCAGTTGAAATAGTTTCAGTTACTTACTTGGTCATTTTGTCCTTTCAATATTCAAAGCTGAAGCAAAAGCACAGGAATCATTGCTTCTAGAAACAGCCCCATTCTCTTGCTTAATTTCTACTTTTTTGCTTTGCCCCACCCCTTTCCCAGGTGATGGGATATAATGGTATATAATGATATATAAGCCACAGGTGTCCTATTAGAGAGCTCTTTCTGCCTGAGCTGCTCCTTTGGGGTAAGTCCTTTGGTTTTCCTTCAGCCAATTGCAGGGTTCATTAGGTGGGTCAATGTGTATGGGCTGGTGTGATGTGTAGGATCCTACTGGACAAAATGTTCAGCATACAACTAAACAAAAATATCATATGGTGAGTGAGCAATGGGCTGATGGGTAGGGCTCAAAAAGTTGTGGTGAATGGTGCCACATTAGGCTGGTGGATGGTCACTAGTGGGGTCCCTCAAGGCTACATTTTAGGGCTAGTCCTCTTCAATGTTTTTATAAACAATTTAAATGTAGGGCTAGAAGGTGTTTTGAGCTAATGTGCTGATGACACCAAACTTGAAGAAGTTGTAGGCTTGGGTGTGGTTGGAAAGGCCTTGCAGAGAGATCTGGACAGATGGGAGAGCTGGGTGATCACCAACCACATAAAGTTTAACAAGAGCAAGTGCTGATTCCTGCACCTGGGATGGGGCAGCCCTGGCTATGTGTACAGACTAGGTGCTGAGATGCTGGAGAGCCACCTTGCAATGAGGGATCTGGGGGTTGTGGTTGATGGTGAGCTGAATATGAGCCAGCAGTGTGCCCTGGCAGCCAGGAGGGCCATCCTGGGGTGCATTCAGCACAGCATTGCTAGTCGTTTGAGGGAAGCGATTGTCCTGCTCTACTGTGCTGGCACAACTACACCTCAAGTACTGTATGCAGTTCTGGGCGCCACAGTACATAAAGGATGTAAAACTGTTGGAGAGTGCCCAGAGGAGAGTGATGAATAAGGTGAAGGGCCTAGAGAGGAAGATGTATGAGGAGCAGCTGAGGTCAATTGGCCTGATCCTCCTGGAGAAGAGGAGGCTGAGGGAGACCTCATCACAGTCTACAGCTTCCTCACGAGGTGAAGTGGAGCGGCAGGCACCACCCTATTCTCCTTAATCACCAGTGATAGGACCCCCGGGAATGGTGTCAAGCTGAGGCGGGGAGGTTTAGGCTAGACATCAGGAAGAGGTTCTTCACGGAGAGGGTTGTTGCACACTGGCTCCAAAGTGAAGTATTCTCTGCACTGAGCCTGTCTGAATTTAAGAATGGTTTAGACTGTGCACTTGGTCACATGGTCTAAAATTTTGGGTAGACCTGTGTGGTGCCAGGAGTTGTACTTATTGATCCTTATGGGTCCCTTCCAACTTGGGATATTCTGTGATTCCAGGTCAAAAAAACTTTTCTTACAGTACAAATAACACAACCCTGGGCCACTATGAAAACAAATCCAAGTACATTGTGTTCTGACCCACCTTAAGTCAGTTTTTTCTAGTTGAACTGATTGGCAGCAAAACCCTAGTTTACTCATTGGTCTCAAGTGGTCTTTTAAAGTGTCATCAGCTGCTATATTTTACCTGGTATTCATTTAAGCCACATGTAGATCAGAACACCCCTAGTTTTGTAAAGAAATTTGTATATGAATCTAATTTAATTATGCAATGCCATTTCTCCCTCCAGTTTTTACAGTGCTTGTGCATTTTAACATGCAATTACATAGAAAGTACTTCTTGAACATAGGATGGCACTAGATCTTCAGACAATTAAACTATTATGGAAACTTTATAGGTAAGCATCATTGCCACCAGAAAATATTTTCCATAGTAAATGTTGTTGTTTCCTACTCCAAAGTCAGAACACTGGTGTTTAAAAAAAAAAAAATAAATATGTGTATTTCCAAAACAGGTGGTGAAAAAGTACAGCTGTGTTACATATGTAAGATACTAAACTAAAAAAAAAAAAAAAAAGTACCAAGACTTTTTAAAATTTTTCTCAGTGTTCCCAACATGTTACCTTTGGGGGGGGGGGACGGACACACATAGAATAGCTGGGGTTGGAAGGGACCTCAAAGATCATTTAATTCCAACCCCCCTGCCATAGGCAGGGACTCCACCCACTAGATCAGGTTGCTCAGGGACTCACCTAACCTGGTCTGGAGCACCTCCAAGGATGGGGTGAATATATTCACCATGACAAAACATACATTCCACCACAGAATTCAGAGGAAATCAATTCATTTGGGCAGAACTTCTGAGATCACAAGAATCAGAAATACTACAAGTAGAGATACATAAACTGGTGTGAATAGAGCATGAGTACTTGGGTATTACTGATATGATTGATATTACAAGCACAATCTATTTAAGAGAATATTAATCAGTGTAGCTGAAGGAAGTGTTGCTATTGTGCAACAAAATATAAACTATGCTACTTCCCAGTTGTCTGAACACATCTCCTCTGTCTCATTTCTCCCATACCCTGAACTCACATTCCTGCATGCATTAGCAGACTGAAAATAGGATTAAGAGATTCAGACCATATTCAGACATGGCAGGTCCTTTGACTTCAGGTTATGCTCTGACATGTATCTTTATACTTGCAGAACTGCATTTCAAGAGAATGTGTATTGATTCACCTTTAAGTTTTTAATAAAACTTAAAATATTTTAATATGGCCTTCAGCCATACTAGTTGTGTATGGACTTTTTGACCCTGTCATAGGTAAGCTCTACAGATACAACCAAGAAACCTGCTGTGCTCTAGTTCAGCACATTATTTCAGCTGCTGACTCTAAAGTAAGCATTTCAAGAGAATCAAAACATGCAAGTTAAAAACACAAATGGTAGTAACAGCAGGACCTCTTCTAAAACACTGCTTCTTCTGCACTTACTGGGAATCCTCAGTTTCTGATAATTACTGCTTTTCCTCAGAATGCACAAAGATGGATGCACAATTTATTAACAGAAGTCACATGCATTTGGTAGACATTAAAGTCAAGATATTCTCCTTTGATATGTTTTTTTTTTCTTTTTTTTCCCCACACCTTTAATTTACCATAAGTATCATGCCTTTCATTAAAATGTAATTTTAAATATTTTCAGTAGCTCTGAGTATAGGTTTGTTTGGGGGTGGTATGCATATATTTGACATAACTCACTACTCTTTGTTTTAAAGAAGACTCTAAAGGTGCACTTTTTGCTAAGAGTAAATATGGAATATCTGTATTACAAGACAGCAATATCAGTAGTATGCCATTTTGATAGAAATATGAAAGCATATATTTTGAAAATAATGCTAGCAAACTTCATTTACCTATGGAAAACAGTCAAACTTTATATAATACTTTCTATATATAAAATTGTTCTCTTATACAAACTCAAGAAGAAAGGGAAACCTAAACAAATATTTTAAAACAATAGCAAGGAATGACTTCTGTTACCTGAAAAGGATTAAAGCATTCCACATCCTCACTCCTGAATTCAGTCTTGACCTATTGGAGATACACAAATATTATCAAAACAGTGTTTTAGTACAGTGGTGAAGTTAGTTGCTTCTCCAGTTTCTGTCCATATCACAAGAACTCACAAGTAAGACAATCCTCAGCAAACTAAAGCATAAGGCTAAAAAACTTATGAAGACTAAAAAACTTATGAAACTGTACTTCCAGTCACAGTACTGGTTCTTTCAAGAAGGAGATGAATTAAATGAGTTTACAGAGAGGAATCTCACCATAGTATTCCCCATGCTGTGCCTATTAGGCACAAGATTAATCAATTAATCATGTCATTTATACAGTAAAGTGTTGCCATTTTTGAAAAAATGAATAATAATAAAGAAGCATATTTAGATAGTATCCATGGTTTCATAATATTTTCCCTTTATCCACATATGAAAGAGAAACTATGAGACAAAATTTACTAAATGTGTCAGGGAGTCTGATCCATGCATGGGGCATAAAAGAAAACTTGCCAACAGTTACCAATGTTTGTGCTTTTTAGCCTATTTCCACCAAAGGGAATGCAGCAGAAGATGAGGACAAAGTGGTTGGATTCATTTGCTTGATGTCAGCAGACATACTGATTCCAAGCCATTGGAGGCTGAGCAACTGCCATTGAATGGCAGGAAGATAGTAATTTTTTCATATGTCTCAAGCACACAGACAAATTGCAGCTTGGCAAGAACTTCAGGATATTTGTACTGCTTTGAAAATGGAGAACATAAAGGGAATAATCATTGCCTATGTCCTCATCCAGTGTTGTTAACTAAAGGTATACGAAGATATGTGCAAAACATAGTTAATCTTTCTCCCTTCCCACCCCCATTTTATCCTGGATTTTTCCAAGCCCTTCTCTCCTGTAGTTCATGAAGACAAATGCAGACACCATGGAATCAAACCAAACCTCTGACTACAACCCTAGTGGCTGCAGAATGGTAGAAGCGTGCACATGTAGAAAGTTGGAAGCAGGATGCTGCTACCATAACTATCATTTGGATGCCAACATTGCAAACAAAGTATATCTGGATTGCAACACCTGCCATAACACCTGCATGCTACAAGTGAGCAATTTTATAAAGAGTAGAGCCTGCACAGACAGTGATCTATTAGTCATATTACAAAACTTTTAAGTGCCTTCCTAAGCAGTCATGACAGAAGTCATGATCAAATAAACACCTGAGAATTAGGTGAGTAATCAAATGCTAAAACTTTTCCCCCTCCCCGGATCATTAATTACCGTGGAACATGTAACTATAGTGTTATAGTGCAGAGCTTCAAAATGCTGCTAACCTTTTTTTATGATTATATCTATGGTTAGGGGACTGCTAATTCTTGTGAGCTATTCTGGACCTCATTGCTTTTGTAGATTGAAGTGGGTAAGTGTTCACTTAAGTTAATATTTAATTTGAACTCTTTTTACTTGCTAGAGTAAAGGGCTATCAACCAGGTGTCATTTATTGGCTTTTACAATAAAAGGCTGCTTTCTCTTTTGTTATATTTCAATAAAAAGTTTTGGTGCCACTCATACTCACTCGGTTGTAATTAATCAAGTGATTAAACGTGGAATTTTAGTGATCTACGAAGAAAACTTCATGCTGGTGCAGTCAGACCACCCTGACTGCTAGTAAAAGCACCTTTAACAAAGTTTTGTTGAAGCTGATACCTGGAAAATCAGAATGTAAACTACAACACAACTTCAAACCCCAAAGCCTTCAAACCAGCTGCCTCAACAACAATCTTATTGAACCTAGGGTTCCATTTATTTTTTCCCCCTCATTTTATGTCTTCTCTTGCCTCTGACTAGGAGCATTACCTTGCAAGAAGCAACAAGGCAATGAAAGTGTGCATATGAAACTTCCCAAAGCTATACTTCATCCTGCACAAACTAACATCCTCATTGCCTGATCCTGCATATAACATTGGGAAGAACCATTAGAAATCAGATCAGAGCTATGAGTTGGCACAGACAACTAATCAGTGCTGCATCCTGTTACACCATCCTTGAAAGGCAGCAGTTCTCAGACTGCTTCTTCTCAAAAAATTTCCTGAGTTTTTAATATCTGCAAGTTCTGTGAATTGTAGTGCATCCAGGTCTGCAGAAGTTTCTTGAACTCATCATTTCCCCGCAACACTGTTGGAATGCATCTTTCTTTCTGTTCTGCTTCTGCTGAAAAATGCTGTCCTGCTGTTCTCTGCATATAGCTGTCTATTCAGCCTCCTCAGCTTTACAATTAATGGAAAGTTCAGTACATATATATATTTATTCATTGTGCACAAAAAAAATGGAATTCTGTGACAGTTTGTATCCCTTGTCATTTTGGTATCCAGCCTTTTGCATGCAACCATAACTGCCCATTTCAGTTCTGCATCTGAAATGAGGACTTTTAATCACATGGTAAATAGATGTCATAATCTGTATATCTCTCACTTGTTGTTGTTGCTTTTCTTAAAACACAAGCCTTTTTAATGTGGCCGATTCAAAATGTGTATTGGACCCTCTTTTGCCAGCTGGTGCTCCATAATACTGTCAAGCTGGATAACCCATCAGCGACACAGCTTTTGAAGGCCCTGAGTGGAAAAGAGAGGTGACAGTCACCATTATTGATGTGACTGAAGGACTACAAGAGCTTGTCAACCATGACATGCCTGTGAATGGAGGGACAGGCAATGAGATTAACAAAAATGTAGGTAGACCAGCAAAGTTTTCTCTATCAACTAACATGACAGATTCAGCAATAAGGACTTCTCCAAGGGAGTCAGAGAACAACTGATAAGCTGCTGAAGTAAGTGTCAGTTGACTGACCAACAGGCAGCCCTCTCCTGCCTCTTTTTTCCCTCTGTGACAGCAGTGATAGGAAAGACAGGTCCAAATCAAAATGGCTTCATTTTTTTTTTTTTTTTTTTTTTCCATTGGAGATTCTCTGAAACATTTGAAAAGTTCTCTGTGAAGAGAACTCAAAAAGACAAAATGAAACAAAAAAGCAAACAAATAAGACTTTACCCCCAAACTAATAGTCCTTTTCATGCCCACATTAGCATTCCTGAAAAAAGCTTTATAAAGACTGAATGTAAATCTCTAATTTTAATGATGGCAACCTTTGATCCATTCATGATGTTCATATAGTTCACAGGGAGACAAAGTCACTGTTTTATTTTTATAGGTATGCTCTTAAACTAAAACTCATGGAATAGCTGCTTCAACTGCTTTTATGCAGTGGGAATAAATGCCACAGACTCAGTTGCCTCTCCAGATTCATTTGAGTCCTTTCTCCTCTTCATTTCTGGGAAAAGCTCACACTCACAGCAGTGTATTTGGGTAGGATGTCAGGTTCAGTGACAATAAATCAGAGTAGTGGCAATAAATTTGTAAAAATGTGCATGTCAGCCTATGGGGCTCTTTCTATATGTCTTTTGTTTGTTTGTTTGTTTGTTTTTTGTTTGGTTTGTTCGGTTGTTGTTTGGTACCGTGCTATTCTACATAATTGTTTGAGGTACTAGGTTATATTTTAAGCTGATGTCTTGGCTGGAATTAGTGTTGTAGAAGTAAACAGTCCTACCTCGTCCCACTCATTCTGCTTGCAGTGTTTCTTCCAGATATTCAGCCCAAAGCTTCCCTCCTGTCTACTTCCATACTGGGAGCTGAAACCTGCCTTGTTGAATAAGAAGGCAATGGTTGGACTGATACAGCAAGATCCAACTGTAGTCTTTGATGCAACAAAGGGTTAAAGAGCTAAAGGTGCTCACTTCTAGAGGTGAGAGAAAGTATTCTACAAAAGGAGCAGAAAACAAAAAACTAGGGACTTACAGGTTGGGCCATTGGAAGACTGACTCTATTTGAGCCACTAATTCCCAAGAGAATGAGTAGCTGAAACAGGTAGATTTGTGAAAGCAGAGAAGGTTGTTTTGTTTTATTTTGTTTTGTTTGAGCCAAGCTCTACAGTCACCACCCTCTGGAAGTGAATCTGGAGAAGTTCAATGTGAATCTTAGGGTGCTACAGGTAGGAACACAAGCTTATGTATACCTTCCTGAGTATCTCCTAAAGATAAATGCCAATTGTGAATTTGTACTGAATATGGGCTGTATGTTTTGAAGAGGGATTTAGATATTAGCAAATGACTTGACCTATTCCACTCACTCACCATACACCTTAGGAGAGTGACTTGCAAACTGAATTGCTGAAATCACTTCAGCTGGCAGGAAAGTTCCTCTCGGCTTCGTTCAAGTTAGGACTTTATTGTAGATATGCTACTGTCATTTGTCTCCAACACAGACAAGCACCACTTTTCAAGAGTGCCAATGTGACTCATGTGAATCGAAAATGTTATTCTTCATTCTCCTGGTGCCTCAGTTGTTCAGACTTAAAATGGAGGTAGGACTTCAGCTTTACATGGTTTGCAAATGTCCCTAGTTATCTTAGCATCACTTTAGTGACAGAAAGAAAAATGAAGTTTTGAGGCTGAAGCCAATCTTTGGTTCAGTCTGTTGCTCCACATTCCAGTACTTGTGCTAGAGCAGCAGAGGTAGGATGAAGGTTCTAAAGCTACTGGCAAATTAAATCACATTGATCAGTGCAGCAGTCTTCAAGCACAGTTAAAGCATCTGTCCCAATCATGGTCTGGCTCAGCCAGAGTCCTCTATTTTTCATTGAGGTCTACGGTACTTGCATCTGCAATATCAATGGAGGTTTGTTGAACTTTTAATATTTTCCATAGCAAATATCAGACATATTGAAAATATGTCACAAGTAACAATACACATTTGAGAGTGCTAGTTTAAGGAACCATAATGCATTCAGGAAATAGTGCACATACAATGACTTCAGCATATACAGAGCCATTATAAGGACTACAGTTTTTACTTTGTACTTTTCAGATTGTGCAATATGTCATAGGATCATAGAATCACTGAGGTTGGAAAAGACCTCCAAGATCATCTGGTCCAACCATCCCCCAAATGCCAATAATACCCACTAAACCATGTCCTTAAGCACCTTGTCCAACATTTCCTTTTGAGCTGTAAATAAACCTGGCAAATGATACAAAAGGTGATCCATAGCAGGAATATTAGAAATAGAATCTCTAAATTTATAATTGAAGATTTCCTATAGTTTATGTGATATAATCAGTAATTTCTTATAGAATCTGTTGAACTAAACTATAGTTTTGGGACTGCAGAATATAATTTGCAAATACTCAATATAAGCTCTGCATTACAGATAGATAAGCATCTCTCTGCATGTTGAAAGTCCAGCAGAGTGGCTGCATGTGCAATTACCCCAGATGTGTGACTTCTCATTCAATGGCCATAATGAGGTATGATTCTTCTAAGAAGTCAGGAGAGTAGACAACACAAAACGGGAAGACTCAGTGTGGTGGTTTTACCGTGCTGGGCAGCTGAACACCACAACTGCTCTCTCACTCCCCCTCCTCAGATGAGGAGGGGAAGAAGTAAAGGAAAGAACAACTCACAGGCTGAGATAAGGATAACTTAATTAAAGGAGAATATATATATACATTAAGGAAATATTATTAATTAATGATTCAACTAAAGGGAAAAAAAGGAAAGTGGAAAAGGGAGGGGGAAAGGGAACAGCAAAGCAAAACAAGTAAAGACTATGTGGAAGTGCAGAGGAAAGAAATTATTCTCTGCTTCCCACAAATGAGCGATGCCTGGCCACGTCCTTGAAGCAGGGCCCCAACACACGTAGCCAGTGTTCGCGAGGAGGACAGATGTTTTCGCAACGAAAGCCCACCCCTCCCCTCTTCCTCCTTTTTCCACCTTTTATTGCTGAGTGTGACATCATATGGTATGGAATATCTCTTTGATTGGTTTAGGTCAGCTGCCCTGGTGATGTTTCTTTCTCACTTTTTGCCCACCCCGCAGGAGGGTTAGAGAAAGTCCTGATACTGTGCCAGCACTTCTCAGCAGCAGACACAACACTAGTGTGATAACACTGCTGTTCTAGCTACAAGTGCAGAGTGCAGCACTGTATGGGCTGCTGCAGGAAAAGTTAAAATCCCAGCCAGACCCAGTACACTCAGTCATACTTTACACAAGTTCTATCCAATCAATCTTGACACAACTTTAGGAATGCCACTGCTTGAGCTCAGTAAAGCAATGGTTTGAAAGGAGCTTCTAATATCTTAGAGTTATGTAACATAGTACTCAAGACATGTGCATCACAAATAATACAAAACTGCCAAATGTTAAAAGATCTTGGATGATATCCATGGAAAATACTTTGATTATAGAACTACATACCTGTTATGAGTTCATGTTTGAATTATTTCTAGATGTTCTCAAAGATGTCAGCAAGGCAAAGCCTGTCTATAATACATTTCTTTCCAGATGCCCTTGATGTCAGGATCTGAAGACTATAAAGGATCAAACTGACCAAGAAATCTCACTCAGCTTTTGCCATGCTTGTGTTAACTATACAGAAGCAAGTCACAGGATATCACTACCAATGAAAAAAAAGGAAATACTCTGAGTGAATGAGAACTGTAGGGAAAATAGAAACTTGGGTAAACCAAGTGAAAAAATTTTGCTAGACATAAGTGGCTATATGACTTCTTATAAATGTCTTAACAGATTCAAGTCTATTAAAACACTTCTGTGACTTTTGTACCATGAATACTTCAACATAGATATCCATAACATTAACATAACATATCAGTCTCCTAATTAAATCTATGCTGAGGATTCCACTGTTGACATTTTCAGTAGAGCTATGTCATTATTAGCAAAAATATAGTACAAATCAAGCCTCACTAAGAGAGAAATGTAAGATGTGTCCTTGAACATGTCAACAATAATTATTCCAAGTTTGTGGTTCACCAGCTTCTGCAAACTTTGTGGAGTAAGTACTCCATTAACTGTTTTAGTGGAGAGTGAGTTTCCTCTCCACTCAGGTTCAGCCAGAGGGGGGGGGGCAGGATTCCTAGATTAGTTTTTTTTTTTTTTTTTTTTTTTTTTTTTTTTTTTAAAAAAAAAAAAAAAGGAGCATCTACAAGTAGTATTTGACTACATTCTTTGGCAATCTAAATGATGCAAAATTTCTGAAGTGATAAAGCTATGACTTTTTGCTCACACCAGAAAGTCACACATTCTTCATCACAACATACTTTTAAAAGCCTTCTATTTATTGCACATATTGTACCCATGTAAGTCTTCTGTTCCACCTTTTATAGTTATGATACCAAAAATACACTATTTCCCTAGGTTAGCTGTAGAATGAATCAAAATGACTGAAGGGCTGAAGCATCCCTTTCTGATCAGCTTGACAACTCTGTACACTAGCTGAAAGTTACCACAGCACAACTTATTTTTAGGGTAGCTTCAGCCTTCCTTGTTGGAATTCCATTTATTACAGTCAAAAGAATACAATCCTGATCAAGGCCTAATTTAAGACATTGACTCATGAATACATTTCAGGAGAACAATTTACAATTAGAAATGTGGCATACACTGAGACACTTGATAATTTGAAATTAGGATAGGTGATTCTGACTCTAGAGAAACTTGAATTCTGTTGTGCAACTACTTTACATGAGAATATCAAAATGTTATCTTCAGACCAGATGACAGGACAATAATCCCCAATTAGGAGACATAACATGACATATCAACCTCTGAAATGTTAATATCTAAACGAGCTTGCACGTTGATTTTTGCAGCTATAAGGAAAACTCAGTATCTTGCAAAAGTCAACCATGAAGGCTTTAACCCTTCCTCAGGCACCTGTAATTTTTTGTTGGATAGCAGATGGGTTAAGAAACATCTTTTTATAGATTCCTAATTCATGTAAATGTCCACTAATTAAAATATCTTAATTTGAAGAGATTTTATGGTATTTAGCTTCCTTGTCAGGTTATGAGATCATAAAGAAGTATGTAGAAAACTGATAAATACTTAGAGACCCTATCCCATTTAAGGAAAAGCATAATTTTAAATTACTTCAGTAAAACCTTATAGATAGGTAATTTCAAATGTCCCAGAAGTTAGAAAGTACATACAGGTCCTACCCACACAGCCAAAAGGAACAATGTTAATAATCTTGTATTTAATGTTACACCTCTTTACTGGAAGGCTTCCATCATGCTTTACAAACTATATTGAGAATATATCAAATAACACTCCCGAGACTCAGAAAAAACAGGTTGCATAATGGAGATTCCTTTCAAATAAAGCTAGAGTGGACCTGAACTCTGCTGTTCAGCTGGGGACACTTGGACACTTCAGAATATTCTCCTTGAAACAGAAGCAAGTCTAACAAGGCCGTATGTATTTCATTTATAGACAGAGGCACACACAGCCTGTATTTTATCTATGTCTAGATGTAGATACATTTAGTCTGCATATGTAGCACAACTCATGTGTTTGTATACATATTACACATATTCTAACAAACAGTGTTGTAATACCATTCCTCATGCCTCCACATGGTGTACAGGCTTTCTTAGCCATTTGATTTGTTCTTTTTAAATGAGTGAAAAAGCATGAAGTATCTTAGCATCAAAATGATCTGGTGAAAAAGCAATCTTCTACTTTAAAATAAAAAGGGTATAAGATAGTCCTTTCACCAGTCCTAGAAAATAGAGACTCAGTGTTGTGTATCAGCATATGTGCACTCTTTGACAAAGTCTAATGTTTTTTGATACTCTTCCTTTTTAAAAGACAGATAATACTACAGCTTCTCATTTTATTTCTGCCTCCAGTTTCTTCTTAATTTTGCTAAGGGTCTCAAAAGAAGGTATCAATTTCCCTGTGCACGATTAGGAAGAAACTGGAGTGAAGGTCCTACAGCAATATTTTCACTGCTCATCAAGATCTACCAACAGCATACTTAGCCATCTTCCTTGCCCCCATTTTATCCTCTTAGGACCTTCATTTGCTGCAATCAGTACATTCAGTACCACTTTATCACTACCACAACCTTCACCCTGCAATTTTTTTTTTATTTATTTTTTTTTTTTACCTCCCCCCTTTGCCAGCAGTTCTTACCTCCACATCTCCAGCATCTCTTGCCCTTAGCTTGAAGTTTGCTGGCCCCAAAAGGCACATACAGCTTTCCACGCTACTTCCCCCTTCCTCACATTTACTCTCAGACCTAGTTTCCTGTCAGTATGCACTCCTTGATGACCAGCCTCCACCCTTCCCTTATGCCATTTCAAGATGCTTCATTCTCCAGCTCCCTTATTTTGCCATCACCATCCCATGAAGCATTGTAGTATTGCATGACACAATGTTTGTATCTTCACTGTCAGGTTTCCCAGCCTTTAATAAGTCTGTGCAATGAACTTGAAGCATTAGGGACCTCATAATAGACTCAAATAGTCATCTGTCAGCTAGGTGCTTAAATCTGAGCACTTCCCACTCAGAATTTGTGGCCCTGAGCCCTCAAGTCTCTAACTACAAGTGAGCTTTGCTTCTGTCTTAAGAATTAAGGAGACCACATTGCTAATATATATGAAAGTGTTACTGTTCCAATGATCAAACTGAACTGAGACAAAGAACATATGTAACCTCCAGATATGAAAAATAACAGGTTTGCATTTGTCTTTCTGGTATATTGCTTACAGTCCCCAGGTGCACACTCCACGTTCTTCCCGTGTCCCATTAAAACTGTAAGACTTGCCTTTTTACTGAAGTACTATTTTCACTACTTTTTAACTAATTTACATGGTTTTACAAAATAGTTCTGGCAAATACATGGTATTTCCCATGATACCTCTGCACATCCAAGCTGGCAAAGCATAGGAATATATGGGAAGGACAGGAGGAAGCAGGTCTGATGCAAAATTCTCTGATGGCTACTCTCATTTGTTCTAGTGGATTTATGTTCAGGATTCTTTGGCTCATTATAACAAGTGAGAATCTGCCACAGTATCCCTAATCTTTGTTAGCAGATGTCTGCCTTTGGACCATATGCTGGGTGTAATCACTATCAGTTGCCATTTCTACTGCATGGTGAGCAATTTGGCAACTATCTCCTCTCATCTGAGAGGCATCTGGCACAGACAAAAGCAAGCCCTGCAGATCTTTTTTGCGATGAGAAAGATACTGAAAATGAATTATAAATATCAAAGACTGTATCTGGAATGTGCTGATAGTGGTTCAAAAGCTATTTGCATATTTGACTTCAATTATTTAGTTTTCTGCATGTACAATAATTATAGGAAGTTCAAAACATACAGAAGCATTGAGATGTGTGACTGAATAGAAACTGAACAAGAATTAGAACAGTATTTTTGCAATACTGGTACCCATGTTGTTCTGAGGTTACAGACGATCCCCACCTGTTGCACTATAGCCACAAATTTCATGCTACAAATTTGCACTTCACTATCACCAGAATTTTTTGTGTCCACAAGGAAAAAAAAGTAATAAAAAAAAGGAGATTTAGTGGAAAATTAGTAATTAATCTTATGTCATTTTTAAGCCAACCCTGTCAAGTGTCAAATGTTTGTGTTGAACTACATCAGGACTGTGAAAGTGATCACAAATATTCTTCAGTCCCTTTTGCCACTTTTCAAATAATTCACTGTATTTTAAATCAAATTTCTTTAAGGTTTAATTAAATGTTTTTGATGGATGTAAACTGAAATCACTGTTATTCACACTGCTTCTTTCCACTTTGTGTTTCATGTCAGGTGTTATCATTGCTATCAATATAAAAGCCCTGATACACTATCTATTTCATGCTGCAGTGATTAGGAGCGATGTCTTCTTTAAAGTTTCTTTTTATTTTGAAGAGCCTTATTGCTATAGGAATATTCCTTTCAGACACAATATACAAACATATTTTGACACGCTAAAAGACAAAGCTCCAATTTGTAGCAGTACAAATAAACCTTCCCCTTCTCTCACACAACAAAAAAAATTATTGTGTTGCTGGCATAGCTGTGACTACATCAGGGACTTCTGCCAAGCCAGCTATGCCACTGACACAACTTACTTCTGCACTTCTTTGACCAACATGATTATTATTCTGCAAGAACTGTGGTCTATGGGAACATCTGGCTAAGAGTTTCATTTCCTTTTTGAGGCTCAAACTCTGATTTCCAAGCACAGTGATAGAAATCCAGTATAATATCAAACACCAGGATAATTCCAAATCCCATTTCTAGAAAGGAAAGTCACTTGGTAGATTGCACACAAACAAAAATGAGAACACCATCTCAACTAGTGATGAGAGAGCACCATAAATATCCACTTGTTCAAAAATTCAAAATTACAGGCAGACTCTACTCAGCATGAATAAAGGTGACAGACATAAGACAACATTTAAAACAAACACAGTCACATTTTTTAATCAAATGGTGGTTGAAATTTATTTGAAATAAGAATTCGTAAGAATTCTCAACTTCATTGATTGTTTAGTGCTATATGTACTGCATGGATGGGAAGAAAGAGGGGCAGACTGATGAGGTGCATGTCTGAGAAAGCATCCCAGGAGCTTGTTTCCTTAGTGATTTACAAAGCAAATGAAGGTAATCTGAAACTTCAAACCCTACAATATCTGCTTTATTAGACTTTAGTTTCTTGTTACGCTTTTCTCTTTAGAAAACTCTTTCAAACACTAAAACCTCTATATAGCTCCTTCACCTCTCTCAAATCCCTTTCTCTAAACTCTTAGGTATATATTAGACTTAAAGCTTGGTACATGAATTAGTTCCTTGTGATACTGTCCCACAGTGGGTATTTTACTGATCTAATAAAACCACAATGAAATTACTGTATACAACTTAATATTGAAGCCCAATTATTGATTTTTAGGGCTTCATTTCCAACCTAAAAGTGGCAGTGTGTCTGAAATCCATGCAACTAGATCTGTCTTTGGCAAAGAACCAACCAGCCATAGCAACACACTGTTAGAGCATTACATTTTCCTCCGCTGCTTAGAGAGACAGGAAATGATGTGTGCATGTAGGTACATATAGTATAGGTGCCACTCAATCATCCTCCACCTCTCAAATTATTTTTATTGAACTGTTGCTTTTCAAATACAGAGATGCCAGGACTGTAAGAAGGATGTTGGCATCTCAGTGGGGACATGACAATAAAGCAAGTTAGAAGTCTAATTTGATGTCAGCTCTAAAGCATAATTTCTCTAGTTTGAAGGCCTTGGGAGGAAGCTTAAATATCTGATACAACTAATGCCACTACCCAAGTGGCTTTATCTGTACCACAGTATTAATTTCTATATTAATATTTCTTCAAAGTAAGGAAAAGTTTGAGAGTTATCCTGTGAATAGTTGGTCATCAGGGCATTCTCACTGTAGTCATGGCATCCAGGAATGAACCGAAAAAAAAATCCCTTAATTTCAATAAACCTGGAATGAGAGTGCAATAGTTCATTTATAAAATTAATTGATAGAAAATGTATATATGTATATACTGTTAGAGGAATATTTGAAGATTTCAGTGCCCAAATAAAATGTAAAGCTTACAGAAAACATAAAGTAGTAAACTAAAAACAATGCGTAGAAAAAAAAAAAAAAAAAAAGAACTCTGATCCCATCCTGAAGTGTCTTCCCAACGGAATAGCTTAAATGCTCTATGAAACTGAAGCACTTATTTCCCTTTTTCTTTCAACCTTCTGAAAACAGGGAAATATGAGAAGAGAAAGCAAGACGAAGTGTGCAGTAGGAAATTAAGTAGAAGGAAGAAAGTGGATTTAAATATTAAGAAATGGGCAACTCTTGGACCTTTGTGGAACTTACCTCTAATTTAATTTTCTTAATTTAATTTTCTTCACTTTTTTTTTTTTTTTTTTTTTTTTCCAGGAAAACTCTCCAAATGATTTTTCACTTTTCCAGCTAGCCTTTTACTTATTATAATATACTAATGTCTCTGAAGAGGCTTAGTTTTCATGTGAAAATATTTTTGTAACCTGGATAAATTAGCAGAGAACATTTCAATTCATACAGCAATTATACATATACATCAAACAATATCTGTACCACCTACTTGCTACATAGACAAAGATTATTCACAATTATTTCTCAGTTTTGTGAAAAAAGCAGTTTTGTAAGCAAGCAGTTTCACTGCCTATGCAATACTCAAGATACTGGAAAAAATATGAAATGAATATATAAAAAAGAGTTTCACAGATACTCCTGGGATAAGAAACAATAACATGAAAAACAACAACAAAATAGCAGAATAAGATGTTTTGCAAAAGCCCTAAGAAGCCATTATCAAAACAAATTGTTCTGCAGTTAGGGTGTGCAGCCTAAAAGACATGCATTCAGGGTATCCATTCAATTATTATGAGTGTTCAGAACACATATGAAGTTGTGAATGACACATGATCTCTTCTGTTTATAGACAAACTTACCCTTGCAGAAAATTAAAACAAAAATACATTTTATTCTGAAAGATGGGAGCTGTAATGACTCAACATGGGAAGAAAGCAATAAGGTATATTATTGTCTTTAAACAAATGATTCTTGCCACATGGTCAGTGCATCCATTTCAACTTAAGGCACTACTTTTTTGTCTTCTAACTAAAAGAGCCATCTGAAAGCACTTGAAAACAATTTCCTTAATGGGTCTATCACACTATGTTGTACGATTTTACTTATTTCCCCCTTCTACCATTGTAGAGACTGTGTTGCTATTTTAGTCAGATGATTACATTTCCATATGTGAGGAAAAGATTAAAGAAAACTGAAGTCCTGTCTTGAATGCCTGTTCTCAGTATCTCATTCATAATACTATTTATAAATCATAGCAAAGTGGATTCTGAATTTGGAAGATCCCATATAATTCTTTGATTAAGACTGTGAGTTAGACATTCTGAAGTTGTCTCTGGTTCAAAGCTCTCATTAGTTTATAATGGGTAAAACATTTCTTCATGACTTATAAGGTAATCATCTGAAGAGAAAATATGTAAAATTGGAGTCCGTAATCTGCTTTTGATGGAAAATCAGAGACCAGTAGGCTGTCTTCCATACAATAGCAGTATCAACCGTAATCCCATTCCATCCATTCCAAAGATTTACAACAGTGAGAGTGAATTAACAGTATTCTAACTGTAGAAATTGCCTCTCTAATTCACGTAACCAAAGTCTGAATTTAATATACAGTTCCATGTTGAGTAAGCAAAAATAAGCTAACAAATATGCAGCCTGTCAGTTCCAATGAGCCCCAAGTGCAGAGAGCTGACAGCATATAGTCTCTCATACAGCTAGGAAAATTACAGATTGTAGTATGAAAGATTACACATTGTTAAGCAGTGTCAAACCACATTGGCAGTTTTCACATGTCAAATTTGTAATTACATAAGGATTATCGCAAGAAAAGCACAAGATCTGGGTGATGTGAGCTGAGTGCCAACTCAGCCATTCATCTGAAAACATTTAGTCTATATGTGCACTTTGGATTAAAAAGAAATTGTGTTTCTGTGAATGTGATTTTCCTTTTGCTGTTTTTTTTTTTGTTGTTGTTGTTTTTTGTTTTGTTTTGTTTTGTTTTGTTTTTTTTTAGTGTGATTCTGCTGCTATCGCTTATGCTATATTAAAGTCTCTAATGGGGATACTCTTCCAACCTCAAAGCATCATCTTGTGAATGTCCACAAGCTGAGTGATTTTGGCATGCAATACCAGCACCTGTACACTAGCAAGAACCAAGAGAGCTCCTGCTTCAAATTTCCTGTCTTACTTAGCATAAAGCAGAGCTGCACTTCTATTTTAAATCGGATGCTTACATATATATATTTTTTAGACAGAGTTTCAGTGGTGCAATGAATGAACACTATCCACATTCAGCTACCACAGGTAGGGGAAAAAATGAAGATAGTAGAAACTTGTGAATGGACCACTTGGTGATCAAAAAGAGAAATTAAGCCTGTCAAAAGGTTACATTTCATAAAGGTCATTGAGCTGGCTGACAGACCTCACCACAGCAGGCATATTTCTGGTGCTGAAACTATCTGTGACTTTACAGGGACCTACAAGCAAGCTGAATTTTAGTTGCTATAGTCAGTTGCTATAAATAGTTCTCACTAAATTTATATTTGATTAACCCAATTCAAAATGTACCCAATTTGTTGTAAGTGCATAAAATTACAGATGTTCCTTTTAGGGCAAAAATAAGGTTATTTCTTTGCAGGATGACAAAGATAAGCAACATTACATCAACAAAAACTACAACAAACCAAGCAGAACCCAAATCTTTACAGGTTTTACCACATGAGGGGAAAAAAAAAAAAAAAAGGTTCAGAGCTCTAAGCAATGACTACAAATGAGCAGAAACAAAAATATCTGATCTAGAAACCTATATTTTGAAAATAAACATGTGGCAGTATGTTTGAATTTTGATGAACGAGAGAAATCCACACTATTGCAAAAAAATTCTAGCTATTTTCTTGCAAGACTTGTGTTAGTCTTTGTTAATCCCAGTTAAGACCTGGCCAACAAAACAGCATGCCTTTGCATTGCAATTTGAAACAATCCACAATTCCATGTGGAAGCTGCAAAGAGCAACAGGAAAAATAACCCAAAATGAAATCCATGCTGTTCCTCCCAGTCCTTCAAGTTAAATAGTGCAGACAGCATCTTTTCCTTTTGTTAATTCAGTAGCTGACCTACTTGATCACAACTACATATGTTGGAAACACTGTGCTATTTCAAACAGCATTTGCCAGCTTGCTTGAAACAAGAACAGAGAGATGTGATTGCTCCATGATTGTTTTGTAAAAAAAATGGGGAAAAAAAAGGAAGAAAAAAAAAATAACACTCCTATTTCTTTAGCATACCTTTAACTTGGTTCAGCTTGAAGCCCTTTTTCAGCTTGTTCGCTTCAGCAGAGACTTCAAGACAAACAGTTTCTTTAAATGTAATGCTCATCTAAAAGTCGACTTCAGTAATACCTTCCATTTCATGTGTTCCTGTGTCTCTGGACTAACCATAGCACCAAAACTAACAATGCAAAAAACACTGATGGTAGCATAAAGCAGTTATATATTCTTAAAAATTAGTTTTGCATTGCTCAATAGAATTCAGCTTCTGGAGCCATGTGTTACTATGTAAGTGGCAGCAACTCTGCAACAGTTGAGAATCCCACAAGAAACTCAAATTTGGATCATCTTGGGAAAACATATGTTTAGTATGTTCTGTTTTTAAAGATTATGTTTCATATTGAGACAATGCTGCTAATTAGTTAACTTTCACATTCACTTTTGCTGTGTTTCACTTAGTTCACTTTTATATTAGAACAGTTAACCACAGTTATTCTAGATAGCACCCAAGTGATATGTTGATGTTCAATAAATTCTTCTGTAAGAAGTGAAATACAACTTTAAACCATGGATAGGAGCACGGCTAGATTCTAAGGCTTTGGCACTTAATCTGTTGTGGCTTGCCAATAACTCTTATTAGAAGAAAATAAAAAATACTCTGATTGAGTGAAATAAGAGCAACAATGGAGAGTACAGGGTATACAGTTTATCTGAATAATGGGAGCAGGCTAAACTGGCTGCAGAGCTGGGATCTTCTGCCATACCTAAGGCCCTCTGGAAGTCTCCACATGCAGCCTGCAAAATTTACCTTTATGGAGGCTCCTTCCTGGAGCATAATATACTGAGGTTGTTCAAGCCTGAACTGCAGTTAAAATGTTTAAAAAGATATTATATGGATTCATAAGGGTAGTGCTGATTTTTCAGGTTAAGCCTGGGGCTCGGGATTGTATAGCAGGCCTTACACAATACCAAAGCATGAACTCAGTAGGCATGTACTTCGTAGTTCCTTACTATTTTTAATTCAGTATCTGGCTTATCCAGAGGAGGGCCATGAAGACAACCAGTGGGCCAGAGCACCTCTCCTATGGCGACAGGCTGAGGGAGTTGGGGTTCAGCCTGGAAAAGAGAAAGCTCTGGGGAGACTTTACAGCGGCCTTCCACTACCTAAAGGGGGCCTGCAAGAAAGCTGGGGAGGAACTCTGTCAGAGAATATTGTGACAGGGTGACAAGGCAAGGGATGATGGTTTTAAACTAGAAGAGGGTAGGTTTAGAATAGATATTAGGAAGAAATTCTTCACTCAGATGGTGGCGAGGCACTGGAACAGGTTGCCCAGAGAAGCTGTGGATGCCCCATCCCTGGAGGTGTTCAAGGCCAGGCTGGATGGGGCCTTCGGCAACCTGGCCTGTGGCAGGGGGGTTGGAACCAGATGGTCTTTAAAGTTCCTTCTAACCTAAACCATTCTAGGGTTATTTTAATCCTTTTAAGTGTCCTTAACTGTCCCAAACAGTAGCCATCAATCTGCTGCTTTTCCAAAGGTTTTCTTCCTTCACACAAGTTTCCACCTTCTCTCATTACCACTTCTGAATATTACTGGTTCCACCAAACACAAGCTGGCACTTTTCTAACATCTAGGAGCTTCTAAAATTGGATGTCTTATATCTTTTGTACTAGGCCAGGTACTAATCAAAACTTGACTTACCCATTAAAAGTCATGCTTAGGGACAGATTGTTTTCCATTGCCTGTTCTGAGGTGAGACAAGAAACCAGATCCATTTACTGAATGCAAAGAAGATCAGTCTGAGCTGAGAACAGTCAGAACTAGACTTTTAGATATTTGAAGAAAGCAATTATTTAGTAACACAGGAACAAAACAATTTACAACAGTGATTCGTCTGAGAGACTAGAAGACTTAAGTAATTTGTTACACTTCCTTCAGACAGACACTTTTAGTCTTTTTTTTTTTTTTTTTTTTTTTTTTTTTCTTCAGAGAAAATTAGATCTTTGTAGTCTGGCAAAGTAATTTACATGTCTCAGGACAAGCCCAAAGGAACTGGGAAAGAGTATGATCTTATAAAATTAAATTGAAGATTACCTAGAAACAGAGCTGATCAGAAAATAGTTTCCACCTTGAAAATACTAATTTTGTTTCCATCTGAATCAACCCCAGAAGAAAATAAAACAAAACAAAACAAAAAATCAAATTTATCCTGAGATGGAATTTTACACAAATTTTCATGTCATGAACAGTGAAACATGACATTTCGGAAGCAATCTAGACATTAATATTCTGCACAGCTGCACAGTGAAACTGGCTTTCTTGTTAAATCTGAAAATGACTAAATTATCTAAATTCCCTGAACAGCCTCTGAAGATGCCAGAATTTGCAGCTTTCTGGCAGTAAAACGGTACCAGTGGGACTATTTCAGCTTCCTGAAATCAATTTCAGCATGCCCAGGTTTCCAGTCACAAGTCTATGATGGGCGCCACGAAAACTCTCTCCTGTCTACAGCCAGGATTTTCAGGGCTTTTAGGCAGGACTGGAAGATGAACCATCAGGACTCCAAAACAGGTGTACTTTATGGACTTGCCATGGTTGGTCACTGTCACATAATGCAAAAGCAGCTGTTCTCTACCCAAAGCCAGTTTGCCAGGAAGACAGGCTGCAATTGCCCCTGAAATCCCAAGATGCATTATATTCATTATTTTGTGTTTACTAATGAACGTTTACAGCAATGCACTTTTTCTGATCAGCACTACCTGTCAAGGATCATAATTAAGACTGCAAAGAGCTTGATTCAGCTACAACCAAGTATTGTATCTTACCTGTGATGGGGATATACCCTAGGATATGCAAGTTTTTGGGGGGGATATGCTATCCAAAAGGGCCAGGATGTTCCACATATCCTGTATGTTATTTGTTAACTGCACAGGGGCATGGATGCATTAGGGTACATTAGGTGCCTGGTACAATATAGTTTGGGGATATTACATCAAACTCCCATGTGCAGGCAAATTAATTATGCCCAAATTGATCACTTGTAATCCAACATTACCATGTCGGATTACCACTCAGAAAATCATCCTGTTTTCCAAAAAATATCGAACCAGATTTACCCCAATGCTTAATGATTTGTTTTCATCAGGAAAGCTCATGTAGTGATAAATATAACGTCTTTAGATGAATTTTGTTTTTAATAATATAATCCACAAGATCTTATCTGTTTTGACAGATCAGCAATGAGCAGTATTTTCTCAGATACTTCTTACAGTAAGAATTTCCAGATAGCCATGACTGGGTTTTAAATCCTATATGTTCATACAGTGTTTTTGTTTACATGTTTTTTAAATATTTTTTCTTACCGATTTCCTAAATAAAACAAACAAAAAGTGTGCCATAAATTCTGTGCATTCCAATCCTGTGGGGAAAATACCCTTATCTTCACAGAATTACAAAATAATTCAGGTTGGAATGGAGCCCAATCCCCTATGCAAAGCAGGTTCAACTTGACCAGCTTTGTCAATGCTTTGTTCAAAGTTTTGTTCAAAAATCCTACAAGGATGGAGATTTCACAGACTTTCTGTCCATCCTATTCCAGTGTCAGCCTATTCCACTCTCAGGATAAAAACATGTATCCTCATAATCAGGATTTCCCAAGTTACATCTCATGTCAGCTGCCTTTCCTATCACTGTAACCACTGGAAGAAATGATTTCAAGTAACAGTAAAATGTAGTTATTATCCTAAAGCAAGTAGCATTTAGGAGTAAATGTTCTTATGAAAGTAGTAATTTTAGAAAAGTTGTCAACTAATATGTGTAAAATTTAACAGGTACCACCAGATTGCGATTTTCCCATATTATTGATGTGTTCTGCTGATATTTTGTATTTTATATCAGTCAGATGAAACTCATTTTTAGGTTTGTGCTCGAGGTGCATAGAAGTATACATATAGAAGATTTTTTGTGTGTGTGCTTATATGGTGATCTAGTACAATAAGAAGTGCAATATTTTCCATATATTGCTTAAGGTCTTCTCTTTGGTAAAAAGAGTCTACTTCAATATTTCTGTTTTCTACTAAATTCACAGGACAGCATGAGCTGCTTCAGAGAGAATTTAGCTGTATATACCTAACAGGGAACTAGACAACAAGACTGAGCAGAAATGATCTAATATTCCACATTTTTTCCAAGACAGTGATGTTTAACTTAACTCAGACAGAAAGTTAACAATCCTAAGAAGAGGTATTTCTGTTTTCTTGATCTTGTATTTAAACCTTTCTTTATCTCATAATATATCCTACAATACTATACAACACTAAGCCTTTTTTTTTTTTTTTTTTTTTTTTCCTTTTTGAAATTCATATACCAGGTAACATTGCTTTTTAACTAATGTGGCAATCAATATGAAGCAAAGTGTTAATTTATGTTTGATTCTTTTCACATGCAAACAGCTATATCCCAGTCTAACAGAAAGGGCAGTGGTTTATACAAGGTAAAAGGATGAAACGCTTAAGTCCAGTGCTGCATATTCTCTCACGCTGCCCCTTTTCCCCCCCTGCACCCATTTACTCTTTTCTGCAGCTAATCCCTTATCAGGACACAAAGAACCACAGCAACCAGGTGGAGCTGCCATGTTTATGTCAGTGAGATGATGTCACTGGGCAAGGGACACACATGCTGCATGAAGACATTGCAACCGGAGCACAGCAGTCCTACTACCAGTCAGAATAGCACTTCTAACACCCCCATAAATTTCTGAATTGTCAGCCTAAATAATTTCTGCTGGATTACCTAGCATTTTTATACCCTTGATTAGAAATTTTAATGTTGCTATGAATGTCAATATTTGATGTGATTCTCCGTGTGGGCTGTTGCCAACAACCTTGCAGGTAGTGAATGGTCTCAAGATCTTAGTTTTGGAATTGCTACCAGAATATTAAAATCCTTAGGTGAATATAGCCAATAAAACAAATAACATGCTCTAATTTCTGCGATGGTTGTCAAATACTGTTCTGCTCAGTCTGCTCCTCTGCCACATTCCTCCTTCTTTCTTCACTGCTCTGAGTATGAGCCACTTCTAGCAGGGGTTTCCTTACTCTGTATTTATAGCCTGCATAAAAGGACTGTTGTTCCTTTACACGATAGAAGTACTTTAAGATTGGCAATTACATACAGTTTTATGGGTAGTCTCAACAGTTGTTTTGATTTGATAGGGAAAATAATTGCCCCCTATTTCCAGCCCAAGTTTATCTGACTTTTGCAAAGAGCAGCTCTCATTAGTTTATGATATTACAAGTTTCTATAAGACCTTAAGACTGTTTTGTAGTAAAGACCCTTTCTAAACTTAACACTCATTTTAAAAGCTTTAAAGTTGACTAACTTCAAGAAGTCAAGAATGAACATAATAAATATAGCAAAATGCCAGCCTCAGGCTGTAATAAAAAATTACGGAATTACAAGTACTGACTCCTATAAGATTATTGCAGGTCTTCACATATGTATTTCTCAATTTTGCTATAAACACAAAGGCATCTATAATTGCTTCTATAACTCTATTTGTTTTCTAAATTTTCAGCATACTGCTCTGCTAAGAAACTGGATTAACAGGTAAAATAAAATAAAATAAAATAAAATAAAATAAAATAAAATAAACTCAGCCCTTTAAAAATTAACTGCTTACTTTGATGTTTTCAAATTTGCCACAGTATCTGGGGATGACTTTGCAGCCTGATCTCCCCAGTTTATAAGCTCAGGAATTTTCGTGAGTGTCCAGATGTCTCAGGGCATCAGATTTATAAGAACTTAATAGGAAATAATATTGATATAGAGCTGCCATGGTCTGCTTGAAAAAAAAAAAAAGCCTCTAATGGGTGTCTTACATGCAACAATCAACGCTACTTAATAGTTGCAAACATGGACTTTTGGAAGGTCATTTAATTTAATATGAATTTCATTTTGATATCTGTTTATTACTTTAGTCACTGCTTTCACAGTCTTTGTTAGTTGGGTGTGCTTTGTATGGCAACACAGCTAGTGACTTAGTGTTAGTGAATAATAATAAATATATGTGTGTGCTGCAGCGATGTGGGATCCTGGTGGAAGGTGCAGCTCTCCTACCCACCAGTGATTCAGGGGAACTTGCAGACAGCAATTCGTCTCACTTACATTAAACATCTATGTTCAAAATAGGATGTACAGCCCATTGGAGATACTTATTTTTCCCTGTAGCCTACCTAATACTTCACACTAAATTTATTGTTCAAAAGTGTAAATGATAAGGCTCTCCAGATAACCAGCGTTCCTGGTCCTTTTTGTCCCCCTCCCCCAACTGCAGATTTGTTGTTTCCACAAAGTTGTGAGCAATCCTTCCACAGACAGTATGTTTGTCAGATAACACTTTTCCAGTCTTATTAGAGTGTAGAGTTCTTCACATTTTTTTAAAATATCTGTTCAAGTATAGTAATAGCAATTAATTTGTTCCTTACTTCCTTTTGTATTCCCAGTACAACACAAGAAAATTGGAATTATGACTCTATGAAATCAACATTATTTTGATAAACGAAGCATTTTCTCATTAGCAAAATATACTCATGCATATGATAAAATTTCCAACAGGGTTAGCAGCTGTTTATTAATGGCGGTTTGCTTCTTGATACAGTCATTTATGTTTAAACATGAGCCAATACATTAGTGCAATATGTATATCTTCTCCTGTGTTTTCCACTTCATCCATGCATATCAAATCATATTCCTGTTTCCTTTCCCATGTGCCCCATTGCAAACTGGGAGCTACTACTATTAAACTTAAGCAACCACACCAGAATAACAGTAGATAAAAATGAAAAAAGAGACAAAGCCCATATTTTTCATGCATATACTTTTGCAATACATTATGGGTGCTTTACCCTTTTCCTGATCGTTTTCTAGGTAGATTTTCTGAGATTTGATATACTAAAGTGTTCAAAATGATATTGATGAATTATTCAACAACTCTCTTAACTGTGATTTATCTGAAAGCAGAAAGAATTCATCACCAGCAGAGCTAAAATAAACATGCTGTTATGACTTTAAGATTAAATTACTGACATAAACAAAATCTGAAATTCCTTCATATGGTGCTCTACACGAACATCAGCAGAGAATGAAGTAGAATATTTTTTTGTAGGGGTTGTGAGAGTGCAGAGACAGTTTCTCAGCTAAGGTCATGTCTCTTCTTCCTTCACAAGGATCCTGGAAGAACTATGTATTTTATTTTTTTTTTCCCAAATGTATTTCAGATAATAAGTGGTGATATAAATTGGAATTTATATGTATTGCTAAATGTTTCATAAAAAGGTAATAAAAAGGGCAGTTTACCAAAGTTCTCTTGATGCCAGTTTCCAGCAATAAGTAAAATCAGCACCGTACAGGAGTAATATACACATATTTTTATTTAACTTTACCTGGCATGCTTTTAATTGGCCCCTGAGGAACAAGTTACCAAGCAGTGCATCCAGTCATCCCCTGGGTCCTGTAACCAGGGGTACACAGTTCAGCTTTAGTTCTGTGCTTCATAATTAAGCATCCACGATGAATACACACACAAGATTGAAACACTGGATCCCATTGTGCTTTCACTTATTTGCAAACAAGAAAAGTTTATTTTTAAGCTCAGCATTGTATAGAGGGTCCTTTCTTTCCCTCCATGAAATACCAGAGAGGGATGGTTATTATGGAAAGTCTTTGTTGTCATATATGGACAGCATGGAAATTAAGTCCCAGACCAAACATTTTAGGATTTGCAACAGGAAAAAAGATAAAAACAAAAATCAGAAAAAATCCTTTACTGCAGTAGGAGTCACTAATAGATTCATTTAATTCTGTTGGGTTACTTCATTCTTATAATGGCATAAGAAAGTGTGGGACTAGTGGTTTTATTATGCGCTTCTAATCTAGTGCACTTATTTATATATTTTGTCACCTTTTCCTGTATGTTTTGAACAGAAGAATCCTCGCAGTTCTATCTATAACTGTCAGATCTATAACCAACTTTTGCTGTTTGGATGCAAAGCCTGACATGAGTCAAATATCTAGTCAATAGTGAAAAGCTATTATCATGAATTAAAAAGTTCTTTTCTTTGTTGAAAGCAGACAAATTTTCAGTTTCTTTTTCAATGTTTTTAAAATATTTGTCAAAATGTGAATTATCAAACCTCATCTGCTTGTGGAAAAACAATCTAAAAAAAAAAAAACAACAAACAAACAAACAAAAAAAAACACATTATTTGAAAATATTTGAAATTTTCTGTTACATTCTTCAGCTACTTGCCAGAATAACCTTCCCCACATGACTTCTGTTTTCATCTTGTCTCAGACTCACTCACCCTTTAAAGAGCCACGTACTATGACAGCAATACTTTGAACTGGGATATTATTTCAGACACAACTGAGATATTCACCAAAACAGCAACAAGTACTACAGGACTTTTAAAATCTTGTGCCAAATTCTGCTCTTTCAATTTGAAAGGCATCAATATCGCTTCTTTCCTAACTTTTGCATCCAGTCCTTAGCCTTGGGACACATAAGAAATATACAGTCATTTAAAGTGTGAAATTGGCACATATTCTAGAACAGAAAATAAGCTACTTCAGTTTCTGAAATAAGCAAAAAAACTGCATGAAACCTGCACATTTTATACATTGCAAAATATAGGGTTTAATGTGATATTTCTCTTCTTCTGGAGTATGTACTGGAACTCCAGGCTTCCAGACAAAGTACAGATTGTTGTACAATAGAGGGCTTCAGAACCAATGAAAAATAATTTCTCATGATAGCTGCTGCAGTATCATGTCTTCCATGCAAGTATTTTCCTTTACAGTTATTACTGCAAAATATTAAATATATATTTAAAATTATATTCATTGGTAGTCTTATTGTCTGATAGTCTGGATTGACAGGATTTTCTATGCTTTAGGATTAAAAAAAAAAAAAAAAAAAAAAAAAAGATATATCTCCTAGCATATACACTTAGTAGTAATTTGTGACAAGGCATTTTTTTCTAGAAAATTAAGAGAATATTTCTGCTTTAATTCATAGGAGAAAGAGTACAACTCACTTTACAAGCAAGCTAAACAAAAATCAGACCTCCATTATGCTCACAAATATTTTTTGGATTCATTGGACTTCATGTAGATATTCATTGGATTTATTTTTTTTTTTTTTAAGAGTAAAATAGCAAGCCTTGCAGGTTGTGACATTTTTTTTTATTATTATTATTTTTTTCAGTGACATCATTTTAAGAATTTGTCTTCCTAAACCCTGCTGTACTGACATTTATCAGTCGTGGTTGTAACTAGAATTTAGATCTCTGAAGTACTGTATTTCAAGATGAAAAACTTGGAAGGACTTTTATTTTAGGATCCCCCGAATAAGGATTCAATTTGAATATGAAGCTGTCATAGATTTTATATTGTCTTTGCCAAAATTATCTGCTCTAGAGTCACTGTTCAACGGCTGTGATAAGGATTCATAGTGGCAAAAACATTATTTAAGGAAAATGTGAATCTCACTGTATGCCATACATTAGAATGAAAAACATGAAATATCAGTTTATAAAAAACTCAGTTTTTATTGTAACAGAAGTAAATTGAAACTCAAGACTACATATAACAGCTGTGATGCATTTAATACACTCTTCTATCATGTTTAAACTTGTTTTGGAATAATGTGAAAGAGTAGGTTATTGTTGTTACTGGTTGTTTGCCTTGAGATAGTATAAAATTGATTTTGATTGAAAAATACTTCCTTTGCAGAATGATAACCAGGAAAATACTAGAAGCATCATCTTCTGGTGTTAAACAAAGTAAACTAACCATGCCACTTCGAAGGCTTTATTTTTATTATTTATTTTGTTCCTGTATGATATTCCTATTAACATGTAATGAAAGGGAACTACGTTTTCAACATGACTGCAATTTCAGAAGTTTGATGGTCTTATTTAACATGAGCTATATTAAAATACTTCACAAAAGAATGTAGAAGAATGGTATTTTTACCCCGTCTTAGTTTAAGTCATTGCTGACTTAGCAGAGAGCTTTCTTTCTTTCTTGCATACTTTAGCAAGGATTTGTGAAAGCAAATATGAATAAGAGGAGCACCATTACTGCAGGTTTGGAACAGAGCTGAAAGAAGCCAAAAAGCACTACAAAAGGAAGTGGTGCAGATCAGATTTCTGAAAGAATTATTTTTCTAACCACAGCTGGAGAGTTAACATTAAAAGCAAATGCTAAAAGCTTTGAACAATTGTGTATCTTTACCTGGATTAGATTATACCATTGTAACTGGAAAATTAGTCAAACAAATTAATC
>CM021765.1:128944167-128988885 GCA_011076525.1 Nettapus auritus | reverse complement strand
TGTTTGCAGTATTTTTGAAGTAGTTCTGCTGGAACTTTGTTAAGAGTATTAATATCATCACTATTATATCCAGTGATGATGAATACTTTATAGTTTTATATCTGTAAACTTGTCAAAAGAATGCATGAAGGGTATGCTGGCATGATATCTCTATAATAACTTGCTACCTCAGGTATGCAGACTCAGATAACAGTCTACTGTGCTCTTTGGCTAGTTGGAAATCAGTAGAACTATGTTGCCTTTTCATGTCCTGTACCATGCAGACTAAATTAATACTACATACAACTGTTATGTTTTAGTTCCAGGTGATAAGTTTGACAAAACTGTTTCTTTAGCAATAAATTCTACTATTCATAAAATTCACAGAGGTTAGAAAACTTTTACTGGCTTCAGACCAGCCAGGATTTCACCCACTGAGAAGCCCTATAGTAAAAAGTTGTGGTCAACAGTAAAAAGTCATGGTCTTTTTCATGGAAGTAGCAAAATAATAATAATAATAATAATAATAATTTTTTAAAAAATGTGTTGTTTTTTTTTTTTTTTTTTTTTTTTTTTTTTTCACTTAACATGTAGTCCTATAGGAAGTGTGGCAGAGTTTATGCATCTCACAGCAAAGTAAGAGCAATTAAACTTTCATTCTATATTCATGCTAAAACCTGTCCCAAAAAATCCAGGTTTAAAGGAAGTTTACTCATTTGAGTTGAGAGGTCAAGAGGGCCACATGTGATCCTTGGCACGATATTACTCTGTAAACCACACTGTCCTGTAAACCGTAACGGTTGGTAGGCTTAAAAAAAAACAACACAGCTACCCTAGTCTAAGAGGCTCACAAAGCCCAGTTGACCTTTTGATCCCCAACAAGACAGGAAAGGCAACAGAGCTGTTAGTGCTACCAAAAACCATGTTCTCTTATAACGTTTGCAACAGTAAGGATACTGTCTTCTACGCATGCAGGGATTCTGGCCTCTTGGATAATCTACTGCTTGTCTCCATTCAGCTTATTTACCTCAATTTTTTAATATCTTAAAAGAAAGCATGCATGAGTTAGACACCCCACATGTTTTAGCAGCTAAGAAAGCAGCTTTAATTTAATTTCAGATAAGTAACTTGGCATCTCAAAAGCCATAATCACTTATCTTAGTTGCTTAACTATGAAAAACATTATAGCATTTGGCGTAATTTAAAGTGACTGCCATCCCAAGTTTTCTAATAATGCAAAAACAAATGGAAATGCTAGGCAGTATAATCCATTGCTGCTCATTAATGAGCTCATGTCAAAGAAATGTGTATATATGGGTTAAATACTCTGTCTGATAGGTGAGGTCTCAGGCAGTATCTGATCAGGGAATGCCAGAATGTTTCCCTGCTTTGCATGTGGCTTCACAGCCCTGTCAATTCCACATCAGGACAAAACCTGAGCACACAACATCATTCCTCAATTTCCACAGAAAGGAAACCCAAGTGCACAGGTCAGGCAAGAGCTGTGGCCATGTGTGGACCCAAACCCCAGGGCATGCAGCGTGTGCCAGAGCAGAAAAGTCTAGACGAAGCTTTAAGAGATTAGTTGGAGACTGATTGAAGAAAAGTTGTTCAGTTTGTAATGTCTGAAGTGCCTGTCAAAAGCCAGTTTCCCCAATATCAGCTTATCACAGCAGTCTCTCAGAATGGGGCTCCACAGTAAGTCTCAAACAAAGATTTAGCCATCAAAATTTGAACAATTCTTCAAAGTTAATATTACAGTCAATTAAAAAAAAAAAAAAAAAAAAAACAATCAAAAAAAAAAAAAGACCACTGTCATCGTTGTAAATACATCCCGAATTTTGGTGAGTTAAGTTTATTTACTTTTACCCTTTCTTTAATGTATCAAGTGAAGGAATCCCTTAATCAGTGAAATATAATATTAAAGAAAAATAGCTGCTCTCATAATAACCCCATACAGCATATAAGACAACTTCACAAACCGCAGTTCTGAGTCCCCAGAATTTCTGGATTCACAGCCACATGAGTTTCAACTTTCAAATCATAATATTTTTTCATTATGCTGAAATTTTTAGGACGTTGCTACACTTCTTTTCAATCTTGGAAACAGCAAAGGAGAGAAAAAAAGAAAAAAGGAAATTATTGTAGAGGCAGGAGGAAAAAGTATTATAGTTCTGCACAAAAATAATAATAATAAATATCACCATTTAAGACAAGCAACTTCACATGCATATCACATAAAATGATGTCTGCAAATTTAGAAATCAGAGCTTCTGTTGGCAGTCTTGTTTCATTTTTACTCTTTGTTAGTTATGTTCTTTGTCATTGTAATCCTATTAAATCTCAAGTTATAGGGTTACTATCAACTTCAGAGTAACACATTCAGGAGAAAAAGACTTTTTTTTGACAGGCCTTTGAAAGCTTTTTTAGTTACTCCCTGGTCTATATATGCCTTTTTCATTAATATCCATTATTCAGTACCTAATTTGGACCAAAATAAATTTCATGGATCAGATTTATAGCTGCTCACATAACAGAGCAAGAGAAAAGACTTTGTCAAAGACACCACTGACAACATCACTGAAAAAAAAATATTTTTACAGAGTAATGGTTGAAGATCTCAAAGATATCTGTCCAAAATACTGATGAGAGTATTCCCCGTATCAGGATAAATGTAAGAGAACTCTAAGGAAAGTTTCCTTAGAAATATAAGGCAGACTTACTGAGCTTTAGTCAAAATCAACAGCATTGCCAATAAATAAATAAATAAATACAAATTGGACACTTTGGTTTAGCAAGTTGTTTCACTGCAAAGTTCTGCTGGAAGATTTCTAGCTACATTGGTACTTAATTGCAAGGATATCAGTTTTTACCCTGCTAAACCAAAAAAAGGGAAGCAGAAAGTTCTTTCAGTTCAGAAGAACGTTCAGGATATACTACCGAAAGATGGCTCCCTTTGAAATTTGTTTTCCTTCTTGCCTAATTCAGTATGGCTGGTATGAAATTTGAACAAAGCCATGAAAGGCTTCTAGGAAAATCTGTAATGCTTCATCAGGTGCCACTTTCAAGTCTGTATGCAACAGTTTTAAACCTCTTATTTCTTTTTTTTTTTTTTTTTTTCCTTTTGTTAGCATGCTGTTGACAAAAACACAGGGGAATGTTCCTGTCTCCTAAAACCCCTAAGGAATTTCAACTATTTGCTCAGCATACACAGCAGCACACAGTTAGCAATTGTCTTATGTCAGGCGTGGCTACCTCCCCTCACTTACAAACACAGCAATATACTTCAAGTCTATGTACACCTACACCCCACCATACAGGTCTCTGATAACATCA
The DNA here is from genome assembly GCA_011076525.1 of Nettapus auritus. Taxonomy (NCBI): domain Eukaryota; kingdom Metazoa; phylum Chordata; class Aves; order Anseriformes; family Anatidae; genus Nettapus; species Nettapus auritus. The sequence goes on along the minus strand of CM021765.1, from coordinate 128,985,570 downwards.
ACAAAGTGCATAAGACATGATGAGACAGATACCCAATATAGCATATACCTCGATGACCTTTTGTAATTAGCACACATGGCCTTATGTTCCATTTCTTCCCCTATTAAGAAGCAATCTTATAGAAGTCCGCCACAGCATCAGCTAAATTAGTTCAATCCTGATGCTTTAAATTCACTTCTGCCCTGACACTCGCAGTGAATTTCAGCTTGGATCCACAGAGCTCTGCCTTCAACCTCACTTCTGCTACTTCAGTTCAGGTGCATATTCAGTGGAGGGATTAAGCATCGAGTTTTGGTAGTTATCCTGAAAGGGTCACTGAAGGATGTCTCTGCACAAGGCAATGAGTCATGGTACATAATTCCCTGTTCCAGAATCAACCAAGCTTGTTCCAAAATTAAAAACAGAATAGTGAATTCAGCCATTTTGTTCCTGGCACAGGGACCAGCCCCTTTCCATGGCATCCTATAGTCCTGAGGAGATGTGCTACTCTGATGCCAGTTTTGGGGAGACAACCCCACAGAGTACCAATAGAGACATTGGTGCTGAGCCCATTGTAAGGCTCTGTACTGCCACATACTCTGTGAAACTACTTTAGCACAGCAGTCTTTTCTCTCAGAGATTGCTAGGCAAAACAGATGAAAATAAAGATGTGGAAAACGTGTTGTCTATAGCACCATAATCTGAACACCACCTCTTCAACACCCTTGCTTATTGAGTTATTTTCTGCCACAGGAATCTACAACATCATTTTCACATAGGAGCAGCAGCTCACAAGATACCATATCATATCAAGCTCTAGGTATACCTAGCTTGTGTGTGGAGATATGTCAATCATTTATTTATGTCTAAATAACTGAGAGTTCCCATTGCTTCTATCATCAATTTTCAGGCAGTACAGTTATTCTTGATTTTTTTTTTTTTTAAGAAGTTAGCCAACAACAGCCCATGCTTCCTATGCACAGTTTGGAAGTGTAACTGTGCGACTTCAGAGTAGTTTTCAGAATAATTTAACTAATTGTGACTTTACTTTCTGCCAACTACTTAGGTAGGGCTATGGGAAACTTGAGCATTAGCATATTTTTCTATAATAAGAAGAAAGAAGAACCATTCTTTTTAGCCTTTAAAAATATATATTTTTAGTATTAGCAGAAATTTAAATTTTAAAAGTGGACCAATTGTAGCAAACCGCTAGTAGCTGACCTTTGTCAATATTTATTGCACTGTAAATGCAGCTCATCTTTCCACAAGAATTTTCCTCAAATTCTTGCTTTGGAGTTTGGGGCCTCCATCCTACCAAAAAGTGTGTCCTTCAGTTTCTCTTTCTTTACTTCAGTTAAAGGCCTTGGCTTTATATACTTATTCTTCTCTTTGCTTTAGGTGAGAGAAGTGAAAACACAAGACAAAAACAAGATTGAATGGACTGATGCTGCTTAGTGGTAATATCACTGTTTCTACCCTTCTTCTGCAATTGGACTGAGATTACCTTCCATTTTATACAATGCTCTCCAGACACTCCAATTACTAATAGGCAGACAATACAGCTTTGCAAGAGAAGAACTTTTGCCTGCAAACTTGCAAAAGGACATAATTTTGTTGCAGCCTCAACTTCTTTTCCCAACTGCAGGGCACCCCCTTGGTGTGTTTAGTCTCATCACATGCTCAGCATGGGCTGTTTTGGTGTGAAGCCTGGGACTAGCGCTTCACATGCCTTTCCTCTTTCCACCCTACCTCCCTGAGATACCCAGTGGTCTGTGTGGAGTGATGCGAGTCTCACAGTATCCCCACTTTCCACATTTTATATTAGTGTTAGAAGTCTCAGAGTGCACATGCTAGATCTTTTGCAGATGAAATGAAGCTGGAAGTACCCTCAACATGCCAGTGAATGTCCAGTCCAAAGACCCAGACCATAGCTAGCTAGTCCAAAGCAAAACTTCCAATCTGTATGCTGTGCAGGTATCATACCTCAACAACAACATCAACTTTCTGGCTGACCCAGATACAGTCTTCTGCTACTAATTCTGATTCCAGCCCCACCTGGTTTCTTGGCAGGGCTCAGTCAAGCTCTTGCAGATGCAATGGCCGAACTCTTCATTTTAAATCCTGTGCAAACAGTGTTCTCAGGATCTTTGATCTTTACTTAAAAGTATATCATTTGTGCTTAATTTGTTGTGTCATTCCACATTTCATTATTTTTTTTTTTCCTGTGCCTGAACTGTATGAAAATCACTGTATGTCAAGCACTTTACCAGTAACTTCTGAAACAAGGCTCCCTTCTACTGGTTTTCCTTCTTTTAAACAGCGTTTCTCTCTGGACAGGTATCAACAGTCTCCACTTTCCCTCCAAGTTTCAGTGGGGCCATGCTCAGGGCTGTCCCCATCTCTACAGCAGCTTTTCAGAGGCCACAAGGCTAACAGCCACCTCCGTCCTCAGGGGCTGGAAGGCAGCAGGCTGGCATTGCTGCGAGACTCTGCAAAACCCCACAGCCCTCTTGGAAAAAGGGGCAGCGAGCCAGAGGTTACAGGCTATAGAGCCAACACTCTTATGGCATTCCCCTTAAGTTAAAATAGCAAAAAATAAGTTTCCTGAGATAGGAAATTAAAACATCAAATAGGAACCTAATCACCTCAGCAGTTTGAGAAAAGAGCTTAGTACTTTGGCTTTCATTTTATAATTTGAACTTGATGAAAAGGAAGATGAATTACACATCTGTATGACAAGAATTGATTCAGACAGTATAGAGAAGAAAGGGAGTCAGTTTAGTGTTTTTTTTTTTGTTTTCAGTCTCAATTTTTTCTTTCCTTCTTTACAGTGACATACCATTTACAGTATAAAAGCAAGAACTGACATGCTTAGCTTTAGTAGCATAATGAAAAAGTTTTCTCAGTTCACTTAGCAACTCTTCTAGTGCACCGTGATTTATAAAAGATGCTGCAGTACTTCAGTTAACATGGCTGGCTGAAATGCATCCCCAAAATAACCACCTCTCTACTAAACACTAAAAAAATAAATGAAAGCTCCTTGTCTTTTCCAAGTAGTTAGGATGTCCAAAGTAAACTATGGGCTGCCAGCAACTCTTCTCTTAGGATTTTACCCAACTTCATCCTGAGTGTTTGCTTCCTTTTATTCCTTATTCACCCATACAAACTTACATATAACATCAGTTCACAAGCTTGAACAAGTCAGTGATGCACTGATAACCCATCCTGTGGCCAAACACAACATTTGCTCTTCTCTATCCTGCAGCAGACCAAGCTTCCTCATACAGCTGTGGCTTCATGTTCAGGCTTTTGTTCTACATGCATTTGTAAACTTTGCAGCGATACACCAGAATGATATCATTGTTTCTCTTCCATTTCTGAGACCTTAAGGAGCAACTGCTGAAACTGTGTGTGGGGAAAAAAAACAACCAACCAAACAAAAAAAAACCACATCTTAGAAAACCTAAAATGTTCTGACTTATTATATTGTTATTAAATGTAGACTGGCATCTATTAATCCATGGAAAATTGGTACAAATCTCTTGCAATAAGAAAATAGGTGTGGAGGAAATAGTAGCTTTACAAAAACTGAAACCTGTGTTTCTGATTTTCTAACAGGGAAAGCTTATGAGCCTAATTAATGTCTACACATACAGTTCCCTGTCCTGAGTCCTATCCAATACAAACATTGGTTTTCCAGGGAGAGAAACCCGTGCTATCTACCACAGCATGAAGGCCAGGCACAGGTGAAGAGTGCCTACCATATGGATGGTACACAGTGAACAAGACAATTTTGCTTTCTCTCCCATAAGAAACATAGATAATCTTAACAGCCCCCCCGCCCCCCCCCCCCTTTTTTTTTTAATCTAGGTCAAGAATAGAAAAACAGTGGAATACTGACCAGATATGGTCTGCAAATTTATTTCATATAACCTATGATATATTTCTTTTCTGACATATATTGTACCCAGGAAAAGACTATACAACCCCAGCAAAATAGATTATAAATAAATGGATGTAATTGGCCAGCTGATATAAGTTTGAACATTTCTGCCCTAAAAGGGTTTTTCCTTCTTTCTCATCCTGCTGTCCTTCCTTCATCTTTCTTCTGTGCTCTCATTACTACTTTCCATTACATTTTTCCTCTCTGTATTTTGAAATCAGAAGCAAATCCATTTATTCTCATTTTTTCATTCCCACATTGGAAATGTTTGTGCAAACTAAATTCTCCCCTTATGAAATCAGCTTCTTAGCTATAACATTAAACACTGACTATAACAGTTTATCTTTTAAAAGTTCTAAAAACAGGGTTTTTTTTTCCTACAACATTCATCATTGACATTATCCTAGTTACAAAAAGCAAAGTTACTATAAATAAACTAGTCAATATCTTAAAAGGGAAAACTATTAGAGCCAGCTATGGATTTTTACCCCTGAGGCTATACAACCATAACCCCCTTATCAAAGCTGGTATTTTCAGGTATTTAATTGACCTGCATGAAACTCCAGAGATCTATGCTACTTTTTTTTTTTTTTTTTTTTAAGGCATTTTTAAAACTTTATGCACTTGTTTGCAAGTAACTAAAAAAGACCCTTTCAGCTACCATAGTCTGGCTACCAGGGAGAAAAGTCATTAAAATTCTCCTGCAGAGACATATATTTATAACATCAGTCAACCAGCAACAGGTTGCAAGGGACTAGATAATAAACCCAAAAGTCTGAGTTCTACCAATATCTTGTTACTTTGTGGCTTTGGGCAAATGATTTTTCTCTTTATGTACATCACCTGTGACAGCTTGCTACCAGAGTTTGACTAATACCATATTAAATATTTAAATAATGTTTGGTGTTTAAAGGTTCATTCTAATAGGATGTTTCAGCCTGAGATTTCAAATGCTACTGTAATGCACGCAGTTTAGAGTCAAACTGAAAATACATATAATACATATTTCCTTTCCAACTGTAGAAAAAAATATGCATTTGTATTGTATCCAGAACAACACCCCATCACATTACATGTTAAAAGACTGGCTCTTTAACACCATGATTTATTTAGAGAGGAAGCAAACATTTGGGATAAGCAAACCACTCTTCATAAATATTAAGAGTATTAACTATCAGGAGAGAGAAATCTATGGTGCTGTGAGTGAACCTTACTTTAAGGTCAAAGCCATCCCTCTGGCTATTGCTTGCAAATGTACAAGACAAATGAGTTGTACACATTTTTTTTTCTGCCCTATTTCTCTGTGTCTTTTAAAATAACTTAATCCCTACCTTAGGCTCAGAACATGTACTTGTGGATCTGTTCACTTTCCAGGTGCTTTCTCCCAGCTTTCCTAATAGGAGGAATTCTCTCTCTGAAGTATATACACACCATCATTTAAATCTAAAGACAAAACACTGGCTAAGCGATGTCAGTTTTATTATACGGTTTATTACCAGTATATTAGCACAGTTTGAGGCAAGGATTACTCAGCATTTACAGGTAATCCACTCAGATCACTGCTCTACCAAATGAGGACAGAACAAGGTTGCACTAATTTAACCGTTTCAGTTACAATAGCCTTTTCAGAGGAGAAAACTACAGTGACATTAGCATATGATTTTATTAAGCAAACACATTTCTTACACTGGAAGCCCTGAGGTGAAAGACAGGGAACCCAGATTACCTAGCTTGTTCAGATGTATACAATCAGGAGCACTGAGCATCTCCTGAGTTTCTCCAGACTCTGCAGAATCTCAGTGATTTCACACATCAGCCCTCAGCAATTCAGTTCAGTGGCATTAAAACAGCGTATGAATGGCAAGATAGAAATAATGTCATACACTGAAATGTGTTCTGGCACATCAAGTGCATTTCTAGAAATCTCTTCCTAAACATGATAGAAATTGTAACTTTTTTTTTTTTTTTTTTTTTTTCCCATCAACACTAAAATTTACCATCTGAGGAATCACACAACACAGGAGGTAATGGACACAGGATGTTGGGACACAAATACCCTGAGCAATTTTTGCCTGTTTCCAGGCACATATCCTTCTAAACACATCACACAGCCCCTGTGGCTCTCTGGCTAGTGTCACTGAGCAGCACATCATGGATGAATGTCATGAACATTTGCATAGTTCATGCCTTCAATCACAGAAAAGAACTTAAAACTGAGCAACTGATTTTTACAACTATTCCTGCAAGAGTTGGATACACAGCTCACCAGAAGACTCATCTTCACCTGCAAGAGACAAAGAAAAAGAGATTTAGCTTGTACAGAGTACAACACACCAATAAACATAAGGAGAAGCTAACTTCCAAGTGGAGTTGGGGAACCAGACGTGAACTGGTAATAATGTCTCTCTTCTCTTCATCTTCATGGAAAAAGTGCACCACTTAACAAATTATACCTCTTTCTGCAATATTTCTTTCAAAAAAAAGTCTGATTTCTTTAATAACTGGGATGACTATGTTGTTCATAGAGTCACTGGAATGCTGTCCCAGCACTAACTCAGCTGTGCAAGCAGACCTCATGCACTGAATAGTTTTTGGGGAGCTTACTTGGAGGAGGGGGTTAAGGGGATAAAGAAAACTAATAGCTCCAGCAGTCCCCTTCAATCATCTCCTAAAAAGGGTCAAAGTGCAGCTGCCCTGAAAAACCCAGGCCAGGTCTAGCCTGAATTCTTCAAATTCGCAGAATTCCAGACACAATTAAGAGACCAAGAATGACAGGGGAAAGCACTGACCATATGCAGTACAAACAGCAATTATCAAAACCATTGCCAAGTTTATATCCCATGGATACACTTTCTTAAGGGAAACGTTAATGATAAGAGAAGCCGTGCTGTCTAAGAAAAACAAGGCAAGGCAAGGGGTCTCTATGGTGAGGCATGTTTTTTCCCTTTGGCTGCCAAGAGGTGCAGGAGATTCCACAGGGCTGAAGTCATCTGAGCCAAGAGAAGGTCATCAGCATGGGAATGACACACTTGTTATCACCAGTTTCCAGCCCCAGAGGAAGCAATTGCACCAGTTAAAGAGTTATCTACACCTTCTCCTAAGTTTTTTTCCTTTTCTCTCACTCCTTCTTATCAAAGAAAACACAAACAAAAACCAATTTAGACTAGAAGGATCTTCTTTTTAAAACATAAAGAAAATCAACAAAGTTTCAAACACGTTATGATTGTTGATGAGAACATGAAGAGAACATTTCCCAGTAGGGGATGAACAGAAATTTTTAATTTAAAGCATGTAGCAATTTCATGAACATATATATTTATTTCTGGTGCAGACTAAAATGGTTAGAGGATCGTGCAGTACCAGTACATAGATGTATTGATGTGCAGGAGGCAAGCTGTTACCAGCTGGAAATTTCACTTGAAACTGACTGGATTCGTACTCCTATAACAACGTATATGGAGATTATTCACTGAATACATATGTTGTTGCCAAAGAACTGATTGTCTTAATTGACATAACTGCTAGGAGGTACACTTTTGCATCTCTACACGGCTATTGAAAGAACAGTGAAAGGAAAACAAAGGAAATCTCTGAGGTATAGAAAACATCTCCAAGAAGCAGGCTTAAAGACTTAGTTTACCAAAGAGAAGACTGACAGGTGACAGTGCCAGAGTACAGACAACTCAATGGGAAAAAATAGCAGGCTCATTAATTAGACCGCATAATCCTCAGTGGTCAGAAGCTGATGCCAGATAAAGTTAAATTAAAAGTAATTGTGTTTGGACTTTGTCAATCACCCCCTCACCACCAAAAAAAAAAAAAAAAAAAAAAAACTATCAAAGCAAACCTTGCTTAATTTCAGATCAAAACTGGATGCCTTTTTGGAAGAGGTGTTTAAATTAAACAGGAAGCTCTGTGTTCAACATGGATAACGGGATGAAGTGTAGCAGCTTGTGAAATACAGAGAGCAGACCCCATTATCGGCTTCCAGCTTTAAGATTTACAAAGCCCAGAATTTTATGCTGAACGTCAGTCATATGCTGCCATCAGCAGTTCTTACGCCTTTCACAAGGCTGCCTGGACTTCTATGTACGTGCCACCCTGCACTGTACATCCCTTCCACAAACCTTTCCTCAGTCTGTGTCAGAGGCAACTTTGTTAGTTCACTAAAAATCTATTTGAACACATTTAGCAAAGAAATAAAGACAAATAAATTGGCTGTGAACCCCGTGGCTCAGAACCTAATTTTCAAAATATGTGTAAGTTGGTGACATGAAAATCAATTTCCTCTGGAATGTGCTTCTCCTCAGCAAGGGCGATTTCAGTGCCAATGTGTTCTCTCACATCATTGGTTTTGGCTGTGATACTATTAAATGGAAGTGGTAAGACTTTTTTCCCCCCACAATGGATAAAAACCTTCATTTTCTGAAGTCACTGAAAAGGGTTTAAGGTCTGGGTTTTTTAATAGCATTAATATGTGTATTTTGGAAGAAACAAGGCCTGAAATTTTCAATGTTAAAAACAGGGAATATTAGGTTACATTGATTGAGAAAAGCAGTTAGGAGAAGATTCAGTTAGAGACCTGAAAATGCAATGGCATTAAAACTAAAGTTGTAAGTGCAGTTCTGAAAACCAATAGGCCAGCTATAAAAACAAAACAAAACAACAACAACAAAATTCAAACAGCCATCAGTAGGGTTGCAAGGAACAGGGTGGAGAGAAAGCAAGCCTCACCCTACCCCAGGCCCCTGCCCCCAGAGGGAGAGGGCACCATGGTGCACGATGTCCCCCTCTCCTGGGGCAAAGAGAAGAGGAGCAGCTGTGGAAGGATGCTGCTCTTCAGACCTGGTCACAACAGGAGAATGAAAACATAAAAATTAATTTAAAAAAAAAAAAAAAAAAAGAAACAATGAAAGAAGAGGGAAATGTAAGGGAAAGGAGTATTTGCAAGAAATCTTTCCTATTCTCCTGGAGCCCACAAATCCTCAGGACCACCCTGGATTTAAGTGAAAACATACCAAAATGCAAAGAAAAAATGCTTTTCACAGAGCTGTTACTTTTCACCTCTCAACTTCAGAAATGCCAGGCTGCCATTTTCAGAACTTATATAAGAACATTGTTTTTTAGCCTCAATTTCCATTAGTTACAAATCATTTTCTATTACCAATCTATTTTTAAAAACTGTGACAAAAATTAGCTCTCAGAAAACAACATCAGTCATACCCATTCCCAGAGGCAAAATTGTTTCATCCTATTGTAAATCCTGGTTAGTAAACAAATCCATAAATCCATTCTGACAATGTCATCAGAGTAAGCATTGGTTGCATTTTTTTTTTTATATTTATTTTTTTGGTCAGGACAAGAAGCAACTTTGGAAGAATTACAGAAGCTTAAATTTAAAGAAGAAAAACTCAAGTGAGAGAAAACGAACTGTTTAGAAAAAATAAAATAAAATAAATTATAAAGAACCCATATCAACCACACTTTTCTGTAGCCAGCAGTTTTTGACCTGGGCCTTCTTCCACTAGGAGTGAAGGTTCTTCCATATGACATATAAGAAAAAAAAACAAAACAAAACAAAACCCTCCCCAACTATAATACTTCATGCATCTGAGGGGAAAAATCTTAAACATAGTAGTTTCATTTGGTTGAGGTCAAGGAGGGAGCCAAGGCTACAAAACAGTAGGATTCCACCACCTGTAATCATGGAGACGCTCTGACAGGATTAAAGCACACACACATCCTACAACTTCTTATATGGAGAGGAGCTATATGACATTTAGCATTCTAAAAGATTTGTGGAAGCTTTTATAAAATCTTCCTGATTGAAAACAACAACAACAAAACACAACAAACAAAGAAAAACAAACAAAACAACAACAACAAAAACACAATATGGTACCAGAAACTAAAGAAATCACCTTTTTTTTAATGACATGAAATTTTGTTGAGGGTTAGGTCAACTGGAAGTTTCACGTTTGTATTTGTCCTTACATGTTTTTCTAGGGAAACTCCAAGTCAAGGAAAACAAATGAAACAGGAATATTTGGAGTACGCCTATACCAGCAAATGACACAAGGAGATGCTGCCAGGCACTGTAATTTGGCTGGGCATATCATGCAGTTCTGGTATAGATTTGACCTACACCACAGGGAACACTCTCACACTACTTCCAGGCACAATTTAGAAGCTAACATGGGTCCACTGTTAATAGGTGGTCTGCATTTCTGCTTTGGAGGGTAAGAGTGTAATAGCGTGGCTATGAGCTGCTCCACACATATTGGCCCCAGGGCCAGGTACTGGTGTGGCCCTGCTGCATTTACTAGTCTGGACTAAATGCCAGACTGATGCTCTTGTGGCAGCAAAGCCTGCTGTGTGCAGCACTGCTAGAGCTGCTGTTCATTTAACCAAGAGAATAGTAAGCATGCGGAGTTATGTTCAACTCCTTCACAGGTCCCTCGCAGAGTCCCCATGGCTCTCGCATCTCCCAGGATGGAAAGTGTAGGATGGAAGAGGAAGGAGGAGAAAGCTCAATTCCCTGTTCCTTGCCCATGGACCCCACACATAGCCCAAACCACCCTTGGCCAGCTGTTGGCCAACTTTGCTGCTCCCCTTACGCCAAGCGGTAGAAATCATAACAGGAGTTACTCACTCACGACTTAAATAAAAATTGTTATGAATGCTAGGGGGCTGATTATAGTCGGACAGCATACATTTTCCTTTTACTTTTTATACTACTGTTGGAAATTATGCACCAACTTTCTTTATTGAATTTATGTTATTTTGGTTGACAAAGCAAGTGCCGCGAAAGCTATGAAATGCCACACTGAGATTTCTATGCAAACATTATACATCTAAATTTCTGATGTAAATTTCCTCCTAAACCAGTTTTCTTTCCCTCTTAATTCCTCACTGCCAAATAAATGTATTTCCAGCTGTATCTGTGGGAAACAAATAGTGTCATGAAATGGCCAGCTAGGAAATGCACACCTGTCATAAACTAAAGAGCATCTCAGGGGATATATTGTATTCCATTCCCAACTTACCAAGAAAGGATACAATGGAAAAAATGGATTGGTGTCAACTACCAGATGTTTTCAACCTCTCTAATTAGGTAAAAATTAAACAACTGCTATGTTCTATATTATAGATATTTTGCAGATGTGTAATTCACATAAACATACAGAGTCTGATTTTCATTTACATTGAGGCCTCTTTACACTGCTTTGGCATCATAACATCCCTTAATATTGGTGTAAGTTATTTACATGCCTTTTAAGTTCCTTTTATACTAAGAGGGTATAATAATCTCTTTCACATAAACATAGAAAGATCAGGCCCATCATATGTTGTATAAGACTTTAGCAAGGAGTCTTGAGTGGCAATGGAAAGAAAAAGAAGTCTTATTCTGCTTTAATATTTACATTTCATGTAGAACAAATCTGCTGAGAATGAATTAGATTCAATGCATCTGAACTGTGCATCTTTGCAAATGTCACTGCATATTTAAATGTAACTGTGATTAATTTGCTTGTGAAGAACACAAAATGTTGAGCTATGTTTTCTTTACCCACTCAGCGCTTTTCCTCAGGCTCTGCACAAACCCACTTGACAAGCCCCAAGCTGCAAACATTTCCAGAAAAAAAAAAAAAAAAAGAAAAAGAAAAAAAAGAAAGAAAAAAAAAGTTCTGCACATACCCAAAACAACAGCAGTTACACAACTTCTAGATTAAAATGTTAAAAAATATCATTAGGCAAGGTAAAAGAGTAAAATTTTAGCAAAATAATTAAGACTAAACTACATGAACTACTTTATTCCGCTCCTAACAAAGATGAAGGAAAAAATAAATAAATTTCCTTGTCCTTTCATAAGAAGAAAGCTGTTGTACCTAGCTCTTTACAGCAACTCACAAAGTTCCACAAGATCGAGTATACTTTGAGAAGTACATATAAGTCTGCTTACAGAAAATGAACATACTGTATTTGTACCTTTGCCCCAAGTAATAATTACCAGAACTCTCTACAGTTAAATACACATTTCTAACCCAAATAATTCAGTCTTTTTGAAAACAAAGAATATCTGTTATACAATGAAATAAAAACAGCAACCATGATTGACAACGCTCATCAGCATCTGTCTCCAATAGCATCAGTCAAGCTTTTCTCATACACTTCAGTCTTGGGTGTCTATACCAGTGCTGTGACAACAACGCAGTTGCTCCAGTAGGGAGAAAAAGCCTGATGTACCATACGCTTAAAAGAGAGAATGCCTGGACTGAAAATTATTACTATTACAGAAGATTAGACAAACATACATTCACAGTGTATCATTTCGCACTTGGAGAAGACTGAAGCATGGTTATTAATTGATTTGATTTCTTTCTCAGCATTCAGGAATCATTATTTATCTTTTGACCACCTGGTCTAATTCTTTTTTTTTTTTTTTTTTTTTTTTTTTTTTTTTTTGAGACAGGCAGGCATACTTTGTGCTTATAGTAACCATCTCTTCCAGTAAAGATGTTTCTTATTAGTATAGGCAGTATCTGTCTAAATGACAGTGCACAAGTTGAAAGCATTTGTCCAAAAATCTAACATGAGAGCAAGCAACAATCCTGATTAAAATGTTGCATTTGTTTTGCTCTGTCACAAAATGCTCAGATAAAAGGAATAAGAAAGTGAGTGCTTGTTTAAGCTGCATGTTTGGCTACATTTGGAAGAGAGTTTTGTGAGCTGCAGAGCAGTCTGGTCTGGATTTCTTGTTTCATTTAATGTTCCCTCCATGAATAAATTCAAAATTACAAGAAGGGAATAGCTTTTAACCCACTTCAGTCTGTGTGGAGTATGAGGATGAAGGCTGCCACCTGTTCATGAGCAGCATGTGCAGAAATACGGGCTGACAGGCCAGAGAGCTCAGGAGACATCAGCAGTTGGGCTACAATTTCTATTCCAGTAATCCAGGATGCTGAGTAATGTGCGCTTTAGTCTAGAAATCATTTTATCTCCTTTTCTGCTTCAAGTAGTCTAAGCTGTGGGACCTCCTAACACATCTAAAGAATGACTCTTCCCATCTTTTCTGCATTTCAGTCTCCATGTCAATCTATGCTCTCAGTACTTTAGGCTTCCAGCTTCTCTAGGTCCTCTTCTTTGTTTGCCAGTTCTCTCTCCATTTTGCCATTCTTACCCAACATTTTCTTTAAGATTTTGTACCAGCTATTAACCCTCTTCTTTCTTCAAATCATCTTTCCTTCCTGCTGCTATGTGGATGCTTTCACCTCATGATGCAGTGTCATCCAGATGCACTTGAGCAGGCTGTGTCTAGGTGCATTAGCATGCACTACCAGAGTTTGTTTTACCTGCTAGCTACACCCCAGCAAACTACATAGCTCTGCTGCTGGTAGCTTCCATGCCTTGATGTTTCATGATGTTGCAGGATGTTCATGCTGAACAGACCTGCCTCAAACGATCAGACCGAGTATCACTCACCTATCTTGAAACACTAAACCCTCTCAAATCACCCAGGCTTAAAAAACCTGCAAGAGTATAATGGAGGCTGAGATACAAGTCTCAGAATCAATACAAAATACACAGGTATCCTGTACATTTTACTCTCTACAACACCAGCAGTTCAATACTGATAACAAGCAGGCTGTATTCATCACAACACCTTTTTACTCAGCACATGTATTTACAAGGGCACAAGCCTAACAGCTGCATGTCTCTTCACCTTTTGGCAGAGCCCAGCAGTTAGCTAGGATGTGCTGCTGGTATCTTGCCTTGGGAGATGTGGTCAAGGGGGTCATGGGGAGGTGGGAAAGGGGCTGTTATGACCCTTATCCACTGAAGGAAGCCCACAGAGTACCACTACCTCTCAGGCTCTAGAAAGATGTTTCCAGCCCATCTCCACTCCCAGCCCACCTCAGTCTCCAAGACCTGCCTGAAGATAGCAAGCTGCTGCAAGAGGAGTCCGAACTGAAATACACAGCTCCTTCATGTAAAACATGAACATTTCCCTTCATTTTCCACTTGCTCAGCAAAGCTACATGCATGTGAACCTTGCAGACACAGGAATGACTGGAGCTACTGGAAGCGCCTCACAAGCCCATGCATCAACAAATGGGTCTGGGAAATATCAGTAGGGCTGTATGGGATGGGAGCCAGGGCAATCTCAATGGGTTTTCAGGGAGATGAAAGGAAGTTTACCAGCAGTGGTGAATAGTGGCGACAGAGACCTCTGTCTCTCTCCCCTGTCTGGAAGCCCACCCATACAATATTCCCCTTACTCCAACACAGGGACAGCCCTCTCTTCCCTCTACTGCCAGACAGGCCTTTGCATCTTCAGTTGCCTGTCTGTACTCCACAAATGAATTAGATATCCTGACTTTAGGCAATCACATAGGTTACACAGCCCTGTGGTTTCACGTCTATGTACTCCCTTTCCCAGAAGCTCACCAAGTCCCCAGCCACCTACCCCTCCGGAGCCCCCTCACTGGGGCCAAAATTGCTGTTGGGGAAACCCAGCTTCTAAGATGCAGCATAACAACAAAGAAGCTATTTGCAAATGGGTTTAAATACACCTGGTCCTTTAATTAGTTCCTAGCACAGACATCCAACGCAGCTGAGTGGATAGTGGGAAGCAGGAACCAAAGAATTCCTTTGCCCAATATGAGCACCAAACACAATATATCACCAAACCTCAGCTGTCTTAAAGGCTTCCCTTCCCAAACACATCCTGGGCCTCATAAAACAAAAAGAGTCATTAGACCATGGGCCTCACCTTCAGGAAGTTTACTATTGACCTGTAATCTCTTTCTCTCTCTCTCTCTTTTTTTTTTTTTTTTTTTTTTATCTCTGAGGAAAAAGCATGACTAGAGAAACCCCTAAGTCAGTCCATGCAGTCCAATTTGCTTTACCCCTACATGTACCTCCTGAAGGGTTAAACTGTAAACAAGCCAGCTCCCACTTCAGTAAAATTCAAAGAAAGTCTTTGTCAATCTGCATAGGGAATCTAAGGAGTGAGAGCAAAAAACATGGACTACGGTCCTTAGAATAGAGAATGAAATGGTTCTCTGTCTCTGTCTCTCTCTCTTTTTTTTTTCTTTTTTTTTCAATAAAAGAGCAGTCCAGTTCCGACTACAGCAATATTTTTATTCTGAATATTATCATTCCTATGGCAAAGAAGGAGCAGATGGAATTTCTGCTCATGACTGTAAAGCAATTCAGCACACTCATTGCCTGGGTCAATACTGAATTCCTGAGCTTGAATGATACCAGTAAGTTAGGCTCTCTTCAAAACTGAGGTATTTCAGGATGTGTGTAAAGTTGAATGTTTGAAATGAAGCATTCAAGTGCAAACAAAAGAGGGATTTTGGAATTTGGTTTGTGATTACAAGCACTTTTCTATTGGATGGTCAATTATCACACATCGCCTTCCAAGCAAAATAGATCACTAATCTTTTGGCACAAATATTTATCTTCATCCTAGCATCCTATGCCTTATTTTTTCTTACAAATTTTCTTTTTAATTTTTTCTTATTAGAAAAAAAAAAAAGAAAAAAAAGAAAAAGAAAAAGAAGAAAAAGAAGAAAAAGAAGAAAAAGAAGAAGAAGAAAAAGAAAAAGAAAAAGAAAAAGAAAAAGAAAAAGAAAAAATAACAACAACAAAAAGGAACTGAAATCTCTGTTACCAAATTATACAGAAGAAGCAAGTACAAAGATTTTACAAAGATTGTCTTACTTAAGATTGTTCAAAATGGCAAAAGTGGATATATAATTAACATAAGCAATGTCTGACATTTCTAATCAATCTAGACAATGAAAGTAAGTTCTTTGTAAAAGGCTTCTTGAAATCTTCAAAAAGCAAGTTTATCATGCATGGAACAAGAAGCACAAGGTTTAAATTGAAGCAAATGAGATTCAGGTTAGATAGTAGATACATGAAGCACTTGTAAAAGATTGTCTAAGGAAGCTCAGAGACCCCCATCACTGTAATTCTCAAGAACAGGTCAGATAAATTTGGCAAGATTATATACTATGTTCATTCAGCCTTCCGTGGCTCAGGAAGGAAAAAATATTTTGTTCACTTCAGATCACTGAGCTGTGTTATCATAGCTGTGTATTAATTTTTAATCATACAGTTTGCTACCTAGCACGTAAGAAATATACAGTATTTGCAAATACTATTTGCATTTATGCGACTTCCTTACCTCATCCAACACATCAGAAAAGAAAAAAAGTTTCAGAAATAAAAAAGAAAAACAAACAAAAACAAACAAAACAAATAAACAACAACAACAAAAACAAAATCACCTCATTTAACAAATGTATGGCAAGCGAAAGATTCAGGAGTTTCAGCTCCCAGTGCCATACTCAATAATGGGATGTAGTAGTTCTTCATAATGGGCAATGCAGGACTAGGTTGGGTTCTGGACGCATTAACTCAGAATTTCCTTCCTATGGTTGGTTTGTTTCAAACAAAATATCATTTACAGAAAGCTTTATTTGTTTTGCCTATAGCAGCTGAACTTGCACAGCCATTCCCTCTGCCATCATCTTGACATCATAAAAGAAATATCAAGAGACTTCTACTGACAGCTTCATGAGCTGACTGTGATTATGCGACATGTCCCAAGGAATGGAGCAAGGAAATGGAGAATTCAGATTTTACAAGAAAACTTTGAGGGAAAAAAAAAAAACCAACAAAAAAAACAAACAAACAAAAAAAACACCTCTTTAAGGGAATTGTGCAACAGTAGCATCTTAACTGATTCAAAATATATTTTTCAGATTTTACAAAAGACATTCATTAAACTGCCTGATATCAAGTAGTTATTAAGTAAAATATTTTCCTTTATTTATCGTTTCCAAATACTTTTTCTTAAAAAAGAAAAAGTCATAAGCGAAATGTGACATGCTTTGATTTTCATACAGAATTGCACTAGAAGCCAACCTAGCTGCATTAAAAAACAAAACAAAACTAACAAACAAACAAAAAAGACAATGCATGAAGTTATTGGGAATTATTTGGCATTTCAATAATCATATGTGATAGATGAATTACGTGTTATGGTAAAGCATATTTGAAACAAGCCAGAAATCTGACAATGGATGGTGGAAAGGTAATGAACTTGCAAACAAAAAGCTTTGAAAGTGAAAATTAAAATAGTGAGAATTGAATAGCTATTAACAGGACAGATGGAAAGTTCTGCTATAAGATAAAGTGAACCTGAAATATTTAGATAAGTAATAGATGTGTGAATTGAAGGCATGAAAACAACCTTCCCTGCTTCACCAGCAATGTCAGTTTAGAGTCCTTTGTGGCTGTGGCTGGAGTACTTTCCTGAAGAGTAGTTTGCTGAATTGAATGCTGTATGGATAAAAAACTCAACATTTAGTACATTATTAGAAAATTGAATTTCTTGGATCTGTCTCTTTGGCTACATTTGCCAGGAGTCATAATGCACTAGAAAAATAATTTTTAAATTAAGGAACATTTAACTGACAATAGCATAGTTTTCCATTTTAGTTATAAAAAAATTCAAGATATTTCTAGGTTTGCTGTTGATTTTTTTTTTATTTCATCATTACTATCATATACTACACATATTAACATGCACAATATATTGTTTTGTATACATGGTTCTGTGCTATAAGTCTAGTTAAAGCTCTACTTTAACTAGGAGATGTTCCTATGAATACAGGAACAGTCTGAGTAGAAGCTGAGGTCCATATCTCTACAAGGGCCTTACAAGTTTTGGCTTTTGGGCTACACCTACCATGGCTGAGTTAGGCACTTAGAGACAAAAGTAAAGAGGAAAAACTGATGCTCAGAAACAATATTCACACAGCCAACACACTGACTTTCTTAAGTCCCATTCATATATGGGTCCATTGTTGGAAGCTCCAACAGGGACTGAGTTCCCCCGGAACATGCCTTTGAGCATGGGAATCTGGATTTATCCCTTAAAAATACTGTTATCATTGTAATAAAGACAGCAGTAGTGGTGTCTATCCCTTTGTACTGCAGGACATGGTTAGAACATTTCTCCATTTGAGCTGTTTTAAGACACATCTCACATTTTGTCAGGCAGCTGTAACCAGACATTCCTCAGCTGGGAGAGAGAGACATTGACCTATCAAACACTTACCGTCCCTCATGTGGATAAGGATAAAAGGCATGTATCGGGCAATAGGACACCAAAGAAAAGAGCCCAGCATGGTTCTGCAGCATAGAAGCAAGCGGATTAACCTTTGATGGGGAGGAGTTTTGAATCACAATCCCACTTGCAGAAACTGTTTACATATTTTAATCTAATAATTTGCTAATTCAAAGCACACAAGCAGTCCCAAAGTACAGAGAAAACCAATTAAATGAGTTGAATAGTGAGTACCAGAGCCCATGAACTACTTTACTTGCCTTTACTCGTTCCTTTGACAATCTATTCTGGCATGTTTGCATATACAGATTATCCGAGAATATGTAGGTGCTGGCTTGAATAAGCAGGAGTGAGATGATCAGTAAGACTTAACATATCATAAATATGTGGGGCCACTTTTCAGGAAATTATCCTGAGAAGGATTCTTCTCATGACTCACTGAGACAGTAAGCTAGGAATAGCACACGAAAATAAAGCACTCAAAAATAACAACAGACAATGAACATCTCTGCAAAATATTTCTCTTCGCTTTTTTCTTCTTTCCCATGCCATCACTAAGAGATGAACATATAAAGTGCTCAGCTCTCATAAATTTCAGCAAAGGTTGTATATTTTATCAAAAAGAACAATAAAAACAAAACTGTATTTCAATAGCATTCAGATATTCTGACCAATGAAGAAAAGAAAGATTTGTACCAATACATATCCAAAATAGATCCTAGTGACTAAAAGCTATATTACAGTTCATGCCAGTTTAGTCATAAGACAAGAAATTGAGATATCTGTGGGGAGTGGAAAGAAATTAATTGTTTACCTTTTTCCACAGACAGGTGGAAGAAGAAATAGTAATAAAGTGTGTTTCTCCTCACTTTGTACTTTTATGAATAAACTGTGTCTGTGTTAGTCTCCTCCTTATATCACCACCAGTGGCTATCACAGCAAGGATACCAGGTTCAACCATATGAATGATGGCTTGTGAAGAGGCAAGTGACCAGCTGAAGGTCAGAAAAACGGGTGTGACAATTCTGAAACCCAGTCTGTTATATATGGCATTTCATTTGGTTCTAATGAGAAAGGGAGAACAAGAAAGTAGCATATCAGTTTGTCAGCATGACCCTCTAATAAACTTGACTGCATCTGATCTATAGCAGAATTTTGAACTAGCAATGTGCTTTCTATCAGAAAGCTCCAAAGGAGCATGGAAGAAACATCAAACTGAAGTATGGAAACTTGAAGTCCGAGCTGAAACAATGCAAACTATTTTTCATAAATGACAGTGGAGGAACCTACAAGAAAAGACAACCAAGTGGCAGTGGAGAGCTTTTTCAGCAGCAGCAACAGGATACAGGCACCAGACTCCTGTATTTAAGAAAGAAAACCAGAAGTACTACAAAGATATGGCTAGAAGCCTAGAGCAGCAGATCCCAGTTCTTTGGTAAACTGTTTCACCTCAGGGAGGCTCTGAAAGCTGTAGGATCCTATCCCTTGCATCTCCCTTTTTTATCCAGGACTCCTGTGTGGCTGCCTCTCCTTCATCAGCAATTACCTGAATGACCCTGATGGCTGCCTTTGACCTTCTGCACTCCCTGTGCTATGGTTGCAGCCAACTCCTCATCAGTCTCATGGTCAGCAGCACTGTAACAGCTTATGCACTTGCTGAACTTATCCCAAGCCATGTGGGTAGCTCTGCATGACGTTTTCCAGCAGTGCCAGTTTTCTCAGCAGTGAGATCCGTTGCTATTTCAACTTGTGCACAAGACCAAATCAGGTACACCACTGTATTCAGCACATGGATAAGCACATTTTCATGTCAAAATGAGTGAGAAAACTAGTTTCACTTGTTTGATTTAAAGTGTAAGCAGGTCTTGTAACAGTGTCACAGCAATTCTATGTAGAAATGTATGCTGATACCTTATTATGAAGTTAACAGGATTTTCTCAGAGTTGTTCAGCTCATAGATTCAATATATAAATTTTCTGTTGTCTGCACTACCAAGGGTAATAACTTATCACAATCATTCTCCTATTGTGTAAAATCTTCCCTTCCTCCCTGACCCTGGAACACTTTATTTAACATATCAATTGATTGTTCATGTATGGTCTGTAACTGGAAAACCATCCCAAGGCCAAAGCACAAGGAGGGAAACCAGATGGCATTTAATTTTAGAAGACCTGTATATAGTATATGTATGGTTCTGGTTGGTGAGACCTTCAAAACAACAACTTGTTAAAATGAGTTCCTTTTATAACTTAACACCTCCTGATACATCCAGCCAAACGCCTGCTGGTGACCACGGTCAAACACTGAAGTGTAAGACCCGGAGTCTGGTTTCACAGGCTCCAGGCTTAATTCTTTTGTAGAATGCATTGGATGATTTGGTACCTGTAGCTCTTGACACCTCAGTTTTCCAATCTGTAAAACTGATACTTAGATCTAGCTAATGTGAAGTATTTTGAGGTCTAGCGATGCACGTGCCATAGAAAAGCTCATACTATCTTGCGCTAACTTTAAATGGGAAGTGTATCTAACTCACTAATTCTCTGTAATTCTATGTGGTGTGTTCGCTGGTTGGTTGGATGGTTGGTGGGTTTGGAGGTGTGGAGTACCAGAGGCAACAGTAGACATCAGTTGTCTGAGACCTGACCTGGTTGGAAGCAGTCACAGGCCCTAAAGAGAGATTCTATGTGATCCAAGCAATGAAACCAGTTTCAGTGCACATGTATGTAAGGTTGCCCTACCTGTACATGAAAAGCAGGTTATATCAGATTTTCTGAGCAAAGTAGGGATTAACTGCACAGACACGAGCTCACTGTGCACACCGTGGAGGTGCAAGCAGGGGCTGATTGTGGCTTCACAACTCTTAAGACCAGGACTGCTAAGTGTTGTTTCCCACTTCACCCTTTCCCTTTGGGTTGTCCCTGACTGCAGTCCAAAATAGTCAAGGGAAGGAATAATAAGGAAACTTCCATGGAGGGAATGTATTTTACATAAATGCTTCCATAGGCCTGACTACTGTTTCCTGAGAAAGGAAACTCCATTCATCAAGTCTGTAATAAACTGACATCTCATCAGCAGGGGAAACAAGAGGAAGGCACTTGTGAAGGCAGAAATCTGTCCCTTTACATATATGAACTGTTTTCCTTTGCATGCCTAATCTGTGAGGTGACTACAGTTTTACCCACTAGTTCCATAATACTCACATGGGAAACATTAAGTTAAATATTACAAAATTAAAGTGTAAAAGTTATTGGAAACTAGAGCTGAGCAAAATATTAGAATTTTCATCCTGGGGGAAATTCTAATATTTCAACGTTTGTTTTCTTCCAAAATTAGGATGGAAATGTTAAAATACCTCTTTTTTTCATAGAATGAACATGTTCTCAGCCACTTTAAACTGAATTTGACAAAGGTGTTACAACATCTCCTGAGAATTGTTGTTAAGGTACCTTGTACTTAGAATCGTGTTAACAAGGGATATTTTAGTTGGGTTATTGAAACAAAACCTTAAAGAACGATTGGGGTCAGGCAGAACATTTATTTCATCCTTTTCTTTCTCCAGGTCATTTAACCCTTTCATTTCCTTTAGGAAGAAAACAAAACAAAACAAAAGTTCTACTCTGAAACATAAACAAATTTCAAAATAGAAAAGTCAAACCACTCCATTTTTAAGGCATTCAGTAAAGTGTTCTGGATTTTGTGTCTAATCCTTAAAATGTGACTTTTTTGTTTAAACTTCAAAATGAGAAAATTAATCTTGGCTCTCATGTTGTTCTCTAAACTCATCATTAATTAATATGGATTAGTTCAGCAAATAGTTTCAACTCAATTCTATAACTAAATTTTATCAAGCATATCAAGAAAAAAAAAATCACAGAAAAAATCCATCTCTGCTTTTATTGTCTTCATTCTTTATAAGTTTCCTGGTCTGACTGCATGCCTCCATACTTGATTTTCAGTCTAGAAAGTTGAAATGACCTTGCCTCTTTCAACACTAGCAAGTAGCATCCTGAGAGCTTATTATTTTTGTCTCTTTGAGAGGAACAGTTCTTTTATCCTGACATTGTGTTGCTGGATGATGCATCCTGGGTAGATCACTGTTCTCCTAAGAGCATTGCTGGTATGTTGGCTACAGTCTGTTGACTTCCTGAGTGGAGGAAGTAAGAGCAGAATGGAAAAATCTCAGAAAAATGTCCTAATAGAGGTGAAAAGGTATCTCATTGCAATTAAATGTACACCAAGGCACATGAGAAGCAAAAAGAGGGGTCCTCACTGTTCAGATTCTTTGTGCAGATCTAATCACACTAGAATTTTTCCACTTACAGATGATTCATTGATCTTCTGATGTTAGTTTAGTTGCCTGGTATTTTCAACACATCTGGGGTCTCAGGCCATGTTTATTTAATAATAATAATAATAATTAAAAAAAAAAAAATAGGTCCTGAGACCTCAGATGTCTATATACACTTTTTTTTTTTTTTTTAATTCCTATTCATATTTTTGCTGTTCTCATACAAAGGCTAAAGGTTACAGTTTTAGTTTAAACATAATATTTTCATGGTTCATAAGAAAATCTGTATTAGTTTACATTTTTGGCAACTTTCATTATACCCTAGTGATTCCTAGAAGTCCTTGCACTTTCCTGCTGGTGAGAGATACTTTCCATAAAATAACACAGTATAAAAACAGCAATTGTTAACTCACTGTGATGTATTTTGTTAAGGTGCATATTCAAAGGACTACATTTATTTAGTGCCCAGTTTTGTGTTCATATTTTCCCGTTTAAAATGACTACGTTGCAAAATGTACGTTTAACCAATATTAGAAGTTTGACTAATGAAAAAGACAGGTGTTAATTCTAGTGAGTTGTTGTGATGGTTTTACTCGGGTGGGTGGCCGAGTTCCACCACAACCGCTCTCTCACTCCCCCTCCTCAAAGAGGAGCGAGGAGAAAATATGATGAAAGGGGATCAAGGGTTGAGATACGGACGAGGAGATCGCACAATAACTATCATGACGGGCAAAACAGACTCAGCATAGAGAGCTGGTAAGATTTATTGCCTATTACTAACAAGCTAGAGAAGTGAGAAACAAAGGAAAGAAACCAAAAGCACCTTCCCCCCCATCCACCCTCTTCCACCTCCTCTCCCCGAGTGGCACAGGGAAACGCCCTGGGGAATGGGGGTTATGGTCAGTCTATAGCACTTCTTCTCTGCTGCTCCTTCTCGGTCACTCTTGTCCCCTGTGCTGTGGGGTCCCACCCACGGGATGCAGTCCTTGCCGAACTGATCCGGCGTGGGCTGTCCACAGGCAGCAGCTCTTCAAGAACTGCTCCAGATATGGCTCCGTACCACGGGGTCCATCCCTCGGGAGCAAACTGCTCCAACCTGAGTCCCCCACGGGCAGCAGCTCCTGCCGGGTCACCTGCTCCTGCGTGGGCTCCTCTCCATGGCCTACAGGTCCGGCCCGGAATCTGCTCCGGCAGGGGTCTTCCACAGGCCGCAGTCTCCATCGGGGCACGTCCACCTGCTCCACCGTGGTCTCCTCCACGGGCTGCAGCGTGGAACCCTGCTCCACCGTGGTACTCCATGGGCTGCAGGGGGACATCCTGCTTCACCATGGTCCTCACCACAGGCCGCAGGGGACTTCTGCTCCGGCGCCTGGAGCACCTCTCCCCCTCCTTCTTCACTGACCTTGGCGCCTGCAAGGCTGTTTCTCACTCCTCTCACCCTCCCAGCTACTGCATGGTGCAGCATTTTTTTCCCTGTCTTAAATATGCTCTCAGAGGTGCAAAACAACAGAACTTACTGGCTCAGCTCTGGTCAGCAGTGGGGCCCTTACCAAACATGGGGCAGCTTCTAGGTCCTTCTCACAGAAGCCACCCCTATGGCCCCCCTGCTACCAAAACCTTGCCACGTAAACCCACTACAGTTGTTACATTTCCATAGTCCTCATGTCTTAGAATTACAGGTTAGCTGTGAGAAGATTTTAGAGGGTCTGTGCACTGCAGAAGGGTTATATTTTGAAAATAAATTGATGTTACTTCAGAAACTCCAGTCTTCTACATTGATATTATCGAAGTTGATAGCCACATGAAGTGTTTTTGAGTCTAATAAAAATGTATTTTCAGCATATTGATGCAAAAATACTTTTAATATATTTTCTTCCAAAGCATCTCTGTGTAGATTCAGTAAATTCTAAATAACGTACATAGGAAGACAGGACCACACATGCATAGTGCTGCTCACATGCAGGCACAAACAATACTGAACATACTGCCTACAGAAAGAATGGGAGAATAAGCGCTATTCTGACAAGAATACAAGTTTTTGTCTCACAAACAAAACAGATGTAAGATCACTCCCATTCTAAGTGAAAGCGTGGCCAAGCTGAGAAGTACTGGAGCTGTTTATGATTCATCTATGTCAGAAGGCCTGAAATGACCTGTTGAGGTTTGAGAGGTATAATGTAGTAATTAGCTTTCTTAAAAACTAAAGGTTGGTTCGCTTAGCCACCAACTCCAGCAGCTGCAGGAAAGGCCCCACCTTTTCTCACTCTCTTATTCAAGTAAAAATCTAACCAAGCACTGTAGAACAGTGAGTTCCCAAAGAATGTCTGCTTTCATTTAGCCCAGAATAAAATTCTGCCTCCAGGTTCAAAGCTAGGAAGAACTGCTAGAGGTTGATTGACACAATAAACATGAGATATCTGCAAGTACAGCAGAGAAAGGCACTGCAATCACCACTGAAGCAGGTCACTTTCCCCTTAGGAAGTCCAGCCTTGCTGACTTACTGATGTGATCTATGAAGCTTTTGAAGCCTCTCAGACCATAAAAACCTGGCAGTTTTCACCAACTTTCATCAACCTCCCCACATGCTTACCCTTAGACTTTTAATGTAAAACATGATAAAATAGGGTACACTTCTACCAATCATCTATGGTCATTAACCATTGATCAATGAATCTCTTTTTGAGGGTGGTGTGAGGTACAATCTGGAAGATGCCTAATACATGCATGAAAGATTCATCCACTGGCAAAAGTTAGCCACTGATACAGTGAGGTTAAACTAATCAGTCAGTTTTCACCCAAACTCTTCAAGTTTAAGACTCTGATATTATGGATAAAGAATAATCCAGCCTAAATTAAGGGAATTATTCCTCAAAGCTAACTTTGAGGACTCTGTGCTGACTGTAAGTGCAGATACAGAAGAAAAACATTTAGAATCACAGAAACTTTTAGGTTGGAAAAGAACTCTAAGATCATTGAGTCTAACCGTTAATTTCTTCACAACAGGTGTCTATCTTTATGTCCTTGAATCACACTGAGGAGGAGTTGCTGCCACGAGCCTTCTTAGGCAAAAGGTGCCTCTTAGCAAAAAAAAAAAAAAAAAAAAAAACAAACAAACAAAAAAAAAACTTTATGTTTTGTTGCATGGTGCTTGTGCAGGACCATACATGCCCACATTCTGCATGAATCTGTGGGAAGACTACAGGGAAAACAGTGTTGTAGATGGACTAGCAGTGCTATTTAATATTTATAAATGTATTTTTGTAGAATTCTCCTCTTTGGGTAGCTGGATAATCTTGCAGATATTTATCCTACCAAGTCTCTTTTGAATGCCCATACCAAATCTATGTATTCTAAGATTGGAACCTATTAATGAATTTTCAGTATGTGTTTAAAAACAAACAAAACCCAACAAAACATACAACTAATAATGTTTACAATTTACGTCTGTTTTACAAAACTCTTTTTGACTAGCAGAAGCCCACACTCACTCCTGAAACAAAAAGACATAAAAGGAATAGGTAGCTCTAGTAGCATGAGATGCGTATTTTACACATCTATACCCTAATAATGTTTTATATCTCACCAAATAAATGTTGAATGTTGACCAATTTTCTGTACCTATTTCACTCAGAAAAGTTTCTAATAATTTCTTAAACTGCTTGAAAAGATGTCTACCAAAAATGATCTCCAGAGGAATCACAAGTAACTTGTAACCTCAAAGTGAAAAGCAGAGCCATGAGCAAAACTATGGAGCAAAAGGCAATAGTGGTAATTTTTCACATAAAATTTTCACCCAGAGATTCAAAGCAAGTAGTATGATATCTATTTCACAGATGGAGAAAGGCATATGCAGGAAGAAGGAACATCAACCCAGACATTTAGGGTTTTTATTTCCTTTCCCCAGGCTTTCATCTTGAATGTGTACTTCAATCTGTAGCTGTAAAGACTATGTAACGGTGTACAGTGAAGTTGAATATTAATGCAGATTAAACAGTGCAAACAGTGAAGATTATGAAAGGAAGCTCTACATTAAACTGTACAAGAGAACACAGCAGGAGATAAGCTTTAAAGGAAGCTTTGATTATGAGCAGGATAACATTATGAGGAACTAAGGCAAATGCTGTGAATTAATACAGTACATTTAACAAGAGCTCTGAAAGGCTTCCCCTATCTTAGTATTTTCACCAGTGAGTGAAATGACAAAACCAACCTCCATGCTTAGCAGAAAAACATCTGTTACCATCCTGCCAAAAGATTTTTACGTTTCCTTAGTAATAGTAGTGGCACATGTTCATTATGGACGATACAATTTTCCTGAGTAAAAGCCCAGACAAAGCCAATAGCCTCATCATAGTGAAAAAGAATAAATGATGTAGGCCAAATGTGTACACTAGAAGCTGTACGTTCATGTCCTACTACTGAAAACAGAGACCTTGCCACAGATTTTGAGAGAAGCAAATGCAGACCTGAACAGTTTTAATTGGAACAATAAAAAATAATAAATAGTGATCTATCACTTCTTGTTATATTCACATGTTCTAATTCACTTCTCATATTCCAGGTTCCTGTCTCTTCACCTGAAATATTTCCACTGCTCTAATTTTTCTTCTCTTTCTTTCTTTTATAATTACTTTGTCTGGACATGCTGAACAAGTTATTCTTATCTATTGACTTCAGCCTATTAGGCAAATTCTGAACATGCCAAAACGACTCATGAAGATCAAGTTAGATAATCTGTTTGGTATAATATTTTTCAGCACACTTAAATTACACATCTAATCACACACATGCTTTGATTTATTTTTTGAAATATATTCACTTTAATATGGTTTCCAAACTAAAATGTTTCCCCCCCCAAAAATGTGCAATCTAATCTACTGATCTTTATGTCAAACAACTTCGAGTACAAAATGAGTATTGTACATATTTTTATCATATTAGAACCAACTGGCTTGAAAATTTCTCCAGGGAGAAATGAGGGAAAAAATCCCTTGAAATAAAATAATTCTATGAATGTTGTATGATGCTTAATGAAGAAGCTTTTGCAATGATCTCATAACCTAGATCGTGTTATTTCTGAAATGATAAGCCTATGCACTGAGCTTTACAAGCAGTAAAAATCTAAGCCAAAAGTATTAAATAGTTATATCCAAAAGCTGAAATCCTGACTAAACCATTACAATACAAATCCACTTGCAGGACAGAGGGAAGAATTTAGGATGTGTTTTGTTTTTCACACCTAGAGCTTATATAGAAAATTCTACTGGGGGTGAAGTGGGGGGAATGTCCAATCTATGCTTCATTTCACATAGACTTTCTATGTAATTACACATTAAAGTTATTTATTTATTTATTTATTTATTTTTGTCACTAACTCTTTTATTCCTGCAAAATGACCTTGCATGTCATAACATTTGGAAGAAAAAATAAAAGCCTGCCAATACTGGCTTTTAGCTATACCATGTGCTGCCTGAATGATTCAGCATAGCTACTCCTTTCTGTTCACCTAAGGCAAAGTAACCTTGGGAAGTGAAAGTGGCCTTGGCAGCACCCACAGAAACTTCACTCAGGGACAGAGAAAGGAACCATTGCTCCCCAGACAAAAATTCAGCTTGGCAAAAGTAACAATCCAAAGTATCAATGAAAATGAGATAAAACTATTGCTCTGCAGTCCAGTTTCTAATTTCTAGATCAACTCGAACTGCCAATTCTTCCTCATTACTGAGCTGGAAAGTACTTCAGTCTCTCCCGAAATCCAGTTCTTCTGCTTTTCATTACAAATACGTTGCCTGCCTTGAAATTCAGTCTTCCTGTTATTTGCAGTCTTTTGGAGTTCTTTGTGGGTATTGCATAGACTTAGTTTCCCCTTACTTTCAACCTTCCTCCCAGCCTCCCTCCTGTTATTTTTATATACCTACAGGCAAGACTGCAAAAGCAGAGCTTTATTAAGCTTTTATTAGGCTTTAATACTGTCGAGATTCTGAGTCTGAAATTTCTGCAAGGCTACACCTTCCAGCAAGGCTTTCACACAGCTTGATAACTTGTCCTTAACAATAGCAGTTATTAGGACCTATATTGCAAGTGCTCATTTTTAGTTAACAGTCTGTCTAAGCTTCTGTAAAACTGTTAAGTTATAAATCACTTCGCTCTGTTATTATAAAAAATAAAAAAAGTGGTAGCATACAATTAGCAATATAATTATAGTATTATTGCGCTCCACAAATTATACAGCCAGGCCCCCAACACATATAGCTGCAGGGCCCCAGTGCAGCCAGGAGACTTTTTTCTTCTCAAGCAACAGATGTGTCAAGATGAATTAGAAACCTGTTTCAAAATGCACAATCTTATGGCTTTTCTCTCTCTCATTTTTTTTTCTTTCTTTTTTTTTTTTTTAATTTTTTCTCTTTTGCTGCCAAATCTGTTTTATTTTTTAAAGTGTCTTCTCTAATAAAACACACAAATCAAGTATGATTAAGACATAGCTGAAGGCAGTGAAGTTCAGGTTAGGACTCCAACATTTAGCAAGCCTAGCTTGCAAATTGAAGTGAGGCTGCTTATGTGATACTAGGCTAAAAGCCAAAATGCTAGCACATGCTAGAAAATATTCACAGTCCATCCATATATATGGAAGCTGAAGTCCAGCTTGCTTCTTTTCTCAGAAGAAATCTCTCTGAACACAGAATATGTACAACCTGCACTGAAGAAGAGTGGAGTGACTTGTTCACGCCATTGTTGCAGTGAAGGATGCCCCTTTCTTCAGACCAAGGCCCACCAACACTTTCTGCCACATGCTGACTGCCATAAGACAACAACAATTTCCCCCCCAAATTTAGTTAAGCCTCATTAAGTGAAAAGGGTGTTCAGACAAAACTGTTGGCTATTCTATATACGTATATAGTTAAAATGAGCAGTAGCATCTGACTTCTATTTACAGGCATATGCATGCAAATTAAGCCACAGACCTGCAAGAAAAGTCAGAAGTTGGTAACATTTCACAAAAGGTGACATTTTCATGAAGATATCAGGGTTGCCTGAGTACTCTATAAATCTAAAATAGTTGGCCACACAACCATTACACTACTTACAATTTTAACACAGTAGCAAATATTTCCAAACTGGGATCCAGTCTTTCCATTTATAATAGGGCATGAGGGAGAAAATATGAAATTATTAATACTTTTTTTTTTTTTCTTTTTGCCTTTACACAGTTAGACAGCAGCTGAAATCTGTGCTCTAATAACAAAAGTGTAGAGTCTCCAAGACTGCTTTTCATTCTCCAAGAGCCAAGAACAAAAGCAGCAGCTGCTGCATCCCAGCCACCTTTGGTAACTCTTCTTTTGAAATACACTGATATCTCTGGGGGACTTGAGGCAGAAGAGAGAGATCAAAAGGAACCTGTGAAAAATAAAAATCATCACGAACATGTCTAGGGAGGCAGGATTAAAATGCGGAAGGATTTCGAGCCTGTAATGGGCTGTAGATCTACTTCTGTCAGAAGGCATCCTGTCTCACTATCTGGCTTCAGTCTTCTGCATAGCTTTCTGCTATAATTAATCTGATAGCTGTGCACTTATTTTAGTGAGCAGCAAAGCAACTGCTGGAGTTGCCTAGAGCTGGACTGGTGTGTCAGCCTGTAAATTACAGTTGTATTGCTTACACTTTGGAGTCATAAGTCCTAAAGACCTTTCTCTGCAATTCGCTAATTATTGTAATTTTGATAATTTTATATGATCACCTTTTTACCAAACAAAATATATATACATATACATATTTTGAAGAGTTTTACTAGCTTAAATTGGCTTGGTGGTTAAAAAGAAAAGCACTTAGCACTTCCAGCGTGCTTTCAGAATGCTAGCACTGAGTGAGCAAGCAAATATTCAGCTGTTCATGTAGAGAAGTGCTCTACAGAGAAATGTCAGTCTCACAGACATGCATATCCCACTGAAGAGAGAATTTTACTAAAAGGAAGCAAATTCTCAAAGTGCTTCTCTTCCTTACAAAGGAATCCGCTCTTTTCCACCAAGCCCTTGATGACCTTTGCTGCCCGCGCTTCCTGCAGCCC
The DNA here is from genome assembly GCA_011076525.1 of Nettapus auritus. Classification (NCBI taxonomy): domain Eukaryota; kingdom Metazoa; phylum Chordata; class Aves; order Anseriformes; family Anatidae; genus Nettapus; species Nettapus auritus. Next base: position 128,955,146 of record CM021765.1, on the reverse strand, counting down.
AAGCACTCATCACTGTGACACCCTCTGCTTATATTCGGTCCCTGGCTGAAGTATGTCATGGGTATGATCCAGACCTAGAGAGAGATTTAAGAGAGGCTAGCCCTGTGTGTCAACTGTGGAGATCTGTTTAAAAAAGTGAACCCTAATGTGCCCCAGACACTTCTGCTGTGGCTCCCTATTTAAAATTTATCAGCTTTACCAGGACCCAAAATAGAAGACACCAGCCTTTCTAACACTAACGCCTTAGCACCCTGTGGTGTTAGCTGTTATTCCACTACCACCAAGGCATCAGGCAACAGAACTGAGTTTTCCAGTAAGCAAATCGAGGCAGTCTGCCTGCAAAACTACCACAGATACCCAGGCACCTGCTTTTCTCCTCCAGCTTTCAGGTTCAGGAGTATTTATCAAATTAAACACCAGCAGGATTCTCTAGGACACAATGGTCTGTCTAGAACAAAGGAAGAAAAACACATAATTAAGCATATATATCCAGAGTTAACAAGGGCTAATTCCCTCTTAATTAACATCTCAACACTCTCTCCCCTCATCAAAAAGCCATAAAGGAACTGACATCCTGCTCTGCCAATTCTTATTAAATTATCTGGAAGCTCATACCAGATTATCACAGTAGCTCCATCTGGTCATATAATAAATTGGTCTCTCCAAGTCCTTGCCCTCAGGATAACTCTTTTTTTCCCAGTGTAAGAGCAGAGACAGCTGACTTTGGATGGTCACAGTACACAGGCATGCCCATAAATGCTGCCATAATAAACTTCAGCAGCCCCAATGCCCTGGCACTGGGTACTAGGGCCAGCTAGCTAACCCTGTCTAGCATAGCAAGGCATAAGCAGAGTCGTATCCGACCCACAGATCTTCAAGTCCTTTCCAGAGGGTATCTACCCTTCGGGAAGACTCTGAGGAAATAGATAATCATGTGTTATTAATTCCATTTTACTAAATTATGGCATAAATGTATGGATACACAGTTGCTATGAAGGCAATAAAAAGCACAGGGGTGGATACTCCTTATCAGTACTTTTGTTCTTAGGCAAGAAGACTGCCCCCAGGATCATGGGAGAAAAGACATGGTCAGGATCATCTAAACCCAGGCACCTTCTTTGGTACAACTTCTTTGCAAGCTGGCACATGGGCCACAACCTCATGTCCTTGAGAGAGTGACTGTAGGAAAGGCAGTGACAGAGAAGGTTTGCTCTACGCCCTTCTGGTTCCCCGCTTGATCAGATTGTCTAGTCTTTTCCTGTAGAGCAGTGAGATTAAAAGATGTACCCCAAATCACATAACAGTTATACCACAAAATCCCAACAGTTCCTGGTTCCACCCTCCCCGCCCCCCCCCCCCCCCTTTTTTTTTTTTAACTCTTGGAGTGGTACAGTAAGAAAAACTTTTGGCATCACTGTTTCTTGCTTTTTACATTTCAATCCAGTAATGAGCACTCATTTTGAAGATCAATAATAACAAAACCACTCTTTAGTTGTATGTTGAAAATTAGAAAAAAAGGCCATTATCTACAAAGGGCTTTGTAACTTTCTCATAAATGTCCCATTTAATATTCAGCCTGAGCTGCTACATGCCTGTCTATGTGCGCCTGGGGACAGCCAGGAAAATCCCCACACTGGCTGCTCCACAGGCAAGGGAATGCATGAGAGCTCCCTATGTCCTGACAAGTTAGTTTAAAATAAAAAATAAAAAATCTAGGTGAACCGTGATTTCAGTTTTCACCATGCATTGTATTATTCCTGTCCATAAAAAATATATATTGTTTTTCACTAATTACCACCAAATGTGTTACTTTTAGATTTTATTACAAAATGATGAAGCTGAGAGACAGTTTACTATTATTCTTCTTAATTAATTCAACTCCATGGAAATTCTACTTATGTTGAAATATCTGGCCAATAAATTAAATAGAAGAAAATGCCAACACTATATTTACCTTTAAGAATAAAGAATCAGTCATAACACTGCAAAAAATGCTGGGAGCTTGAATTCTCCCTTCATAGTTTTATGTTCATAGTGCAGCATCAGATATGATGAAAAAAACAATCAAATCCTCTCCACACACACCCCAGATTTCACTGTTATTCATTAAAACCAGGTACAAACAAACCACACTGAATATGCTAGCACACAGATTTTATTAAAAGGATCTGCAAGTTAAAACTGATATATAACACTAAAGTTTATACAAAAATCTGCCTGAGTCACTGCAGACCAAACCAAGAGACACATATTAATTTGGTTTTTCTTAAGTTTTTGAAGAAGTAGATTAAAGTTACATCCATGGTCTTTCATTCCCATCCTTGCTGGACATGGGCCCAAGTTAAGACTGCAGGTCCAGGTAAGTCACCACCTGTAGCTGGAGCAAGACCAAGCTCCCACACTGTGTCTTGTTCTTAGCTCCTTAGGAAATCTTAATGCCATACCATTTGGAAATTATCAATTTACATCTAGACCTATGCTTTGAACTCACATTTTACATCAATAATCTACCAAATTAGCATCAGACAATGAAAGAGGACAGTTGAATTAGGTTTTCAGTCAAACTGGGTAACATCAGCAATTAGACATAATGGCCTATGAAATAGAGATTAACAAGTGCTGCTGCTGCTGATGGCTAATATCAAATCAACAACCATTTTTCATTGTTAAATCTCTTCTCTCCAGACCCAGACAGAAAGCATATTTAAACAGGTCTTGAAACCATGAAAATAAGCCAATTGGGAGTAAGAAGCAGAAAAACAGATGAAAATGTCTAATTATATGATCTATTTATTTATTTATTTTAATTGTCAGTGATTTGTAAAGGGTTTGACAATTCCTATTCATATTTTTCACCCCCTTCCTCTCCTATTTTAAGATTAAACTAGAAATCTCAGAATGAAATTTTAGAAATTTCTACAAAACCCACTTTTTAACTCAAGTCTGGAGGGAGATTTATTTTTTTTTCAAGCTTCTTTCTTTCTGTGAAAAAGATGCCAAATATTCATTTCCAGTATTAGTTCCTGGTATTTTAAATTCAACTGTGAGTTGATGTCTAGCAATGCATGAAGGGAAATATTCTGCCCTGAAGAAGTTCAACTGGAGCGTATAAAAACAGAGATTAACTTAAAGATACAAGATGAATATTCTGGAAGCTATATGTTTTGATATGAAAGCCAGACCTTAATGCCACAAAATATGAAAGATGTATTTGTTTGCTCTGTCATGGCCCTTCCAATTTTTCAAAGATAATTTATAAAACTATCTAGTGTGTGGCCAAATTAATTTATTCCAATTACATTAGAACAGTACAACAGCAAGAGCTGCTCTGACATAATACATTCCTTTAAAATGACAATTACAATTGCCTCTCTGAAACTTCGCTACCCTCAAGAAAAAAAAAGAAGTAAATAAGGAATGATAAATGCAGCAACAGCTAGCAAGGATGAATGAGTTCCAGTGGAAAATAAACGAAATCTTCCTTTTCTAAAGAGAAGTTAAATCAGAGTAATTTGCTTTGATGTTGATGGAAAATTACAGTATGCTTTGAAAAACTGGGACCTAATAGACTGCTATTCAATTGGAATTGTAATGGTCCAAGTGAGAGGAGAGAGGTTTGTATGAGAAGAGGGAATAGGAGAAAAGATGATATGTGATAAAACAGAGATAGGATTTTCCCCAGTGATGCAAAAAGGAAATGATTTCATGGCTATTGTTTAAAACACTTTGTAAAGATTATTTATTTGGTGTTAATTAAAAATCTCAGTTCATGGGGGAAAAAAAAGCAGATGCAACATTAATGTTTCTATCGAGACTGAATTGGCCCATTTAGACTTTCAAAGGCAGGAAATTCATGAAGACTATCATACAGTGAAACTGTCAAGCATTCAGTAATATCAGCCACTTAAGGAAAATGCTCAAGTGCCTCAGAGGCAGAGTCTGCCACTGACTGCTGTTCACATCTAATGGTAACTTATTCAACAATTCATGTCCACGCACTCATCTAGACTACCCAATATATGTTATTCTTGAAAATGCTCCCTTTATTACTACAGTATATTACTATGTACAGTTACTAAGTACACTGTAGTATAGTGTGTACACTATACACTCAAAAGATAATGTTACCAAGCTTAACACCTATGTTCTTTTTTAATTTCGGAAAGAACAGCAAGTAAGCTATAATGAATAGGACCGTTGCTCTAATTTTTGTTTTGTTTTATAAACTATTGATTTGATCTGTTCTGACAGCCATGAATTACAGCTGGTTGGTCTATGTGGCCTAAAGCTCCTCAGATGACAGAAGTGAGGCAGAACCAAAGCTGAGAAAATGTGGGATAGAGGAGTGGACGGCAAGGTGGGTTGAGAACTGTCTGACTGGCCGAGCTCAGAGGGTGGTGATCAGCGGCACAGAGTCTGGCTGGAGACCTGTGACTAGCTGTGTTGTGGAGTCTCCTTCTCTGGAGATATTTAAGGCCCATCTGGACGGCTACCTAAGGAACCTGCTTTGGCAGGGGGCTTGGACCCGATGATCTTTCAAGGTCCCTTCCAATCCCTACAATTCTGTGATTCTGTGAACTGAGTTCTGCCTCAGAGCCAAAGAGCAGGATGAAACTTCATCTTAGTTTTGCTTTTACCTCAGTAACTAGCTAAATAATTCTACTGTCCTTGTCTTTCCCTTGCCTATTCTTCTCTGACAAAACAACTTTATTTTAGTATATTTATCTTTCTAGCTTGCCTTTGGTTTACAGCATAATTTTGCCCCCGTCACATATAAGGATCGGCCAAGAACAAAGCAATTTGCCCTGACTTTGTAACCTGTGCTGTATCTCAAGGCTCAGCATGATCCAGAATATATGAAAATTCCTGTCAGATGCAAGATGATAATGTTACCTCTTCTCCTCAGTGCAAAACTCTTAATTTGGGATGGTATTAGAGTTCCTCCACTACTTCCCTTCTTGAAGGAAGGAGGAGTATTTTTCACAACTAAGCCCATATTTTGCTGATATAGTGGAAATAGACAATAATTCCTGAATTTATTTTAGCAAACCCTTTACATTACCTGTACATATCTTTACTCTGACCTACCACCTCCATGGGATCAGTGCAACCTAATCCTTGCAGCACCACCTTCATTCATTTCAACCCAGGTTCAATGATAAAAGCATAGACATTTTTAGCAGGACTGTCCACTTTGCTAGATTTAAAGACAGGATTTCAGATACAAAGACAGAAAGAAAAGACAAATCAATAAATAGTATCTCAAAATTCTGTCATATTTAAAAATCTTCCTGGCTTGCTGTTTCATGTCTGCTTCCTGAGAACTCCTTGCTTGGTTCTCCTCGCTGTAGAACCTTGGACCCTGAATTCAGAGATGTCCTCACCTTCGCAGCAGCCCTCTGTTTTCTGGAGTCAGATTTTCCTGCTGATTCAAGTGGCCCTGGACAATCTGTCTAGCTCAAGTTTTCTGATTATTCAGCAGGATTTCTCCATCCCTACTTTGTACAAAGCCATCCAGGAACGCATGATCTAAATATGAACTCTGAGGGGGCTGGTCAATTTATATGTTTAAAGCCTCTCTCCTACTCTCCTTATTCAGGCCTGCTGGCTGACTGCCTCCACCCAGGCCGGATTACTTCTTTTGTCCACTAGAGATTAGTAAAACACTCATATTAAATGTCATACTATGCATACATTTTGTCAAGCTTGTGATCTGGGTCACTTGCCAACTTTCTGTGGAGACCACACAATGCTTTCAAATGCATGAGAAATACAGAAAAAGGTTAAGAAGAGAAGTCCAACTCTACAAGACCACACCGAAGACCCATTTAATTCAGTAAACTGTTTCAAAGTGGTGAACATTTGGGAAAAGATTAAGAGACCAGGGCAAGCAGACAGAGATATTTCCCTAATATATTCTACCAGTTCCTGGCACTGTACAATCTAGCTACTTTCTAAACCAATGGTTGCATCAGCACCTTAATGTTTAATAGGCCTGGGTGGAGTTTTGTTCCATGAACTTGTCTCATTGGTGTGCCTGGGAATGTCAGAAAGTCAAGCTCCCCCCAAGTCATTTGCTTCTACTGGGGTTCCCTTGACAAAGAAGCAGTGAAACCCATAACAATTCAGCAGATAAGTACCTGGAAGAGAGACAGCTGGCTCAGCTTTACTTTGGATGAGAGCTGAGTGGTGCTGCTAGATGGAAGAAAGCATTTCAACTGTAAACCACAGGCCTGGAATTAGATTTTAACTGAATGCATCTGCCAGTCCATGTTTACAAACCGTGTATTTGAGGCAGCTTTCTTAGCAGCTAGATACCCAAACAAGAACAGCACCCAAGACCTTTTCCTAATGAGGAGATGCATCATTTCAGAGCACAAACAGGAGTAACCAATTTTACCCACCCTTTCATCACACCACAGCTAAGCTCAGCTGGGGATCAGTCATTAGTTTCAGTCAGCCTAACGTGAAAGGTTGAGCATTGGGTTAAACAGTCTAATGATAATGAGAGCATAATCTACAGAATTAACTACCAGTTGCTAATTTGTTTCAAGAAGTGGGCAGTATGAGCTTGTCTTTAAAGATCCAACCACTGAAAACAGATCTGACTGACCCAAACCTGACACTCTGCAGACCCTAAGGCGGAATGTACTGACTGTGGTTTAGTCCATCAGAAGAAAGGAGTCAAAGTCCCTGAGTCTATAAAGCAAGATTCAGATATACAACACAAAGCAGAGACTATAAATGAGACAGCCCTGAAGGGAAGGGAGCATACAAATGTCTGTGAAGAAGTGAAATCTATGCGGGACATAATTCCAGGAAGAAGCATGCATCTTTCCATTTGTGTAGCTGCAAAAAAAAAAAAACATTTGTGGGTACGCAACAAAGCTTGTTATTTGGGGAACTTAGCAGGTCATGAAAATGCACTAAAATCTATTGTATTTCAGATGAAAACATGAAAGCATGTCTCTTCTTCAGAGACATATGCCTTTTGGGAACCATGGTGGCACCTACACACTCATAGATGGATTTTTCAAGTCGCCCTGTCAGCACAGAGTCCCTGAAGAGCTTGCCCTGAGATTCTAAGCAGACAAAACTGAAGGAGGAATCAGAGGCACTGAAGGACTTGCCTGGAGTCATGAAGGCTCAGAATAATAGAGAAGAAAAGCAACCCTGCTTCTTCTGAATTCCAAGCTCGTTACCAATGTCCCAAGCTCTGCACAAAATTCAAGCCATATGAAGGATGAAGAATGGGGACAAAACTAATGAAGAGTCTAATGAAGATAAACCATAGACAATACTGGAAAGAGCAAAGTAAAGTGAATGTACATGGCATAAACTCAACAGAGCTAGGAAAATAACAGAGTACCATTTCTATTAGCATAAATAGAATAAATTGATATATATATTTGCACAACATTTTTCCAAGAACATTTGCTTGAACACATCCTGTAACACAAACCAAATGCATAGGGAAATTAATTGTCAGACAAAAGCCAGTAGAAAAAAATATAATACATATGTATTTAGAGAAATAAACATACATATATACATTTAAAGAAATACTCTAGAGGTATCTCCTGGAAATCATATGAATTCCTCCTTCCACGCCAAGCTTTTTTGTTCTGAAGTTAAGACTTCAAAAAAACTACACTATGAAAAGCAAACAAGGAACTCACCCATAATACTAGATTTCATGGACAGTTGTAATTCTATTCTTAGATGGGTGCATTGTCCTCATAGCATTTATTCAACAACAAAATAGCCTAAAACATCTTTTCACTGCATACCAGAAAGAGGGCGGAGTGTTCACCACATCTTTCAGCTAAGTTTTCAAATATTTGCAGAAGGAACCACTTGTTTGTATACATGGAAACTAAAATCCCAACATATAGTAGGAGATCGTACAGTACATTCAGCAATAGAGAAGCAGTCTTTGTAGTATGTGCCAAGCAACTGCGGGATCCAGCTCATTTTTCAGAGCACCAACAGAGAACAGCTATGAAGATTGTGGGCTGCTGCTATTCTCACCTGAGTCTCCTAAGTGCATCACTCTTTGCCAGGTTTGATATTGGTACTGCTGGGGAAAAGAGGAAGTCCAAGAGACCGGATTAACTTTTCATTCTGGTATACAGTATACACCATCATGAAATACTGCCTAAAATAAATCCGTTTAGGATTACATTGGGAACACCCAATTTCCACCCTGAAGAATAAAATTGCTGATGGAGATGGTCACAAAAGGCTGATCTGGCATTCTTCACACACCCCAAGCGCAAACACGTATCAAAGGGCTTTAGAGGGGGGCAGCGAAAGAATGGATCCCAAGTGTAACCAATTATTTCCCAGTGATGGAAAATTTAAGCATAATCCAAAAAAAGCACAGAGAGCAAGACACTGGTTTGGAACAAATTCCAGTACTCCATCACTTCCTCACATATGAATTATTGCAGTGCCCTCATGGATATTTTTAATTCTCTTGTTATATAAAAGTATATAAATTCAGGAAAAATGGGAGGAAGATCCTCATTTTAAAGAAAACATGCTGATTCCCAGAAGGCTGGAAATGCACTTCAAGAGCAATTTGTCTTAATGTAAATCTAAACCATGGCTATTTTTGATTCAGTGACTGAACTCATAACTTACAGAATGAAATTGAAACATTTGTCAAGAGCTGCAAACCAATTGTTGAAAGGCATGCATTTGTCATGGGATGTTAAATATAAGTTTACACAAGTGCAGAAGGTTTTGCTGTGATGAGCCCTTTACAGAAACAGTTAATTAATGTTAAATTCAAGCCTCATTCATAGTAATTAGCAAACCTCATCTTAGTAAAGTGTCTGTAGCAGCCAATACTTGTCATCTGGAGAATAGAACAAATCACATAAAAATATTTACGAATATGGGAGTGATTTAGAGTTTATTAATAATACAAAGAACAAACCTGTTTTCTGTCTCTTCAAGGAGCTGTTGTAATTTGCAGATTGCAACGCAAAATGAGATGGAACACAATGATTAATCTGTGAGCTATGGAATAACTACTGTACATACAACAGATGTCTGCTGTGACAAGGGGCGCATTACCTCCATGTTTATATTAAGAAAGAAGAGGGATTCAAATGTTTTATATGGGAGAGTTGTGGGAAAGATCTCAGAACACTCCCTGTGAGAAGGTGGGGAATTATAAATATTTGCAAGTGTTTATTCAGGTGCCAAGTACAGTACACTGGTGAAACATGGCCTGAATGCAAAGGGGAGAGAGGGAGAAAACATCTGATGTAAATGTTACTGGTTTCATTCCACTGGTACAGATATTGATTCCATTAATGTCTCTTGGCCAACACCAGTGCTGAGCCAAAACTTGCATGTTCATTAATGTCAGATATGAAGATGACAGGATTTCTTTTCAAGATAATGTATTGCCGGACAAAGAATACTATTAAAAGCAGTTACTTCTGAGTAATTAGAAACACAGGAACTCGCTTATCTTCACAAACGTGGGTGGATGTCAGGCTCTTTAGAGAGATGGTGTCAGCTATCCTTTCTCTTTCCGTGTGCAGCAGCTGACACACAGCCTTTGCTCTCCTCCCACCATGACCAGTTTGCATCACTAGCCAGGTTCTTTGAGGAACATGGGAAGTCCATCTGCATTTGCCAGGAAGGCAAGAGGAAGGTGGACAGTACCTGCTTCTGCAAGGTTTTATTACAAGTCCTCGTTGCATTGTTGGGATTCTCTTCGACTTCTGATGGGATAGTTGGGGTTGTTTAGCCTAGAGGAGAGAAGGCTCCAGGAAGACTTTTATAGCATCCTAAAGGGGGCTTACAGGAAAGGGGGGAGGGACTCTGTCAGGGATTGTAGTGACAGGACAAGGGATAAGGGTTTTAAATTAAAAGACAGTAAAATTATATTGGATATAAGGAAGAAATTCTTATGAGGAAGATGGTGAGGCCCTGGCACAGGTTGCCCAGAGAAGCTGTGGAAGCAACCTGATCCAGTGGGTGGCATCCCTGCCCATGGCAGGGAGGTTGGAATTAGATAGTCTTTTAGGACCTTAGAAGGTCCTTTCCAACCAAAACTGTTCTATGATTCTAATGTAAGTACAGCTGTCCTCAATGAAGAATCCCAGTGAAGGAGACATTAGATGAAAAGGGTAGTATTTAGCTTAAGTCACCTACATATGAGCTAAATGCTTCAGGTACCACAATGATCAGATCACTTCATCTAAAGGTAAGCTGTAGCTGATCTCTTCAACAGCCCTCTGATCTCTAATTATCACATTTAGTTCATATGAGGACACCTACACATAGATATTTAAATGTGGGTGCCCTAATTTACAAACTGAATCTGCCTAAATTTTGTTTTTATGAAAAAGAGAAAGGGAAAATTAACACATAATGCTGTTGTTCATTGAGATGGGCACTTCCCTCTCAACTGTACATCTTATCATCATCCATATAGGCTGAAGTTTTGGGAGTCCTGCCAGTGCTTATATCCAGTGATCACATTATCAGGCACTCACATCCATTCTTCACTCCGCAAACTGATCCAACCATATAAAAATGAGGAAATCTCAACTGGATGTTTCTCTCTCCTGTTTTGAGTCCAAATAACACACAGTTAATTCCGTATCTTGCTATTTAAGTTTGCCCCCTAATGGGAAATAGCTCCAGTGCCCATCAGATCGGTTCCCTTTCTTCCCCACTATTAGCTGTGGTGAGGGTGCTGGGAAGGGAATGGTTTCAGAGCACACCAAGCTCCATTTACCCTCAGGGACACTGTTAGGAAATGATCCCAATTAATTAATACAGCCTTAGGAACTCTGCAATCTGTACCAACACAGTAAAATCACGGGACCATAATCAGCTGACGGTTCCATCCCACTTTGCTCTAGGTGGCTGGTAAGAATTACTTTGCTAAATGATGATAAACAGGCAAAAAAAAAAAAAAAAAAGAAAAAAAAAGGGGGGGAGGGGGGAAA